>SJYR01000258.1:54685-100199 GCA_006410655.1 Kobus ellipsiprymnus
CTGCTGAGTTTTCCAAATTTGCTGGCATATTGAGTGCAGCACTTTCACGGCATCATCTTTCAGGATTTGAAAGAGCTCAACTGGAATTCCATCACCTCCACTAGCTTTGTTCGTAGTGATGCTTTCTAAGGCCCACTTGACTTCACATTCCAGGATGTCTGGCTCTAGATTAGTGATCACATCATCATGATTATCTGGGTCGTGAAGATCTTTTTTGTACGGTTCTTCCGTGTATTCTTGCCACCTCTTCTTAATATCTTCTGCTTCTGTTAGGTCCATACCATTTCTGTCCTTTATCGAGCCCATCTTTGCATGAAATGTTCCCTTGGTATCTCTAATTTTCTTGAAGAGATCTCTAGTCTTTCCCATTCTGTTGTTTCCCTCTATTTCTTTGCACTGATCACTGAAGAAGGCTTTCTTATCTCTGTTACTACTGTTAGGCCGCTTTATCCACCCCGTCACCTTCCTGCAGGGGCCTGCCCTGTAACCCTGAGAGCGTGACGGGGCAGGGCCCCACGCAGACTGTCTGCAGGACACGACGAGCTGGACCAGACACCGTCTCCTGCCTGAGGGAGGAGGGCATGAGCGCCCCCGGAGCCCAGTCCCTCTGAAGAGCAGCGCAGACACACTCTGCACCAGGGGCCGTGCCCTGCAGCCAGCAGGAAGCTCCGAAGTCCCCACACTGCTCTCTCGGACTGAAACGCTTCCCTCGCCCCTCCATCCAAACCCTGTTCACGCGCATTATTCAAGCTCTCTTCAACTCTCCTATCTGTAGAAATCTTTGCTTACTAAACACTAGCTGATAGGGGCTTCCCTAGCGGGTCAGCAGTAAAGACCCTGCCTGCCACGGACCCAGCATCAACCCCGTCCGGCAAGATGCCACAACCCGAGCCTAGGCTCAGTGGTGGGACCTGCAGCTCCGATGTCCAAGCGCCTGGAGCCCCGGCTCCACCTCTGCGTGAGGAGCCTGGACACCCTACCAGGGCAGCCACAGCCAGAGAACCGCTCACCACAACCAGAGCGGAGCCTGCACAGCAGTGGAGACCCGGCACCGCCAAAGCTAAAGCAGAACACGACACTGACCCTCTGTAACTCCACTTACACAGCCACAGAATCTGTAACAGACTCCTGCACGCCACAAAGCAACAGTCAACGGAGGGCTGTTAGCTCGTTCGCATTCTTCTCTTGGGATGTTTCAAGACACGCGACCCAATGTCTTAGATATAATGATGGTTACTAATATCAATGCACACATCAAATATTAGTGAAGCTTAAGTGTAAACACAAGATTTAACATTTTCTCCCCACATCCAAATGCACATATCTGCATTCTCCCTATAATGTGAGCACCCCTCTTTAGAGACCACCACCTCCAGCAAAGGGCTTCCCAGGTGGTGCTAGTGGTAAAGAACCTGCCTGCCAGTGCAGGAGATCTAAGAGACTTGGGTTCAATCCTTGGGTCAGGAAGATCCCCTGGAGAAGGGCATGGCACCCCACTGCAGTATTCCTGCCTGGAGAATCCCACTGACAGAGAGAAGCCTGGTGGGCTATAGTCCATGGGGTCACGAACAGTCAGACACGACTGAGCAACTTCACTTTCACTTTTCACTTTCATGCTTTGGAGCAGGAAATGGAAACCCACTCCAGTGTTCTTGCCTGGAGCATCCCAGGGACGGCAGAGCTGGTGGGCTGCAGCCTACGGGGTCACAAAGAGTCAGACACGACTGAAAAGACTTGGCAGCAGAAGTAGAGAGGACTCAGCACCCATGCACACAACCCCAGCAACACGGAGTGACACTGCAGCTGAGCTTTAAGAAGAATGCTGTAACCGGTAGAAACGTGGAGACGGAAACCCTGAAAGACCTGAGACCCAAAATAGGACAGTGGTGACGAACATGACGAGGCTGCGAGTGTGGGGACGGGGGTGCGGCGTGCTGGGATGGGGGTGCAACAGCAGTGACTCGGGTGCAGCATACAGCAACGCAGGTGCAGCATGCAGCGACGCGGGTGCAACAGCAGTGACTCAGCTGCAGCATGCAGCGACGCGGGTGCAACAGCAGGGTTCAGAAAAAGGTTAGAACTGAGGGTCTAGAGAAAGTAGATGAAGGAGCAGACAGAACTCTTTAAGATTTCAAGGAAATTTTGAAAGAGATGGGAATACCAGACCACCTGACCTGCCTCTTGAGAAATCTGTATGCAGGTCAGGAAGCAACAGTTAGAACTGGACATGGAACAACAGACTGCTTCCAAATAGGAAAAGGAGTACGACAAGGCTGTATATTGTCACCCTGCTTATTTAACTTCTATGCAGAGTACATCATGAGAAACGCTGGGCTGGAAGAAACACGAGCTGGAATCAAGATTGCCGGGAGAAATATCAATCACCTCAGATATGCAGATGACACCACCCTTATGGCAGAAAGTGAAGAGGAGCTAAAATGCCTCTTGATGAAAGTGAAAGAGGAGAGCAAAAAAGTTGGCTTAAAGCTCAATAAGATCATGGCATCTGGTCCCATCACTTCATGGGAAATAGATGGGGAAACAGTGGAAACAGTGTCAGACTTTATTTTGGGGGGCTCCAAAATCACTGCAGGTGGTGACTTCAGCCATGAATTTAAAAGACACTTACTCCTTGGAAGTAAAGTTATGACCAACCTAGATAGCATATTCAAAAGCAGAGAGATTACTCTGCCGACTAAGGTCCGTCTAGTCAAGGCTATGGTTTTTCCTGTGGTCATGTATGGATGTGAGAGTTGAACTGTGAAGAAGGCTGAGTGCCGAAGAATTGATGCTTTTAAACTGTGGTGTTGGAGAAGACTCTTGAGAGTCCCTTGGACTGCAAGGAGATCCAACCAGTCCATTCTGAAAGAGATCAATCCTGGGATTTCTTTGGAAGGAATGATGCTGAAGCTGAAGCTCCAGTACTTTGGCCACCACATGCGAAGAGTTGACTCACTGGAAAAGACTCTGATGCTGGGAGGGATTGGGGGCAGGAGGAGAAGGGGACGACCCAGGATGAGATGGCTGGATGGCATTACCGACTCGACGGATGTGAGTCTGAGTGAACTCTGGGAGTTGGTGATGGACAGGGAGGCCTGGCGTGCTGCGATTCATGGGGTCGCAAAGAGTCGGACACGCCTGAGCGCCTGCACTGAGCTGAGCTGAGCTGATGAAGCTGAGATTTCCAATAAGTGAAAATAATTCCATCCTGCAGTTACATTTAGATGCTCAGGAGGCTTTGGATGTTGACAGCCAAAAAAAAAATCTAATTACCAGACAGGGTGAAAACGTAAGAGAAATCTTTAACAATTAAATTTATATTTTTCCCAATTATTTCAGTTGTCTGATGGCTGTTCAGTGTGAACACACATATGTGAAGTGATTCATTTTTAAAACCAAAACTGGGAAGATCCCTAGTTAACCCATCTGTCCAATAGACCTGAAAAGGAAAGTACTTCGGGGTTTAGAAAACAAATAAATGGGGTAAGAGATAAAAGACCCAGTAACCAAAAAATATCAGTGGGAACCTCACTAAGGGCCAAGGACACTGATCATGAAAACCAGTAAACCACGCTGTGGGCCTGGCCAACCTCGTACACAACTAGTCCTTTTCAGCTCAGTTCTTGTCTTAGCCCACGAAGCACCGCCAAGGGAAAGTAAACCTTATCAGTGTGTGACAGTTCAAGGAAGATCTTGAAATTTAAACAAGTATTTCACATATTCAAGGGATTTTAACAAGTGTTATTTGAACAAATGGCACAAATGAGAACATAACCAGTACAGTTAATTCTTCCTATCTCTCAGTGCATTCCAAATCGGTTGCCGTTTCAAAGAAACATGTTTCAAAACAACTCAGCTGCAAACACGACGGCATCTCAGAGTGTGAAGCAGCCCAGGAGTCAGAGCATGTTCTTACTGGGCAGGCAAAGGGCGGCTTTCTACGTTTGCAAAGAAAACATTTTCCCAAGCTTTCCCTGAGGCCTCAAGACAATTCTCTTTACCTATGACCTTCTGCAGGAGCGTTCTCGTGACAGCAGAGCCACCTGATAAACCCCACAGCGTTACACACACTCAGGCCTACAGGCACGGGGTCCTGTAACACGCCAGCTAGAACACCCGGCCATCCTGATCAGATGATGCTTAACCATCAGCTGTAAGTTACCGCAAGGACCATTTTCTCCATTCTCAGTATTTCCCAGAAAGTAAGACTAAAATATTCAACTAATAAAACTTCCATATAAATCCTGTTTTGACTTATAAACATCACAGTTGGTTCTTATTACATTGGTATCAAGACACAAGATTTTCCTTTTTTCTTGGTTTATAAAGAAGTGAATTCAACAAGAGCCTCCATTCTGCAGAGATTTAACCTTACAACCCTTCTATCACAAAATCACCATATGAAAAGAAGTTAATTTGCACTCATTATCCTCAGAAGGAAAGAATTTTCATAGTTGGGAGGAAATAAAAAGAGTGCTTCTTTTTTTAAAAAAAACTCTTAAGGAAATAGATCACTCCAGTTGTATAAGTTTTCCACAAGCAAAATTCAAGTGTAGACCTTAACTGAAATTTTCTTTTCTGCAATGGATTTACTAAGGAAAGTAATAAACTTAATAGCAAGATGTTTCAGCTCTGCCTCAGACCAATTCACTGGGAAACATTTAGAAAGTTAAGATACCACTTCAGCGGAAAGAAACGGCTTCTTGTTGTTGTTGGGTAATTACGGGTTTCTGCAACTGCACAAAAAGTAGAGGAAGAATATAGAGATTTTGCTTTTGGTGGTGTTTTTTCCGTTTAAAAAGATAAGTTCATCAGAAGTTTCGCTAAAAGTTAAAAGTTCTGTTAAAGATAAGTTTCACTAAAAAAGAATTAAAGTGTGGAAGAAATGCATAGTTCTGACCTTCCTCTCATTTTGTTCTAAGCCAGATATGAACTATACTAAAGGAAAGAAAGAGAGAGAAGCTAAAGGAAAAGATGAAGACGAGACTAGCGGAGTGGCAGCGTGAGCACAGAAAGCTGCCCCTTCATTAGACATGCACACACGCATGTGTGTGCGTGTGGGTGCACACACTGAGATACTTTGGTTGTGTCTGACCCTTTGCAACCCTATGGACAGCAGCCCACTAGACTCCTCTGTCCATCGGACTTTCCAGTCAAGAACACTGAAGTGGGTTGCCATGCCCTCCTCCAGGGGATCTTCCCCAACCAGGGATCAGATCCAGGTCTCCTGCGTCTCCTGCACTGGCAGACAGGTTCTTTACCACTAGCGCCACAGGGAAGCCCAATCAGCCACATATGCTCCATCAGGTTACTCTGCTTCTCTTTGCCCGTGTTCTCATCTTGGAGATGAATGTCAGTTCACTGTCCCTGAATGAGGTGTTTCATTTCATCTTTGAATAAAAAAAAGTTATGCATCAATTTCCTGGATAACAAGGACGAGGGTATGATTTACTCTGATAAACACACCCTGAAAGGTTAAAAATAAAAATAAAAAAGAGTTCACCACTACAATCAAGTAATTCTGTCATCCAAGTAATTTTCTTAGAACTTGGAAAAAAGATAACTGCTATCTGATAATAATGGACTTTACATTCACAGAATATTTTTCAAGTACTTGGAGAAGAAAAACATTTTACACTCACGGAAACCAGTTCACGGGGGTCAAACTGCAAGCTGTTTTCACCATTCTCTAATCTAGGAGTATTTATTTTGAAGTGCCCATAATCTGGAACTATCCGCAGCTGAAAAATAATTGAACTTACTCCTCTCAAACCCTAAACACACAAATGAAAAAGGCCTTACTCATAAAAAGAGATACCTCAAGGGTCTAGAATCAAACAGGCGAGATGAAAAGGTATTTGCAAGAAGCACTGCTCACAGGCGATCTGTTCATACAGGCCTGCAAACAGGTGAAAGAGCAGCAGGGAGGAAGGCTGAGAGCCGAAAGGCAACGCTGGAAACAAGTGCGGGGCGACCCAGAGCAAGGACCGAGGCGACCAGGTGTCCTCTGCCAGGAGAGGGCTGCAGGGCTGGCCCTGGGGTCCTGCTAAAGAATCAAAGCAGAACAGCAAACACGGAGCTGTGAGGGGGCAAGGCCCACCTCCACCCTCCGCGCCACACTGCCTGTCTCAGGATCGGCACCCTTCCTGGCATCTCAGAGGCTGGACAAGGAGCGAAGCGCAACTCTACAAGAACAGAATAGAAGCAAGGTTTTGAGGAGCTAAAAATGCGGCCATCTCATCAAAATGGGTGGAAGCTGGGGCTGCCCTGGGGGCTCAATGGTGAAGAATCCTCCTGCAATGCTGG
The DNA here is from genome assembly GCA_006410655.1 of Kobus ellipsiprymnus. Classification (NCBI taxonomy): domain Eukaryota; kingdom Metazoa; phylum Chordata; class Mammalia; order Artiodactyla; family Bovidae; genus Kobus; species Kobus ellipsiprymnus. The sequence continues at coordinate 60,992 of SJYR01000258.1, forward strand.
AGACACAGGAGACATGGGTTCAATCCCTGGGTCGGGAAGATCCCTTGGAGGAAGGCATGGCAACCCACTCCAGTGTTCTTGCCTGGAAATTCCCATGGACAGAGGAGCCTGGTGGGCTACAGCCCGTGGAGTCGCAAAGAGTCGGACACGACTGAAGCAACTGAGCACATCGCCAGTCCAGCCTGCGCTAGAGAGGCAGGGAGAAGCCGGAGCACACCTTTCTCTAAACCTCAGAGACCCAGCCTGCGCTAGAGGCAGGGAGAAGCCGGAGCACCTTTCTCTAAACCTCAGAGACCCAGCCTGCCCTAAAGAGGCGGGGAGAAGCCGGAGCACCTTTCTCTAAACCTCAGAGACCCAGCCTGCCCTAGAGAGGCAGGGAGGAGCTAGAGCACCTTTCTCTAAACCTCAGAGACCCTGCCCGCGCTAGAGAGGCGGGGAGAAGCTGGAGCACCTTTCTCTAAACCTCAGAGACCCAGCCTGCGCTAGAGGCAGGGAGAAGCCGGAGCACCTTTCTCTAAACCTCAGAGAAACATCAAGCCTTATCTGAAGCAGAGCAGGGACAGTCACTAGAGCATCGCCGACGAATCTCTACAGAGAGCAAGAAATGAATAAAAACTAGTCACACTGGAGTTTTATCGCATCCAGGCGAAAACTGAACTTGCAGAGACACTAGAAGCAACGGACGGCTCCTGGTTTGTTTAGTGTAAGCAGCTGGTCGGGTCGGAGATCTATAAACAGATGATGCTTCGAGGCCTTTTCTTTTCCTTAATGCATTACCCGGCCCCTACTGCAGCGCTTTGCATATAATGCTGACTTTTGTGAAAACAGTCCTGTATCTGCTCAACTATTTGAAAGAGGTTTAAAGGTTACCTCTTGGCCACACAAATCTCCGTTCTATGCACCATTTAACACTTACTAAGAAACGACTACGTCTAGGTAGGCGACTCAATCTCTGGACAGATTACCTAGATGCGTGGCCGTCACCTCTAGAGACGGAAGCCTCAGCCACAGGCGTCCAGGCTGCAGAGGGTGTGGCCGACGCTGCTGGCAGCTCACTCCGCAGCACCCTTGACTGAGCCCTCTTGCTGTTAAGCGCCCGCCTCGCCGGCCCAGTCACACGCTTCAGGGGAAGCCCCTCTAGTTTTGCCTCCAACAAGGAGACCATCGTTTCCAAACTCACCATGGTAGGTGCTTCAGAACGCACATGTGAAAGATGAGACCTCTACCCGGGGGCTTCTGGGAAAGGTCTCCTAGGAGGAATGCTGCTCTTCTGTGTTTTCTTCTGAGACGTTGGCATTACTGGAAGTGCCAACTGGAACCGCCGAAGCAGCTTCTGACCACGAGGGACACCGACCTGCTGGAGCTGAAACACAGAAAGGACTCCAGTCCTTGAAGACGTCACTGAGCTGCTGAGCGTGCCACCTGCCGTCTGGACCCATCGGCTTCCAGCTTCTCAGCGTTGTGACATCCCACATTCCCTCATGATCTAAGCTTGCTTGATTCGGGCTGTCCATCATGTGCAGCCAGAGGCATCCTAAATGACCCAACTGCGGGGTGGGCCTCCCTTCTGGGCACCTGGGAGGGCTGCTCTTCTTGGCTCGTGGTTGTATGGGGTCGGGTCACATAAGCCGTGTGAGATGACGCTCTCTGGAACTCTTTCCCCTGTCAGGCAACTCGCAACGTTCCGGAGAGCATCTGCTCCATCAGCCTGGATTCCTGAGTGCAGACCCCCTCTCACCCCCACCCACTGGCAATGCACAGTCAATAACACAAGCAGGAATTAAACCTTTGCTATTTTAAGCCACTAAAATCATCTGGGAATTTTTAGTGTAACATAGTCTAACCCCCTGGTGGCTCAGTGGTAAAGAATCCGCCTGCAGTGCAGGAGACCCCGGTTCGATCCCTGGGTTGGGAAGATCCCCTGGAGAAGGGAATGGCAACCCACTCATGTTTTTGTCTGGAGAATCCCATGGACAGAGGAGCCTGATGGGCTACAATCCATGGGGTTGCAAAGAGTCAGACATGACTGAGTTACTAAGCACACACATACAAACTAGGCTAAAGCATTTTAAAATAAAAAGAAAAACAAATGAAAGAAATGTTAACCTGAGTTCCCAGTTAGCACACATAAAAAGGAAAAAATAAAACTGTCTCACAAATCATGTTTCTGTTTACCCAGATGTGAAGAAACGGCAAGAAGGGCTGGCTAAGGGAAAGTGAGCAAGAACCGCCACCTGAGGGGAGAACAGCACCTTCTAGGAACCCCTGACAGTGAGTGCCCAGCTCAACAGAACCAAAGCAGCTACAACGGGCTTACCAGCTCAATGCTGAAGCAGCTTTCTACCCACACGCTTCCCTCTTTACCCCAGGGGAAGGAGTAATTTATGGAGGAGACTAGTCTGGGTAAGAACCTGAAAAGAAAAGAAAGGGCCGGGGGCCTCACAGAGAATGATGGGGTCAGATTCTGGACGAGCCAGCCAGTCACAGAGGCAAAGTGCTTTCAACTTTTCCTCATCTACACAGAATGAACGGATTATAATGATCGTCTTTCCAAAGGACAGCAAAGAAAGGAATACAATGTCTAAACCTTTACAGCCCACAAAAAATAATTATTAGCTCATTTGACTCCTGAGTTATTCCAAAGCGCTACCTGGCTAAACTCAAAAACAGGACCTGCGAGTGGTTAATCTCAAGAAGCTTGTTTTAGTCCTAGAGACACACTAGGGGTGCCGAGAAGAGGCCAGCACTCTGAGGCTTCTATCACACAACACGGAAACGCCCACCTCTACTCGGCTGCTTCTCTCTCAACCTACACTCGGAATTTGGTGCATGGGGTGTGTCATCAAATTCCTCTCCCAGCGAATCAGAGGAGAAAGGACAGGGCCACTGCCCGACACGAAAGCTGCGCAGCCCAGCCTGCTGGCGCTTCTGCCAGAAGGCCCCACTGCCGATCCGTCAGCCCAGGCGACTAAGCTTCTAGGACGCCTGTTAGCCTCTTCCACCTCAAGCCCCCAAACCCTCTCCCCTCTCCGAGCAAAACCCTGGCTTCGGCCCCAGGCACAGTCGGCCAGACTGACAGGGCAGGAGACGGGCGTGCCTGTCGCACGGGATGGAAGGAGCCCCAGAGCGGGGCGGACAGCTGAGCGGGCTGCTCTGTGGGCACGCAGGGCCTCTCCGTGGGCCGCACAGCGGGCATCCCGCCCGCTCGGGGAGGTGAGACGAGCGCCGGCTGGGGAACAGCTGCGGGCAGGCCGGAGGGGCGGGGCCGGGGCCGGAGGTGGGGCGGGGCCAGGCAGGCCGGAGGGGCGGGGCCGGGCAGGCCGGAGGGGCGGGGCCGGGAGGTGGGCGGGGCCAGCAGGCTTCCGGGCTGGGACGAGCTGCTGGCGCTCAGCCCTCATCAGGAAGACTGATCTCCTTTAGGACTGTCTCTTATACACATCTGGCCGGGAGGTGGGCGGGGCCAGCAGGCTTCCGGGCTGGGACGAGCTGCTGGCGCTCAGCCCTCATCAGGACTCAGCAAGCGGGGCCTGCTCAAGGAAAGCAACTCAACTCCAAGTGGCAACTTCGACGAAAAGCAAAAGCCTCAATCCCAGAGCACCCAAAGAATCTCTGTGGAATCTTTTGCTTTGGCCCATAATAAGTTAACTATAAAACAGTCCGTTTCTCTAAGCAGAGTCACAGAGGAAAAAAAAGCCAAACTTTACTAAAGTCATTATCTTGAGGAAACTACCCTTCTTCATCTAATTGTTTGGAAGGTACATAAACAAGTCACGCCAGGCATGTCATATCCTGAATAAGGTGAAGTTCATCCAGAGTGTCAGGAACATGGGTATGGCGTGTCCCATGTCAATATTTATGCTGCAACCAGTAACTAACGAACATCAAAAGTCCCACTACTTAGCAGGGCACCTGAACGCATCTACACACATTTCCTGACGTAACAATGATCAAATTCTTAGAGGCAGTGAATAGAGGACTCAGACCTGTCAGGGAACCAAATCAAGTGCCAGCAATATTCACACATTGTCTGTACCGCCGATGGAACACTGTAGAGGCTCAATATACAACCGTTATCATACTAATTATTATTAAAGTAAGTCCTCAGTTATTTTCCTCTAATCAAATTCGCTATATATCCCATAAGTCTTTGTATATGACTTATATAGACCCAATTGATTATCAAAAAAAAGCCATTTTTTGGTTTGAAATGAAAACATTTAGAATAATGTGAACATAAATACCTTCAACAACTATATTTTACATAAAACATAAATGTGTATTCATTTATCAATCTTTTGATGCAGACCCAAGTACAAACTCATAATGCATTATCTAAAACACCGTTCCTGTTTCTTTAAAGTGGGAGCCATTCATTTGTTCAACAAATGTTGAGTGCCCAACTCAGGCCAAGCACTGTTCTAAGAACTGGTAAGGACTTTGCCCTTTCCTCTGAGGCAGAAACTATTAGTTCTGAGAGCAGTGTCATGACCTGACTTTAATGAACCTGGTTCATTTGGCTGGGAAGCAGAGAGATAGGACATCAAGAGGCTAGTGTAATAAATCCAGGGAAGACGACAGGACTCTAACTGAGGAGGAGCAGAGGAGACGAGACAAATCCTGGATATATTCCGAAGAAGGAGCCAAGAGAGTATTTGACTCAGCCGGCAGGGGAGGACCACAGAAGCACACGGAAAACAGCCTCCCAGCCTCGTGGAGACACGTTACAGAGAGTGGACAGAGGGCAGCCAGGACAGCTGCTGCGCAAAGCCAGCCTCGCCTCCTCTGAGAACAAGTCTGCCGCACGGCTGCTCTTTACTCCCCAGCACCACCTGCCTGAACCGTCAAAACGATAAAAGGTGCAGTCCTGTCGGCGTGGTTTAGTCGCTCAGTCGTGTCAGACTCTCTGTGATGCCACAGACCGGAGCCCACCACGCTCCTCTGCCCATGGGATTCTCCAACCAAGAATCCTGGGTGGGGTGCCATCCCCTCCTTCAGGGATCTTCCGGCCCGGGGACGGAGCCTGAGCTTCCTGCAGTGGCAGGCGGATTCCTCATCACTGAGGCCCCAGGAAGCCCAAATACACAGTCCAGTCCCTGACAATGCACTTGCCCCTCTTCAGTAAAGACGGGCTCCAAACACACCATTATGGTGAACAAGCTTGAAAGCATGGACTTCCTAACACCTCAGGTTCTTCAAAATAACTATATCCATCTAAACAGGTTATTACAGGAATTAAGTAAAAGTGCATCTCACTGAAACCTTACTGAAAGAACCCCTGCCTCCTCTCTTTCAAGCGCAAGGAGGGGGCTCTGGGGAGCACCCCAACCCCAGGGCTTACACCTGACCTACGTCGGCAGCACCCAGGACTCACGCAGAGCAGAGCTCACAAACCCACAGCAACGCACTCTTGGCAGAGAGCAGAGTGGCATTCCCACCCTGGCACAAGCCTCCCCGTACAGAAGATCACTGGCCTTCCAGGGCCTCAGCAGCGCCTGAAAACAGGACTTAACACCAGGCACCCCCGTCGTGCCTCCTCAAACCTGCATGTTTTATTTCTTCATGTCCCCGGGAGCTAGAATCCAACCTTCATTTCCACTGGAGCTACAACCCAGTCTCATTTTTTTTTACCTTACGTCCTCACCCTGTCTTCACCAAACCTACAGGCTCTTCTTCAAAGCATCTCCGAACCTTCTCTCCTTTACCCCCGTTTCCACTCTCATTGCCTCATTCTCTGTCAAATTAACTTCTAACTGGTCTCCTTGTTTCTGTCCCTCTTATTCTGCCCTTCTGAAAAGGCAACCTTCTGAAACGAATAATCAGCTTTCCCCGTGCCCACGCTCAGCTCGACCCGTCAGGCAGGCCGCTGGCGGAGCTGCTCCAGGCGGGCCGCGGCCGTCCCCTGCCCCCTCCAGCGCAGCCTTCGTTGCAGCCACACACCGAGCCCCTTTCCCCAAGCCCGCGCTCTCGGGGTCTCGGCCACTGCTCAGGTCTCCTGCCTCCACCCACGAGGAGGCTGCTGTCCCAGCTTTCTTCACCTGGCAGAACGCTCCATCTCCTAGACATCTTCAGCGAGCTTCCTCTCACTTTTCACTTGCTTCATTTTGCGGTTTCCGTGGACACGGCGGCCCTGGGTCCCCAGGCTGAGGGACCCCTCCCTTCGGGGGGCCCCCGCACAGCTCCCGGTGCTCACGCCGACCAGACTGCCCTCCGAGGGGCTGTGGGGGCCTCTGTGCAGCCGGGCCCAGCGCCCCCAAGCCCGCGTGCCTCCCCAGGGCCTCACGACGCCCGGACCCAGCAGAAGGTGCACACAGGCAGGAGAAACACAGCCGGCTCCAAGCCGGCAGGCTGCTTCGGGTTAATTGAATGCCACACGGGGACTAGTTTTCCAAACATTGGTTTGTTTCTCAGTCTTGGGAATCACAGTGTTCTTCCCATAAAAGCCTGCCTCTCCCTTTAAAGTTCTTGGTGGGCAGGTATATTCTATGGGATTTAATCAAAGACCTCCATTTTTGCTCCTTAGGCTATATTTTCTAGATCAAGGCTTAACTTCAGCATTATTAACAGAAGCCAGATAATTCTTTGTTGTGGGGGGCTGTCTTGTGCTTTGTAGGATGTTTAACCACACCCCTGGCCTTGATTCAGCTAAAACTTAAAGCAGTCACTTATACAAGCACATATCCTGGAAGATAAATATCACATCATGAGTAACAACTGACATAAAGCTGAGAACTAGTTTCTCAAAAATAATAACATTCATTAGCAAATACGACAAATGATACAGAAAGGGAATGCAAAAAAGGGAAGAAACTAATTTAAATATCATGGTTTTATCTCAGAACTCACTTTCCTGAGGCATGGAAACAAACAGCTTGAGAATACTGCATGAAAATATGACCTGTTTCTCTTTTGTGAGTTATTTTAATATCTAGTCATCAGTATACAAGACAACCTCTGGTGCAACATTTACTACAAATTCAGTTAGAAATATTTGTATCCACTTTCCACAGTAGAAAAGACAATGGAAGCCAACTATGTACTTAAACATGCTGCAACACATCAGCATTCTTACCTCACTGAAAAACAAAAATCGTGCATTATTTCTCTCAATGAAAAAACTACTGAATATGCAAAATTCTTTGTCTTGCTTCTATTACCTGGTTTGCTATGCATCCAGTCAAGGCCTCCATGTGTCAGAAATTCTTAACGAATCCCTTAAGTAACTATTTTTTGCATGTTTATGTTTCAAAAGCGTGTTAACACAGTACAAAGCCCAGGACGTGCTTCGCTGTCCCTAAGCTTCACCTAATTGCTCACCCTCGCTCCTCACTGAAGGTTTTACAGAGATGAGGCTTGGTCTGAGTTTGGTTTAACTGCATGGTCAGCGACAATAAGGATCCACTCAGAAACTGGAAATAATACCACATACGTGCAAGTCCAGAAAAAGACACTAAGTATGTGCCAGGAAGAGACCCTCTGATAGCGTCTCCAATTCATTTATCAAGATTTCTAGGCCACCCCTCCCCCCAAAAATCAATAAAACCAAACTTCCCTTTTTTTACAGAACTACCCATTAACCATAACCATTAACTACCCATTAAGATAACACCCAGGCAATTCAAAACTGGGGCACTATTTCTTTACTCGAAAGAGTCCATCTATACTCATCATTCCTTTATTTTCCACCATCACCAGCCTCTCAGAACAAAACAAAATCTAGGTAATCCCAGCTCTCTCCTTAAGTGCATACCTAATTTTAAAAACTGGAAATGTAAGCAGCAATTCAACACCTATTAATCAAAGATCACATATTCAGAACCAAATCGAAAACAGAACTTATTTTCTAAAAAAAATTCTGCAGACAGAGGCAATAAAAAACATTCCCTGGCCTCTTTATACTCCCTCATTCAGGTTTTCAGATGCTCACTTGAACTCTTCCCTCGCGTCCCTGTGTCAGCTCCCAACTTGACTGCTAACACAACCTTGGAGCTATTCTTTACTGGGAGGGGGGAGAAAAAAGGTCCTTTAAAATACATTCAGTTGAAGGAAATAAATCCTCTGGACACACTGCCATCGATTCTCCCAGTGCCTCCTACCCTCACCCAACCCGCGACGCCTTTTCTGGGTGTTCTGGTGCTAGGCGGAGATGGAGGCCAGAGGCAGACGCGACTTTTCTGTGGTTCTCCAGGAGTTATCAGGCCACGGAGTCACCTGAGAACATCCTTTAGAGTTACCTTCTTGAGTTTGCTTTTTGTCTGGGGTTTGGTTTTGTTTCGCTTTTAAGGAGCAAAAGCAGGAAGCGGAGGGGGGAGAAAAGACCCACACAGCCCTCTGCCTCCCGCCCGCTGCCCCCTCCCGCCGTCCGCCCCAGATGAATGTGAGAACTCCCTGCTGTGAGAGCACCATGAATAGGGCCTGGCATCTGGACAGGAGAGATGCACAGGCCTCTGAAGGCTCTGAATAAAGCCTCTGTGCAGCCACTAAATTAAAGGAATTCAGGGGCTCCACAAAGGGCCTGGCTAGTGAAAGGATCGGCCTTTTCTCCCGCAGTATGATCAGGCAGCGAGAGCCTTTCCCAAGGCCTGCACTGACAAGGCCAGAGGCTCCCTGCCCCACTCTCCCCAGGGCTGAGCTGCTCTTCCTCTTACACAAACGCTCCGCCAGGAAGGTGGCTGGATGGGATCGCTGCAGCCGCCCGCACCAAGTACAAGTCCTCTCTCACCTCGAGGTCAACTTCTGAGGGGCTCTGAGTTTGACTCCTTCACAGATCCCCGTACAAATAAACTATTTTAGAGACAGTGTTCAAAAACAGGGAAAGACTACCTTCTTCCTCCCAGAACCACCCACATGCTTCGCACTTACTTCAAAACCGTGATGATAATACTACGGACCGTCTCCAGAGTAACCCTGCCCCAGACTCATGGAGAGGGGTCCTCATCACAGGGCTCAGCCAGCTGCGTGGCCGGCCTGAGGGCCGGTCCAGGGTCCACGCTGGGCCACCTGCGGCTGGGCTGCAGTTCTCAAAACTCAGATGGAGCTACGCCGCTTTAAAACAAAACCAGCCAGCCAACAACAACTGGCAGCAAAGCAGCAGCGCACACCTCGCTCGGGCCCCGGCGGAATCAGGGGGGCGCGAGAAACAGTGTTTGACGGGAACAGAGGTGCGTGAACCTGAACCCTTTCGTTCTCTCTCTTCATTCTTCTGCCAAGGCCCTCCACCCAAAACGGGGTGACTCTGGGGTCTAAAGAGAGGACGAAATAGCTTTTTTGAGATGCACAGACACACAAAAAAACTGTTATAACGAACTACAGAAGAAAGCAGGGACCCCGGACCCCTAGCAAACTCACCCTCCTACAATCGCAACTGTGGAACAGTCTCTGCACGATGACGATGAGTCACCCAAGTAGCTGAAAGTACCGGAAAGGGAAGAGCAACAAATTCAAAACACGAAGATTCAACAGAATTCTAGAGAGAATTTGAATCTAAGAGCGCTAAGAAGAACAAAAATGCAAGTGCCGGGTCTTCAAGACTGCAGCGCATTTTTCCTCAGCGCCTCAATGTATGTGAACAGAGTGGTCATGGTCATATTAGTGAACGCAAAACAAGTATGGTGGATGTGTGTGCGTGTGAGGGGAGCAGAGGGAAGCAGAGGAATTATCACTAGATTCTCTAAGACTAAGCCTTGTGAGGGTGTGAACTGCTGCTGCTCCATTCACAGCTGCGTCCCCAGTGCACACACACCTGCACCTGCGCAATCAACAAGCCCAGGAGAAAGGGGCTGGAAAATGGGGCCTACAGGGGCTGAGGGCTGCTGTCCACTCGCTAAGGCACGTCTGACCCCGCAACCCCAGGGACGGCAGCACGCCATGCCTCCCTGGCCTTTGCTATCTCCGGGGTTGCGCACACTCATGTCCGCTGAACGGGTGACGCTGCCCAGCCATCTCATCCTCTGTCTTCCCCTTCTCCTCCTGCCTCCAATCTCTCCCAGCATCAGGGTCTTTTCCAATGAGTCAGTTTCTTCTCATCAAGTGGCCAAGGTATTGGATTATGAGCTGTGCTTCCCATAACTCATATGCTGAAAACTTCACCTCTGTACCTCAGAATGTGACTATATTTGGAGGTGATTTAAAGAAGTGATTAAATTAAAATGAGACCATTAGGGTGGGCCCCAATACAATCTGACTGGTGTCCTTACAAGAGGAAATTTGGACACACACAGAGACACCAAGGTTGCAAGCACAGAGGAAAGGCTTCCGTGAGGACACAGTGAGAAGACAGGCACCTGTGAACCAGAGAGCGCCCTCAGAAGCAACCACACCCACCCCTGAACTCGCACTTCTAACCCAGACTCCCGAGAAACAGCCTTCCTCGGTTCCGGCCGCCCGGTCCGCGGTCTGTTATGAGCACTGGGAAGCTAACACAGGGGGAGAGAAACTGGGGAGGAGGGGGAAGAGGGAGGAAGAAATCAGCTAGTTAACTGACATGTTCTCTCCAAGTTCCAGAACTTATACTTTCTCCTACGTGTCCTTTCAAAATGAAACCAAAGTCTTTTGGTATCCTTTTTCATAGGGGGGGGGGGGGGTTGAAATTTGGCTTTTTCTCCCAAATCTCAAGAGGTCTGGAGTTTGATAAAATGAGGCTGTAAAACCTCAATTCTTAAAACAAAATCTCCTTGTGTATTTATGTATTTAGAGTACCAGTAAGCCAATGAGTAAATCTAAGTATGTGTTGACTAAATAAAAGTAATAGCATCTAACTTCAGGAGTAAAAAGTTAAGAAAAATAGCAAAAATAACTAGTAAAAATGAACACCCAGGACTGATCTCCTTTAGGATGGACTGGTTGGATCTCCTTACAGTCCAAGGGACTCTCAAGAGTCTTCTCAAACACCACAGTTCAAACGCATCAATTCTTCACCACTTAGCTTGCTTTATAGTCCAACTCTCACATCCATACATGACTACTGGAAAAACCATAGCCTTGACTAGACGGACTTTTGTTGACAAAGTAATGTCTCTGCTTTTTAATATGCTGTCTAGGTTGGTCATTGGAGAAGGCAATGGCACCCCACTCCAGTACTCTTGCCTGGAAAATCCCATGGATGGAGGAGCCTTGTAGGCTGCAGTCCATGGGGTCGCTAAGAGTTGGATACGACTGAGCGACTTCACTTTCACGCACTGGAGAAGGAAATGGCAACCCATTCCAGTGTTCTTGCCTAGAGAATCCCAGGGATGGGGGAGCCTGGCAGGCTGCCGTCTATGAGGTTGCAGAGAGTCAGACACGACTGAAGCGACTTAGCAGCAGCAGCCGCAGGTTGGTCATAACTTTCCTTCCAAGCAGTAAGCATCTTTTAATTTCATGGCTGCAGTTACCATCTGCAGTGATTTTGGAGCCCAGAAAAATAGTCAGCCACTGTTTCCCATCTATTTGCCATGAAGTGATGGGACCAGATGCCATGATCTTCGTTTTCTGAATGTTGAGCTTTAAGCCAACTTTTTCACTCTCCTCTTTCGCTTTCATCAAGAGGCTCTTTAGTTCTTCTTCACTTTCTGCCATAGGGTGGTGTCATCTGCATATCTGAGGTTATTGATATTTCTCCCAGCAATTTTGAGTTCAGCTTGTGCTTCCTCCAGCCCAGCGTTTCTCATGATGTACTCTGCATAGAAGTTAAATAAGCAGGATGACAATATACAGCCTTGACGTACTCCTTTTCCTATTTGGAACCCTGTCCAGTTCTAACTGTTGCTTCCTGACCTGCGTACAGGGTTCTCAAGAGGCAGGTCAGGTGATCAGTCCTGGGTGTTCATTGGAAGGACTGATGATGAAGCTGAAACTCCAATACTTTGGCCACCTGATGCGAAGAGCTGACTCATTTGAAAAGACCCTGATGCTGGGAAAGATTGAGGGCAGGAGGAGAAGGGGATGACAGAGGATGAGGTGGCTGGATGGCATCACTGACTCAATGGACATGGGTTTGGGTGGGCTCCGGGAGCTGGTGCTGGACAGGGAGGCCTACTGTGCTGCGGTTCATGGAGTTGCAAAGAGTCGGACACGACTGAACGACTGAACTGAACTGGTAAAAATTACATGAATGTTAGGTAAAGGATTATAAAAGTTAGTCTAAAGATTTTTTTGTTGTTTTTAAGGAGAAGATGCTGAAGAAATGGTGACTGTAAACTTTTTATGTCACATAGTCAAGTATTTTAAGATAATCACTAAAATAATAAAACAAATTACAAAACAGTAAGTTTTACTTTCAGATGAGCAATAAGTAAAATGAGAACTGGAGAAAACCCTTTCGAGAAAAATCAAAACCTAAAAAGGTGGCTGCTGCTGCTGCTAAGTCACTTCAGTCGTGTCCGACTCTCTGCGACCCCTGCAGCCCACCAGGCTCCCCCGTTCCTGGGATTCTCTAGGCAAGAACACTGGAGTGGGTTGCCATTTCCTTCTCCAATGCATGAAAGTGAAAAGTCAAAGTGAAGTTGCTCAGTCGTGTCCAACTCTTAGCGACCTCATGGACTGCAGCCTACCAGGCTCCTCCGTCCATGGGAGTTTCCAGGCAAGAGTACTGGAGTGGGGTGCCATTGCCTTCTCCCTAAAAAGGTGAGGGGAACACAAAATTAAAAGTAAAGAGATAGAAATGTAATTACACAGACTGACTTTCCAGACTCTCAGATTAAATTTTGAGCCTGTTATCTGCTGTTAAGAAGGGCAACAATTGCAGTACAGAAAGAACACAAAGGAAAAAATCAAGTAAATATTAACCAAGGAAAGCTAACAGAATCATATTAATATCAAACAAAATAACCATTAAGACAAAAGCCACATTTGGAAAGAAAAAACAGCCATATAACAATGAGAAAAAGATGGAGTCAGCAAGATTAAAATTCTGGATGCACCTACAATTTATCACCATTGCCTCAAAATACACAGAGCGCATGTCAAATGAATTAAAGAGGGAATTTAATGGATTCACAACCACTGAGAAAGATTTTAACATACTGTCAATAGACTGAACAATCAGAAACTAGTAAGGCTACAGAAAGTTTGAATGAGTCACCAGGAAAGTCCATATTATAGCCCAACACTTAACAAGTAGAATGTATCTTTTCAAGCTGACATGGAGCAATTATAAAAACATACCAGGGCACAAAGTCAACCTCAACAAATACCAAAGAATCAGTATCATACAGGCACTTTCTCTGACAACTGTGCCAAAAATTAGAGATAAATGATATATTTTAGATTTCTAAAATTCGAATACATTTGAAAATGCTGAAAAGCCCTTCAAAAGAACTGATAAAATAAAGAGCACAAAAAAATTACAAACTATTTAGAATGACACATCAAATGACAACTACAGGTAGCTGGTGAGAAGCTGCTATATACCCCAGGGAGCTGAGCATGGCACCCTGTGAGGACCGAGAGAGGCTGGGTGGGGAGGGGAGGGAGGCCCAGGAGGGTGGCGCATGTGCGATTATGGCTGAACTGCAGTGTCGCACGGCAGAAACCAACACAACATCGTAAAGCAATTTTCTTCCAATAAGTGAAAAGTGAAAGGGAAGTCGCTCAGTCGTGTCCGACTCTTAGCGACCCCATGGACTGCAGCCCACAGGCTCCTCCGTCCATGGGATTTTCCAGGCAAGAGTGCTGGAGTGGGGTGCCATTGCCTTCTCCCCAATTAAAGAATACGTTTTTAAAAAAGAAAACTAATGCACCTCATATTAAAATGTGTGGGATGTCACTGAAGTGTATTCGAGATATCTATGATCTGCTCCAGACAGCTATGGGTCCTCCCCAAGTTCCTGTGTTGAAACCTAATCACTAATGTGATGGTATGAGGACATGGGCCTTTCAAAGATGCTTAGGTCATGAGGAGAGAGCCTGCCTGGGTGGGCTTCGCCCTCAGATATAGAAAGAAACCCAGACAGGCCCCACCCCTTCAGAGGTAAGAGGTCAGAAAGAGTCAGCAGTTCGCCACCTGTAAGAGGGCCGTCACCAGAGCCCAGCCATGCGGCACCCGGGCCAGCCCCGTCTCCAGAACCACGGGGACTAAACTTCTGTGATGTGCAACCTACCCAGTCCACACAGTCCTTTGTTACAGCAGCCCAAAATGCCTGAATATGGTCTTGGAAAAGAAGGGCTGAAAATTAATAAGCTGAGCATCTGACTTTAGTTAGGAATAAAATACAAGAGAACTCCTACTAAAAAAATGATGGAATTAAAAATAAAAGCATACATTAATTAAATATGGTAAGAAGGGAATAATAAAAGTTTCAATAAAACCTAGTTCGTTCTTTCAAAATATGAATAGTAGTCACAAATCTATGGTGAGACCCACAGTAAAGAAAAGGCATATTGCAAAATGTGATAGATTTCAATAGTGCTGAAAAACAGATGTCGAATGTTTTTAGAAAACTGCATCTTCCCAAAACTTACTGCCGAAGAATTAGAAAACCTTCATATAGCTATCACCATCAGATAAAGGGAAACAGGTGGCGCTACTGGTAAAGATCCCGCCTGCCAAGCCCTGGGTCGGGAAGACCCCCTGGAGAGCACCCAGCAGCCCACTCCAGTATCCTCGCCTGGAGAGTGCCAGGGACAGAGGAGCCACTGAGCTGCAGCTGGGCATGGCCGAAGCCACTGAGCAAAGGCAACACCGCCATAAAAGCTGCCAGTGCCAGGAAGTCTAAGCAAATTCTACCAAACTCAAGGAGCTAACAGGTAACTTCCATCTTATACAAGCTGCTACAGAAAAAATAAAAAGGGGGAATATTCACCTTCTGAGTGAAACCAAAACAGGGAAGAACGTTTCAAGAAAGGAAGTTTAAGCCAATTCTACTTGTACAACATAAATGAAACACTACTAAATATAAAGTATTAGCTAACTGAATTCAGCAAGGTAATCTTTTTAAACCTCAAAAATACATGGATCACTTAACATAAGAAAAATCTATATTATTTATCACATTCCACGGGTTCAACGAGGGGAAAAAAACACCACCATAAGATCTCTAGGTTACAGAAAAACAATCAGTAAAATCAATACTCCTTTCATAATTTTAAAAACAAACTTCTCATACCATTCTTAACACTTATAAATTTTATCAACTAGAATCAAATCAAATTAAATGACAAAACATATTCACTTTCAAATAAAGAATAAAATTCAAAGTTTCCTACCACCAGCTTCTTTCAGCACTGTATTAAAAGTTCTAACTGGTGTAACAAACAAGAAAAAGAAATCACATGTATAAGACTCAAAATACCACTGCCAACTATTTGCAAGAGATATGAGTGACTATACAAAATAATTCATACAAATACGCAAACTACTAAAAGTATTTCAGCAAGGTTGCTAGATTAAGATCGCACTGCATTGCTATGTACCACCAAACAATTTTGAAGACTGTAAATCCACAACTTTTAAATAATAATTTTTTAACGTATAATATACAAGAATGAATCTCATGAAGCATGTGCTAGATTGCTGACATCGTGAGGTGTACACAGGGTTACATCTTTAAAACAATTACATGTGGAACAAATAATGCAAAATGCCAAATTCAGTAAGGCTGGGACAGTTACACTAGTGTTTTTTATACTACTCAACTTCAGGGTTGAAACAGCTCACAAGAAATCATTTTAAAAGAAACAAATACTGCAAAGCTAAAATTACTTGGACAGAGGCAAACTAAAGTAACTGTTACTTAAGCACATCATTCAGAGAGCACCTGCCTCCCGTGTTTCAAAGGCCATCACAGGCAGCATGTAGGATGGAAGAAGAAAATTAAGTTGATCAGAAAAAAACAGCAGCAAGGAAGTGCTAACATCTGATGCATCACTATAAAAAAATTTACTTTTCTTCAAACCACCTTTCTCCAACTATCAATGCCCAAGGCAGTCCATTAGGCACCCACTACAGTCTTCCCAGGGGGCCTGGAAATAAACCCAGCGGTCAGCCATCTAGATTCAACACCTCTGACACTGTTTCTGACTCAATTCACTTGAAATTAGTACAGGATTTCAGTTTCAAATCCTCAGTTTAAACCAGTTTTCCTCCAAATTGCAAAGATTCTTCTTTATGCAAAAAAAGAAACCCTGGCTAACATTTACTACCAGCAACTAACTTAAAAAATAAACAAAACAGGAATTAAAGGGACAACAGTAACACTAAGAATTTTGCTTTTAATCAGGAAAGTCTCAGAGATTTGACCCACTGATTCTTATTCCAATACCGAAAGCGCTCTGAAAAATGTAAAGCATTTCTGCATACAAGACGGTGACAGCATTGTTGCTGTTCTCGCTGTGCGTGCTGAGTCGCTTCAGTCTGTCCGACTCGACGCACTCATAGGGAAGACCCTGTGGACCGCAGCCCGCCAGGCTCCTCTGTCCCTGGGATTCTCCAGGCAAGAACACTGGAGTGGTTGCCATGCCCTCCTCCAGGGGCTCTTCCAGACCCAGAGGCTGAACCGGCATCGCTTCTGCCTCCTGCACTGGCAGGCGGGTTCCTTATCACCAGCGCCACCTGGGAAGCCTCGTCCTTACTAAAACCAGCGAACAGGAAAAAGCCTCTAATTTCTTTCAGTGCCACTGCTCTTCCCTGTGATTCTCAGCCTCAGCATGTGAAGACACCACACGCTCTCACGAAGCACTGCTCACTTCTCACCGCCCCCACAGGGTCTTCCAGAGCGGAACTGCTCACTTTAGCAGTGGTAGTCGCTCCTTTCAGTTCAGTTCAGTCGCTCAGGCGTGTCCGGCTCTTTGCGACCCCATGAATCGCAGCTCGCCAGGCCTCCCTGTCCAGCACCAACTCCCGGAGTCCACTCAGACCCACGTCCATCGAGTCCGTGATGCCATCCAGCCATCTCATCCTGGGTCGTCCCCTTCTCTTCCTGCCCCCAATCCCTCCCAGCATCAGAGTCTTCTCCGGTGAGTCAACGCTTCGCATGAGGTGGCCAAAGTACTGGAGTTTCAGCTTCAGCATCATTCCCTCCAAAGAAACCCCAGGGCTGATCTCCTTCAGAATGGACTGGTTGGATCTCCTTGCTGTCCCAGGGACTCTCAAGGGTCTTCTCCAACACCACAGTTCAAACGCATCAATTCTTCGGCACTCAGCCTTCTTCACAGTCCAACTCTCACATCCATACATGACCACAGGGAAAACCATAGCCTTGACTAGACGGACCTTAGTCGGCAGAGTAATGTCTCTGCTTTTGAATATGTTACCTAGGTTGGTTATAACCTTCCTTCCAAGGAGTGTCTTTTAATTTCAGCACACAGTTAAAGATGTACAAAATGAGCTAGACTTCTCAGTGAAAGGTCAGTGTACTGACGGCTGAGGGTCATCCAAACTACATTTCACACATCACCACTACCTCAGGAAACGGCACCCACTCCAGTGTTCCTGCCCAGAGAATCCCAGGGACGGGGGAGCCTGGCGGGCTGCCGTCTCTGGGGTCGCACAGAGTCGGACACGACTGAAGCGACTTAGCAGCAGCAGCAGGTGGTGCTTGAGTGTGCTTACTGGTATTTGTTTATCTGTTCTTTTACCCCTGGTAAATTAAATATCCTCTCTGAGTCGAGGTGTACAGAACTTGACCTCACTCACACTGTTTATAACAGGTGTCTGTCAGAAAGCAAGAAAAAGTTCAGGCAGGCTTCCTACATGCCAAAAGAGAGACCAAAACCTCAATTATGATTTTTAAAGGATGTGTAAGTATAACATAAGATTATTAAACCCTAAAATGCAAGAGCATTTTTAAATTATTATTTTCAGTAATATCCAAATGCCAGATTTCAAAGCCTCACCAAAGTGTGCCCGAGGCAGCTCCTACGGATCCTCAAGTCTGTGTGCTCTTTCCCAGCTGGACCCCTTTCCTCTTTCACACTTGCTGCAAGTGCTTGTTAACACAGGAGATGTTCCAAAGGGAGAATTAAACTCCAAGTTCTTGTGGCAAAATAGGAAAACCCAGCTAGTCTGTTTTCCAAAGCACAAATAAACTGAAATCTCTTCTTAGGAAATCTATCCCCAACTTACCTGTTATTGACGTATGAGACAAAAACATTTGCAAACCTATACAGAAGTTCCTTCTAAAGTGTGTGTGTGTGTGTGTGTCTGTGTGTCTGTGTGTATCTGTGTGTACGGTCAATTGTGTCTGACTCTGCAACCCCATAGACTGTAGCCCGCCAGGCTCCTCCGTCCATGGAATTTTCCAAGCAAGAATACTGGAATAGGTTGCCATTTTCTCCTCCAGCGGATCTTCCCGACCCAGGGATGGAACCCTCATGCTGTGGCAGGCAGCCATCGCGAAGCCCATGGTGGTGGGTAACACACAGTGACTACAGCCACCTTCTGCCAACACGCTAGTGAAAGGAGCAGAGACGAACACGACTGAAATTCAGACTCGGGCACCCAGCACGCGATTTCTTCTCTCTTCCTGTTTTATCTGGTAGTTCATTTGCTGGCTCCCTTCTTTCTCCACTCATTCAGCAAGAGGTTCCTGAATGCCTACTATGCGCCAAGCATTCTGTTAGGCTCTAGGAGTGCACATGCCGATTTCCACAGGGCACGAGAATACGATGCAGCGCACCAATGTCCTACGAGCGACAGACAAAGCGCAGTCGGAACTCGAGCTGACACGCTGACCCTCTTCTGAACACACACCGATTGCAGGACAGGAAAACAGCCCAAACATCAGCTTGGAGTAAAACACGTGCAAAACGTCAGAATTAAACTGTCATGCATAAAATTTAAGGGAGACCACGCAGACAAAAGTCACTGTGGTTGTGCCGTGGCAGGCTCACACGCCGTGCCAGCCCTTTCAGGAGAGCTCTGATGGAGAGCTTGGGGTCTCCTGGAGCAGATGGGTGCCCTCTGGAGGGTGTTGTCACCTCTCTTCACTACACTGTGGGCATCGCCACAGAAGCCCAGGGCGCCTGGATCTTCTGACAGAAGAGAGAGAAGAAACACGGAAGCTGTGGCTTTTACGGAGAGCTTTACGATGCTGAGCTGACGGTAGTTAACTTGAAACTATTCAACCGCGTCACCAAACACAGCAGGTCTGTGCGCCACAGGTGGAACACGGTGCTGGCTCTGTCCTCCAAAAGGGGACCCCGCTTCACTCACGGATCAGTATCAAAAAATAAATAAAACTCGAGACAAGAAGAAAAGCCCAAAGGTACACACCCAAATTCTCAACATACTCCTGTAAACACCACGAGCACGTAGTCACAGAAATGCAGTCCATGGGAAATACTACAGAACCAACAGCCTGCTCTTCCCAACAAGTGAGCTGCAAGGGAAAAGGGGCAGGGAGGGAGGGAGAGGGGAGAAGGAAACTACAGTGAAGAGACTGAGAAGACAGAACAAAACAGAAACTCACAAGAGCACTGACCACACGTGGATCATAGTTCTCACAAAAATTTAAAATCTGGACACTGACTTCACTGAAAAATGGGAATTAGTGTTAATTTAAAAAATAACAGTATCGTGGTTGTTGCTAAAGAGCGTTTACGTTTTGGAGATACTTGAGAGAAATGTAGAGATGAGACGATGTGAAGTCTAGGATTTGCTTCCGAGTAACGGAGGCAGAAGAGGCAGAACAAGAAGGCACCGCGGTGACTCCCGGCCGACACTCGGCGGCGAGCACGCAGGAGTCGCAACATTCCTCTGCCTCCTTTTAAAACTTTTATGCTTTCCATAATGAGCGCAGAACCCTAAAATAAAGAGCTGCTGTCAGCCTCGTTCCTGAGCCCAAGGACGCGACCTCATCAAAAAAGCAGGAAATGACTGAAAAGATGACTGGCCGAGAGGGTGAAGGGAGCGGGAAACGACGATGCGGAAGCTGATCAACCTGCCTGTGATCGAAGATGGTCGGCTCTGCGCACAAACGGCCTCGGGACCGCTCCCATTTGTGGGTAAAACGTGTACGAAGAGGAGCCCACCGCCGCCACAACCTCCCGAACGTCTCCCCGACAGGGTCTGTCCTTGCAGCGCTGCCGCGTCTTCATTAAACGGAGGCGGCTGCTGAAGCGTCAGGAGCGCCCCGAACGGGTGCTTCTTAGTCTCCCCAGTGCAGCTCGCCTGACGCTTAGCTCAGCTCAACGCTGGGGTGAGTCCGGAATTTAAGAGTGTGCGGCAGGAGTGCTCAGAGGCTCGTTCACTGGGAGATGCCAACTTTTCTAAGAAAGGGAAAACAAGTTGGCTAGGGTGGGGCAAAAAGAGGGTAAAACGAAGCTTCCTGTAAAACTAATGTGAGGCCAGTTAAAAAGCAGGCCCTCTGCTCTCCACCGCGGCTCGCGCAGCTGGGGAGCAGCCCGGGCTCCCAGCGTCAGTGCCGGCTGGTGAGGTGAGAACGCGTCCGAGCGCAGCGCCGGCAGGCGGGGCAGAGGGGGCGGCCAGGAGCCCCGAGCAGCGGCCAGGAGCCCCGAGCAGCGGCCAGGAGCCCCGAGCGGCCGCCAGGAGCCCCGAGCGGCCGCCAGGAGCCCCGAGCGGCCACCAGGAGCCCCGAGCAGCAGCCAGGAGCCCCGAGCAGCGGCCAGGAGCCCCTAGCAGCCGCCAGGAGCCCCTAGCAGCCGCCAGGAGCCCCGAGCAGCGGCCAGGAGCCCCGAGCAGGCAGGGCCGCGTCCAGCCCGCCTCCGCCTTCTCAGCGAGCAGAGGAGAGGGAGCCTAACGCGGCCGCGCTCCGACGCCGCCCGCCCGCGAGTCACCCACACGATGCTCACGGTTCAGCAGAGCGCTTCCTACTAGATTCCTCATCAGGTCCGAAACACCGACCGTGGCCTCTAAGACCCTCACAGCCGGACACACCAAGAGGGCATGCCTACCGGCCCTGCGCATCGTTTAAGGGGGCCAGGAGGCAGCGTGAAGGCCGCAGCGCGGAGCCCCCAGAGCACAGCGCCCACCGTCCGGCCGCGGCCTCGCCCGCTCCGCCCGGGGCTCCTCCGGGCCTCCCTCTGGGTCTCCCCGAGCATGCTGGGCCCCCTGCCTCAGGGAGTGTGTTTGGCAACTTACCTTGTTTGATATGAAGTTAATTATTGTTTGATACAATGAGTTAACAATTATGTTTCTTTCTCAAGACTTTCTATCCTGTGACCTTTAGGTCTTTACTAAAATCTTACAGAAACAAACTCTGTATCCAGAATATAACATAACTAGATGATCTAAGTTACTTCAGTAAATAATGGGGCGATTACATTCTTAACAACCTGGCTGTGCTTTTCATTAACCACATTAACTGTGTTTCAATAACCACAGTTTGAAATCTCAGCATCCAGCCCAGTGCTGAGCACAAAACAGAAATTCAACACTTACTACAACTCACAAGAGCAAAAACATAGGTGTAGCATGGCTTAAGAGCATTTCAGAATAACTGCCTCCTATACACTCTGACTTACATCCATCCACATTTACAATTATCATGCCTTCACGCTCACTTTATAAACAGGTTCAAGCCCCAAGTCACTCTGACGAACTGGGAATGGAAAGCACAACCTTCAGAGCCAGCCTTCAGTCTGCAAGCCTCGCAGGAGTCTCACTACTCCGTAAGTGATGTTTAAACAGCAAGGAAACAGAAGCTAACGGAAGGCATGATCCCAGCTTCGTCAAAGCGTGTCTGAAGGTTTTTGACCTGTCTCCACATCCATACACCCCACCCCAGTGGCCCACCGCTGCCTAAACACACACTCAGAGACGGGGAGGAGGGAACCACCGGGCCACTCAGACGCGCACGGCCGACGCAAGCAGAGCCAACCCGCAAGCCCGAGTCGCAGTCGTCTCCACCGCTGGTTTACCAGCCTCCCCTGCCTCCCCCTCTGCACGCAGTAAGCTGCAGGTGCCTTAGCACAGTCAAGAAAGGATGACCCTACAGAAAGTTCAGTGCAGACGGAAACCCCAGTCCTAAGTTCCCCAAAGCAGGCATGAACGATGATTAGCTGACTGATCCACTCAAGAAAAAGCACATTACACACAGGAAACACTGAGACTGGACTTTCCTCACCTTCTCAGCAAGAAAACTGAGGCCCGACTTCCTGAATGTCAGAGTGGGACCTGTGTCTTGCCCCGTCCTTCCTAACAATCTCAGAGAACAGGTGGGCCTCGTCCTGCCCGCAGTGAACTCCACGAGGGCTCGTGCTCCCGGCTTCCTTCTCCCAGGACTCTCCCTCGCTCACCCCCCTTTCCAGTCAGCCGTCACCCTCCTCTCTCTCCGCTTTGAGGACGAGAGAAACACCGCTCAGGTTTCCCCCTTCAGGACCGCACCTCTTCTTTCTCCTGAGGGACAGCTTACATCTAGTAAAGCACACAAGCCATGAGGGTACAGTTAACGCATTTCTGTATATGCACACACCCAGGAAAATAAAACCCAGAAAAATGCAAAGAACATTATCAACAGCAGATGGCTCGAGCCCCTTTCCATCAATGTCCCCCTGAAAGGTAACAACTAGCATAATCTCAGGCCAAACTTCATGTTGCCTGTTAACCAACCATCATACACATGCCATCGAGTGTCCCTCTCCACATCTGAAATCTTTCATGCATCAGAGTCCTCTACACCACTTTTTAAACAGGCATTCCTCGGAGTTGCCTCCACAGCCCTCTCCTCCCTCCACCCGTGTGACCGAGCAGCTTCACTCAGCACAAGGACTGCAACTGCGTAAACATGGCTCCCTGAGCCGCAGACGCGCCTGCACAGCCCTCAGGCACCTTACATGCAACACGGCCCAAAGCAAGTTCACCCCCCCACCCCCGCACCTACAGCCAATTCCTGCTCCTCTCTTCTGCATGTTGGTGAGGGGACTCCGTTCAGTTCAGTGGCTCAGTCATGTCCGACCCACCTTCAACATCAGTCCTTCCAATGAACACCCAGGGCTGATCTCCTTCAGAATGGACTGGTTGGATCTCCTTGCAGTCCAAGGGACTCTCAAGGGTCTTCTCCAACACCACAGTTCAAAAGCATCAATTCTTCGGCGCTCAGCTTTCTTTATAATCCAACTCTCACATCCATACATGACCACTGGAAAAACCATAGCCTTGGCTAGATGGACTTTTGTTGACAAAGTAATGTCTCTGCTTTTTAATATGCTGTCTAGGTTGGTCATAACTTTCCTTCCAAGGAGTAAGCGTCTTTTTTATTTCATGGCTGCAATCACCATCTGTAGTGATTTTGGAGCTCAGAAAAATAAAGTCAGCCACTGTTTCCCCATCTATTTCCCATGAAGAGATGGGACCGGATGCCAAGATCTTCGTTTTCTGAATGTTGAGCTTTCAGCCAACTTTTTCACTCTCCTCTTTCACTTTCATCAAGAGGCCCTTTAGTTCTTCACTTTCTGCTATAAGGGTGGTGTCATCTGCATATCTGAGGTTATTGATATTTCTCCCAGCAATCTTTTATTTTTCCCTAGCAGTCTTGAGTCCAGCTTGTGCTTCATCCAATCTGAAATCCCCTTTCATATCTTCCAAAAGAATGAAAAGAGATAGAAAGGTGGAGAGAAGTTTCTCTGTTTGTAATGAGGACAATCAGTAGGATGAGAATGGGCATATGCGAAGTTACTCCTTTACCTCCTTAGGTAGGAAGGTCTCAAGCANGTACTCCTTTTCTTATTTGGTGAGAGGACTGGAGTCAACCAAACCAGAGACCTCCAAGTCACCCTAACACAGGGTGTGAGGCCTGCAGCTCAGTTCACATGACACCGCGGCACAGGGGCAGCGACATGCTTCCCGACAGGAAGACACTCAGACGACTCTAGGGGTAAACAATAAACCCTGCACTACTCTTTCACCCCAACACACAATCATCCGGTAAGACCCTAGAATTCCACATTCCAAACCATTCCCACATCTGCAGTCCTTTCTGCTCCAATATTCAGAACCATCTCCCACCTGCCCCAGCTGCAGCCAAGCTGATTAACTCCCTACCTGGTAAAAACCACACTGTACAGACCTCAAAAGGAGGCGACTCTCCATTGTCATGAACTCTGTTTCTCCTACTGGGCTGAACTCCTTGAGGCAAGGCCATGCTTTCTTTGGAACTTAGCTCCTTAACAGAGTGCTTTAAATGTTGACTAAATGCCTGGAGAATCCCACGCACAGAGGAGTCTGATGGGCTACAGTCCACAGGGTCACAGAGAGTCAGACCTGGCTGGCTGGCTAACACATGCTAAACGCCCCAAGGCCATCTCCCAGGCTCTGGTCTCCCTCCAGTCCTTCCTGCAACCGGCCCCAAGACACAGCTTCCAGAACTCCTGCTCCGTGCTGAGGCTCCATGCTCCCGCCACCCACCACACCCTCACTTGGAGGGCCTTCCTCCAGCGGCCCAGCCTCCCCCTGCCCAGTCCCTGCTCACCCTCTATCACCCCCCAGCCTCCCTTCCCGCACTCCTGACATGCCCGTTTCACGCAGTGCTGGTCCCGTTCACACAATGGATCCTCAGGAAGTCTTCCCAGAGCATTCCAGGAAGAGCGGCTTTGTCTGGCTTCTGGGTCCCCTTGGCACTCAACGATGCCTTCATTAAGGCAGTTCAAGTTTTATTGGACTTGTTTATGTAAATTACATAATTGTTTATGCAAACTGTTTATGTCCCCCATCCACACCCCAGACAGGAAAAAGCCTCAATGTTCAAAAGGCATTCATCTTGAGAGCTTTAAAACTTTAACATAAACACTCTTTTTAGACCTCTTCCCTTCCATCCAGGCCCACAGCCCCACCAGCATTTATTCTGGGTGTGAAAAAGGGAGCTCTTACCAGAAAGCCAGGTAAATAAAAAAGGTTTATATCATCTTCCTGAGAGTCACCATAGATATGAAAAACAGCAGAAAGCAAAAGGACCCACTGAGATCTGGAAGCTGGGTGGTGAGCCAAGTCCATTTGCCAGCTGAACACACGATTACTGTCAGCTTAAAGTATGTTACCATTTCAAACTCATCCTCAGCTGCAAAATATTTAAATACGAAGAGCAGCACACACCTTCATTCAGCCTCATCCCAGCTCCCACTTGAGCCCCAGTCCTCCAGTTTCACGGGACTGTTAGTGACACTCCACACGACCTTTTGCTTCCCACCTTCAGGAACTGACCCACAGCCCTCTTATCAAAGGGCTAAGGAGTCACCTTTGAGCTTCTGTGTCAACTACTGAGCCCTGTGCATCGGCCACCTGCTCTCCCTCCACTGCTCAGTCCCAGCCCTGAGCATCTCCCTGAACCACACGAGCTCCCAGCGGCTCCCCTCCTCCAGCTCTAATCTCTCCCACTCGCAATTCACCCAACACTGGCACTTCTTACACTGCACTGTGCAAACGCCTCCCCGGGGATTTCGTTAAAAGGCCGATTTTTCAGAAAGTCCGAGGTGGCCCTGGGCGTCTGCATTCCCCCACTCCCAGGAAATGCTGCTGCTGCTGCTCCAGAGCTCGCCCCCCAGGAGCACCACCCCCACCGGGTGCCGCCCTGAAATGAGGGCGCGGCTAGCAGGCAACAAGCAGAAGCCAGATGCCCGTCAGTCCAGACCGGGTAAGCGCAGGTTTCTACACTAGGTAAGAAACTGGGCCAGATGCCCCCGGTCCCTTCCAGCACTCTCATTCTAGGCCCTCCCTGGAATATCCAAGACACTGTCACCCATCTTTCACCCATGAAGCTTGGCAAAGGCCGTCCCCAGCAGCAATTACCAATGATCACGTTCGCCAGATTCTGAATGATTAACAGTAACCATCTACAGACAATGCTGGTTTAGTCCAATATTACAAATGTTTCTGAAAGATAAAGAAGATGCTGTACAAGGGGCTTTATACAGTCGTTCTTATGAAAGTACCTTAAAGATGAATGATCACCACCACTTCCCTGTATCCATCAGTATTATCTAGAGGTCAACATCGCTTGGGTTAATCTATCAGTTTCTCAGAACCAAGAGACTATTGACCGTTTTATCTCGCTGGGGGCTGGGGTGGGAGACCTCATGAACACGTATGAAAGCAGGAAGCAATGAGAGTTCCCAATTCTTTGTTAGCAGCTGCAAGTCAGTCTGAGATTAAAAAAAAACAACACAGCATTCCAAGTGTGGTGACTGCCAGAGGACCCCTGCTCTCAGAAATGGACCCTGGTGTGGTGTCTTCACAATGACGTCGCCTCTTTAGCAGTCCCGGCACGCAGGTGTGTAAAACGTCTGGCACTGTGCCTTTATCAATGTGTACCTGGTGTGTAAAACGTCTGGCACTGTGCCTTTATCAATGTGTACCTGGTGTGTAAAACGTCTGGCACTGTGCCTTTATCAATGTGTACCTGGTGTGTAAAACGTCTGGCACTGTGCCTTTATCAATGTGTACCTGGTGTGTAAAACGTCTGGCACTGTGCCTTTATCAATGTGTACCTGGTGTGTAAAACGTCTGGCACTGTGCCTTTATCAATGTGTACCTGGTGTGTAAAACGTCTGGCACTGTGCCTTTATCAATGTGTACCTGGTGTGTAAAACGTCTGGCACTGTGCCTTTATCAATGTGTACCTGGTGTGTAAAACGTCTGGCACTGTGCCTTTATCAATGTGTACCTGGTGTGTAAAACGTCTGGCACTGTGCCTTTATCAATGTGTACCTGGTGTGTAAAACGTCTGGCACTGTGCCTTTATCAATGTGTACCTGGTGTGTAAAACGTCTGGCACTGTGCCTTTATCAATGTGTACCTGGTGTGTAAAACGTCTGGCACTGTGCCTTTATCAATGTGTACCTGGTGTGTAAAACGTCTGGCACTGTGCCTTTATCAATGTGTACCTGGTGTGTAAAACGTCTGGCACTGTGCCTTTATCAATGTGTACCTGGTGTGTAAAACGTCTGGCACTGTGCCTTTATCAATGTGTACCTGGTGTGTAAAACGTCTGGCACTGTGCCTTTATCAATGTGTACCTGGTGTGTAAAACGTCTGGCACTGTGCCTTTATCAATGTGTACCTGGTGTGTAAAACGTCTGGCACTGTGCCTTTATCAATGTGTACCTGGTGTGTAAAACGTCTGGCACTGTGCCTTTATCAATGTGTACCTGGTGTGTAAAACGTCTGGCACTGTGCCTTTATCAATGTGTACCTGGTGTGTAAAACGTCTGGCACTGTGCCTTTATCAATGTGTACCTGGTGTGTAAAACGTCTGGCACTGTGCCTTTATCAATGTGTACCTGGTGTGTAAAACGTCTGGCACTGTGCCTTTATCCACGTGTACCTGTGTATTTACCGCAAAGAGTCCCCCTGCCAACGGCGCAGACTCGGGTCTGACCCCTCGCTAGGGAAGACCCTTGGAGGAGGGAATGGCAACCTACTCCAGCATTCCTGCCCAGGAAACCCACAGACAGAGAAGCCTGGTGGGCTACAGTCCAAGGGGTCACCAAGAGCAGGACACGGCTCAGTGACTACATAACAGCAGCAATTTATCAGTGAGACAATATCACTCAGAGTTTGGTAAATACATTAAGCTCTGCTTAGGACTTAGTTACAAGTGAAGCTGAAGCTCCAGGATTTTGTCCACCTGATGCGAAGAACTGACTCATTTGAAAAGCTCCTGATGCTGGGAAAGACTGATGCAGGAAGAGAAGGGGACGACAGAGGATGAGATGGTTGGATGGCATCACTTACTCGATGGAAATGAGTTTAAGCAAACTCCGGGAACTGGTGATGGACAGGGAGGCCTGGCGTGCTGCAGTCCATGGGGTCGCACAGAGTCGGACACGCCTGAGTGACTGACCTGACAAGAGAATTTTAGTGCCTACAATCACAGAGGCTAATAGCAACTGTTCCCCCTATAATTACACTGATGCCAACATTCCTGTTAACATCCCCCGTAAAATCAGTTTGTCGGGTGTCGACACTATTCCATGAGTTAGCTGAGGCCTCTAAAGACCCGTCACAGGGGACAGAAAGGCGCACTGACAGCGGGAAATAGGCACGGGCAGGTAATTAGCCTGAGGGTTGGTTAGTCTGAATCACAGGGATTTTCATTTTAATCGGAAGCATGACTTACCTTAGTCAACCAAGATCTGCATAACTTAAAAAAAAAAACAGGGTGTCTATCACACTTTTAGAACTAACAAAAAAACAATAAAGGTTCTTTCTAGCGTCTTCATTCACGTTACGACATGAGACAATGTTTCACAGAGACACTCTGTCTTCCATTTAAATTTGTAACAGGCTGTCAGCAAAGACTTAATTTACCATTAACTGTAGTATGGGTTTTACAGCCATAGATAAAACAATTGTTTTTGCCTATGTGAACACTTAAGAGTTGTGTTTCCTCCTAGTCCACTTAAGAGGTTTTTAAAAAATTCCTCCACCAATGACAATTCAGACAGTAGATAGGCAAAGTTAAGGATAATACCCTCAGGTTATGACCAATTCCTCATCTTCCAAATTTTACATTAATATGGTTGGTCTACACGACATTAAACTAAAAGGAAGTATCTCATTCTGGAAGATAAAGACAGCATCTCCCATAAACCTCAAAAATCCAAAGAAAGCAAAACCCTCGCAGGCCTTACAGAAAGAAAGAAGAGACGGGCTTTCAAGAGTTCCGGAGGTCCCTGCCAGGCTCAGGCAGCCTTGAGCATATGCATGTTTGCCACTTGAAGAAAGCAAAGTTAACATTTGCCTAACCCAGAACCTAGATCCTCCCAAACGATGATACCCAGTGAAGCCCAAATGATCCAAACGGGTAAAAGGCTTGGTAAATCTTAAAGACTTCATCTGGAGTTACTAACCCTAAACTTAGTCCGACTAGACTTTGATCTACTAGTAACTGATGGTTACTTCTGCAAACAGTTCCGGAGTCCAGAGTTATGGCAAAGAGTCTGCCCCTCTGGTCCTTCAAGGGCTCCTGGGACACATGAGCAGGGGCAGGAGCCTGTCCTTCCCTGTGGCTGCAGCCACGGGCAAACCACTGCCTATCAGAACATTTCCCACCTTTGTTTCCCAAACACTGGCTCGCTTGTCTCCACAAACATGCCCTCAGATCTGCAGGCATTTCAAGGGATGCTAGAAAATTAAAACTAGTTATCTGTGAATCAAAAATATACTTGACATGGGAGGTCCTCATGGTAATTATGGGACTGAAAGAATGAGCGAGACTGTACAGTCTGCCAGTGTCACTGAGCAGTAGCGCAGCCCATCTCCCTTAACGAGCCCTAATTACCTCTAATTAACATTTGCAGCAATTTACCAGTTCTAAAAATAATGGCACCAAACTTCATCTGTAGAACATCTCGCAGTTTACAAAGCACTTCCACGGGTTATCCAATCTGGACCTCACGAAGGGCTCCAAGACAGGTTGTTTCTCTTCTCTCCCTCTAATAACCGAGGCTTAGGGAGAGTCTCATCGCAGGCCTCATCGCAGGCCTCGCATCAGGAGAGGAGGAGCCGGCGGTCGAGTCCAGGTCTTCGTTCCTCCATCAGCGCTCCCTCCAGCCTCAGACCCAGGGCCTGGGCGACATGGGCCCTGCTGTCCTAGGCACTTGCCCTCACCCCATTCGATCTTAACGACCCCGTGTGGCTCAAGGTCGTTACATGCCTCCACAAAACAGGAAAGAGGGAGCCGGAGCTCCGAGGTCAGGGCCACGGTCAGAACGCAGGTCTCAGCTCCAACCACTTCAGAGTGCGCACTCCCCAGACGCTGACCTGCTCCAGCTGGCCCCCGAAGGCCATTAAGGACAAGGCTTTCGCCTTCAGCGGGCCCGGCGGTGACACACTGCCCAGAGCTGAGTCGCTTCAGCCGCGTCCGACTCTGCGGCCCACCAGGCTCCTCTGTCCACGGGGCTCTCCAGGCAAGGGTACGGAGCCTGGGCAGCCCTGCCTCCTCCAGGGGATCTTCCCCACCCAGAGATCGGACCCGCGTCTCTCTCGTCTCACTGGCAGGTGGGTCTTTACCACCAGCACGGCCTGGGGAGCTGCTGGCTTGACAAGTCCAGAGTACTAAGTGAGCTGCTGTCAGCGCAGTCTGCCTGTGACGCTCCGGTGGCAACACTGCCCGCCTCACTGGGTTGCTATGAGGATTAAATGAGCTCGTATTCACAAAGCACTTAACACAGTGCCCAGCACATGGTAAGAATGACGTAAATGTCTATCAGGTAACAAACAAGAAGCATCAGCTGAGGGAAGGTGACAGTCTAAGCCACTAAAGAAACACGCTGCTGCCGCTGCTGCAAAGTCGCTCAGGCGTGTCCGACTCTGTGCGACCCACAGACAGCCGCCCACCAGGCTCCCCCGTCCCTGGGAGTCTCCAGGCAGGAATGCTGGAGTGGGCTGCCATTGCCTTCTCCAATGCATGAAAGTGAAAAGTGAAAGTGAAGCCGCTTAGTCAGGTCCAACCCTCAGCGACCCCATGGACTGCAGCCCTCCAGCCTCCTCTGCCCATGGGATTTTCCAGGCAAGAGTACTGGAGTGGGGTGCCATTGCCTTCTCTGCAGAAATACTCTATTATCCAATAAAACGTGTGGGGACAACTTGTTCACGCCCACTTCCTTTCTTAAACAACATAGGCTGAAATAAACAAAACTATAAAATACCACAGGAAAATACGGGAAATTTATTTTAAATCTGCCCACCCCCTTAAATCTTGGGATGGGGAAGCCTTCCTAGGCATGACACAGAAGCCTGACTACCCAGAGGAAAGGACTGACATAAAAGCACCTCCAGACGAAGAAAGCAGCGACCTGCAAGCCAAGGTTGGTTTCCCCAGCTATACCCGCCCCAAAAAGCGGTCTGTAAGGCAGAAGGAAAAACACAAGCATCAGACAAAAAAGGGACAAAGACGTGAAAATGCCATTCACAAGAGAAATAAGTTACCAACTAAAACATGGAGAAAAGACCTACGTAATTAAGAAGTATAATTTTTTAAACGGAGATCTCCCCCAAGACTATCTACCCCACCCACAAATATACCCACCACCTCCCATTATTCCCCCCAGACTCAATGGAAAACGTGTGTGCGTGTATCATGCACACACGTGTGTAAGGAAGAGTACATGTCTCCTCCAACTCCAGGGGCGGCACTTCTTCCCCAAGGAGGGGCTCAGTTTATCATGTAACGCTGCACATCAGCTCCCTCGGCCACACACCCTCTCAGAGGCCATCCAGAGAAGCGCCCCCACTCCGGACCTAGAGGACACAGGCCAGGGGCGTGTGTTTTTGCCCGTCGTACTTCTGCACTTGAAAGTTCCCTTTGCAACAGTGAGGAAGGAGCTGGCTCTGAGGAATTAACGGACGCCACAGACTGGTTTCCATGTAAAACTTGTCCTCGGGATAAACGGGCACCCGTGTGCTCCTATGTCCTACTCGGAGACTGGGGCCGGCAGGCAGAGGGGACCCCAGGCCGGCGGCCTGTCACTGGCCCTAATCTACTCCAGAACGGCACTCTGCTTCGGCTGGCAGCCTCAGGCTGACTGCGTTAGGTCCAGGGATGTTCCTTTCTCCATGACAAAAGGCAGGGGTTCGGCTGTTTTTAAACCCACCATCAGGGGTTAGAGAACTTTTATAAGTTCTCAACGACAACGTTTAGCCCTTCTAATCTGAAGGACAGACCCTCCAACGGAGCCCCAGGAGGTTAGGACCTGGAAGAGATCATGCCCTACTCTACCCCAGGCTCCTCACTCACTGAGGAGGAGCTCGGAGCCCAGGGCAGGTTAAAAGGGACGCCCACAGGCACGGCGAGCTTCCCCACTCAGACTCGCTTCTCTAAGCTACAGACCCTACCTCAGGTCACAGCGGCCAAACTCCGAAGTCCTAGGATGTGGCCCCCATTCCAGTACGAGCAGCGTCCGCCGCTCACTCATGTCTGACTCTCTGCGACCCCACTGACTGTAGACCCCCAGGTGCCTCCGTCCACGCAACTCTCCAGGCAGGAATACTGGAGCAGGTAGCCATTCCCTTCTCCAGGGGATCTTCCCAACCCAGGGAGCGAACCGGGGTCTCCCACACTGCAGGCAGACTCTACCATCTGAGCCACCAGGGAAGCCCACCCCACTTACCGGGGAAGCCCATTCCAGTGCTAAAGTACAGCCAAAAAGCTCTCCCAACATATGGTTAGAAACAAAAAAAACAATTCCTTAGGGATGTATTTCTCATACATGACAATAAAAGTCAAAAACTGGTTCTGTTCATAGATTCACACTCTTTGGACCATGTGTCAGGAGTGAGCTGACTGTAAAACCCAGATAATTATTAAATAGGCAGTGGAAACACGTACAGTTCATACTTTCTTTCGCTGTATTTAAAAGCATGCCTGGTATCTGAAAGAAAACTCAAACATTCTAACATGTTCCTAATGGAGGTAGACACAGGAAACAACGCACTCTCCACCCGCGCTTCATCAGACGCACAAGCCAGCAGAACTAGACGCCGACAAGCACAGAACCCTTCCTGCTTGAACAGAATGGGGGCGGGGGGACCAAAATCAGCCAATTCAGATTATCTCAAATGTCCAGTTCTTCCCATTCGTTGTTGGCACTGTCCAAACAAAATTATTTCCAATTTTATTCAATCATCAACCAAATGCTTTCGTGTAACTGGAAGGGAGACTAATTTACTTCTAACAACCTTCATTCCAGAAAATACATGTCAAAAATTCTGGGTCTGGGGGGCTTCCTTGGTGATCCAGTGATAAGAACCTGCTCTGCAAGGCAGCAGACGGGGTTTGATCCCTGGGCGGGAACCAAGATCCCACACGCCACAGGGCAGCTAAGCCTGCGTGCCGCCAAAAGCCTCCACTCGGCGTGATAAACATTTTCTGCACCACAACCAAGACTCCACAGGACGTGATAAGCACCTTCTGTACCATGGCGAAGGCCTGATGCCGTCAAATAAACAGCTTTTTAAATTCTGGATTTTGTTGTGCTTTGCTAAAGTATCAACATGTACAAACTTACAAAATATGTATAATGTATAACCAAAATATTTCACTCCAATAGAACTTCTAAGTCCCAAACTCTAAAGTCACTGTACTTGGACCTTAGTAAGACACTTCGTTATTAATACATTTTACAATGTAGTAAAACAATCTCAAATGTAAAAATACAACAGGGAAACATTTCAGCATTAATGTGGCATTATGGGATGGTTATGCTTTGCTTCATTTAACATACTAAAAGGCATACCAGGCATATATTTTATATATATATAAAACAAAACCATTCCACCTCTAAATTGACATGTAAAAATTACTCTTCAGTAACCCAGTAACCATTACTATTCTTGATTCTAAAGTACAATTATCACATAACTTGAAAGAGCTGCTATTTCGTAGTTAACCAAATATCCTAATGTTCTTTAATCAAACTGTCATTAAAGTCTATTTTTTCCAGGCCCCGGAATTTCAATTTATGAAAATTTTCCAAAGCCTAGAGAGGAAGCTTCATAACAATCAGTCACACAGACTTAGGTTATAAGCAACTAATATGTCTAAAGAATCCATATTTTCTTTGGTTTTAAGTCTACTCTCTTTAGAAAACCAAAGGAAAGTATAAAAGTCTGCCCAAGAAGCAGAGGGACCTGAAGCCAGACTCAAAACCTCTCGTCACCAACGCTGTCCCTGAAGCCTGGAGTGGAGTAGGTTTTAGAAGGTGAGACTTTCAGAGGAAAACAAAAGGCTTCATTTACCCAGACTATTTTGGACGTTTTAATAACATTTCTTTCTCTTTTTCAAAATGTCAGCATCTTTAAAGAAAAGGCTTTTCTATTGAGTGGCTTCAGGGTCTCTCAACTGTCACAGCACAATTAAACCCTTCTCCTGTCCAGGTAGACTGAACCGCATTCAACCCTGGCACATAATCAAATCATTAAATCTGAGATGCCTCATTTGATAGATGCCTCATTAAATTCATCTCAAAGTTGAGGTAAGAGATGCCTGTGAAAAGGAGGGGGGCACACCTGTTAAATTTTAAGAAAACTTTGAGAGAGAATCTCAAAATCCACACAGAGTTTCATTCACATGAAGGTATTAAGAGTGAAGGTATTAACACCTACAATCTCCTGCCCTGGGAGGTAGGTAGGGAGGGGGGTGTGAGTGTGGGTGGGTGTGTCCTGGGAGAGGGGTGTGTCCTGGGAGAGATGTGTGTGTGCATTTAACACAACCCCTGGGGAAACAGGAAGGAAAGCCGAAGATTCAGGACACACACCATCAGCTGCTTCACAAAATTCCACAGATTCAACTCAACAAATGTTTAAACTAAAGTGCCAAGTATCATACGAGCCTTGGATCATACACAACCTCAATAAATGCTATGTTACCAAGAAATCAAATTCAGCATTCCATAAAAAAAAGAGAACAAGAAAATAAAACACCTTGCACTTTAAAAAATAAGAAGAATCTTGGGATAACCAATCATTTAACAATCTTACAGATACAAGAAAGAAACTTCATGAAGTTATTTACACTCATCTCCTTTCCCTACAATTAAAAAAAAACACATCATTTTAGGAATAACTATGAAATTTAGGGAGAGTACTTACTCTCTGGCCCTATATAAGACAGAAATTACAAAACCTGAACAGCATAGCGACATTAATAAAGCACTACTGATCACTAAAGTATGAACAAGTTTACTTCAGATAAAAGATTTGTGCAAATCTTTCATGACAGCTATTTTTGATACTTACAAGTAAAGCTATGTTTTAAGGGAACTGAAGTGTCACACCGCCATCTTCAAAACTTACCCACTTTTCAGATCAAGTGCTAATACTCTGTAGCCAGCGACAACTTTACGGTTTAACAACCGAGACATGCTCAAGCAAGAGAACAAAGAATCATTAGGTTCTTTCAGTCGCTCAGTCGTGTCCGACTCTGTGCGACCCCATTAATCGCAGCACGCCAGGCCTCCCTGTCTCAGGTGAGCTGTATTTCACACCAACTTGAACGTACGTAGGACTGCTTGCGTCATGCGTAGGACTACTTGCGTCATGCGTATGACGCAAATGTACGTATGACCAGGATACTTGGAACACTTCCGTACTCTTTCGGTATTGCCCCCTAACTGTCCAGTCTTGCTTCTTTATGTTAAAGGCAGCATGATAAAAATAGAACCGTGCACATTTTACAAGGAATACCACTTGGGACTAGAGGATATCACCTCATTACCAGCAAAAATAGCGTATTTCCTGAATGCTTTTATCCAAGTTAAAATTCCAAACGTAAAGGAGATTTCATGGAAAGTGAATTTAAGTGTAAGACAGAACAGGCGCGCTCTCAGCTCTGCTGAGAACCGGAAAACCGCAAGCAAGAATCAGAACTCTTTACACATCAGCGTCTCTGTCTGAAAAGAGGTCTGACACTGACTCCTCCCTAATAACACTTCTGAAAGGACACGAGATAATTTATGTGAAAGCTCTTTTAAGATTTCTGAAGATAATGAAGCCAACATCTTAATAGAGGTTATCAAACCACAGTTAAGGAAGGACAAGACAGTATGCACTTTACATCAAAAACAAGTATACAATATAAATGTAAAAAAACTCAGTTAGACCCTTTGTTCTTAGAAGGAGCGCTGATCGTGCCGCGCCCCCAGCGCCGCTGTGATCACAGCAATAAGGCGCTGCTCCCAGGACTGCAGCTTAACGCCGAGCCGCCTTCTTGGTTTCCACACAGGGAACCACGTAAGGTTGGCTCACTCCCAGGAGAGAAAAGGAAGAAAAATAAGAGCGGGTGAGAAGTCTCTTTTCCAGAGCAATCCCAGAAAGTCACACATAAAAATATCTTGTCCAGGGTTCACCAGGCACAGTGGGCGTGCTCTGTTCTGTCAACATCCTTTCCCCGTCACAATCTGAGCAATCTGAAACAGCGAGATGACTAAATCTAAAAGGCAGAAGAGTCAAAAATATTAAAAAAATACCGTGTAACACTGCCCTTGATCAATGACTCAGGTGCCCCCAGGGAGTCCAAAACACAGCCTGATTCTTGAATTTTTTTTCCCCACCAAAAAGTACTCTCTTTCAGGTAGAATTTAAGATGGCTGATCTTGAAAGGAAATTCAATGTTAATGTACCTAAGAGACTTAATACTTCGCACAAGTTATTTCGGATAAAGCCACAATTAATTTTTTTCTCATTTTAAGTCAGCTAAGAGCATGGCTTCTTGAGAGGAGCAGTAACGATTTTCAAACTAAAGTTTCTATCACAGCTCTGCAATCTCAAAGAACCCTGAGTCCAAAGCCTTTCAGTTCATTAAAGACTTTCATTTTACTTTGCCTAAATAAATATTTAAATATTAAAAAAAAAAACACACACACAAATGGCTTCCAAAGCCTTTTTGAGAATCACTTGGGCCAAGTTATAAACACTAAAATTTAATTGAAAGGTGACCCCAAGAGAATGAAGTTCTCCCCCACAAGAACTTCTCAAAAAAAAAAAAGCAATTGATAAACAGACAAACTATACAAACAACAGGTAATGAGCTCAATTTAAATACAGGAAAACATTCAGAAGCCTTCAAAGGCAACTTCCTAGTCTATTCTTAACTCCAACTACACATATAAAAAAAGTGATAAGAAGCAACAAATTTTAAAGTAAGTTACATGTAAAATTCTAAAAACAAATGTGGTACTAAACACCCAAAGGGTCTCATGTAAAACAAATGTTAATTCTCTTCTTGAGGAAAAGAATTACTACACATAACACTTTCTTGTTGGGTGTCCTACATTCCAAAGGGGTAATTTCTGGGAATCTCCTCCCAGCTTAATGCAAACCTCCATGACGTGTGAAGTCTTGATAATGTTCTCGTGATAAGCGAGACCACCTTATAACAAAGCCCTTTTGTTCATCAACAATTATACTTCCTCGCAAAGGTTCAAGTGGACTCATGATATGGTGAATTTTGTTCTACGGCAAATGAATAGCAACAGAGATGTTTGATATATTAACTTTGGCTTAAACAATTTTGTATAAAGTGTGCAATTAGACATCTTGATCAGGCAGCTTCCTTCTAGGACTCCTGTATACAGGCTTCACATTCCAGAATAGGCTGGATGCTGTGTGTGGCTTCCCCATTTTATGAGCTGCCTTTACAAGCAGATACACGGAGGGGTGTATGTATTTATGCTGTGCATACTACGGCAAAGCAAGCCAGTTTAGAGTGAAGTAGCGATTACTGCTTTTCATGAAGAACAGAACAAGAAGATTAAAATGAGCACACCAGAAATTTGAGATTTAACCAGAAAGATAATCTGTTAACTTTACACCAAGATAAGTTTAAAAAACAAACAAACAAACAAAAACACCTATATAGCATCCACTTAGAACATTTTAGACACACTTGAAGAGACAATCAAGGGGAATCAGAGATTTAAATGCCATGACTAGGACACCTAAAACCCTTCCCATGGACATTTATCAGATCAACAACTGAGTCACGAGGAGAATGAGGCATGAGAGCTCTTTCCATGCAAAGTATGCTCAATATGTTCAAAATATGCTTAACACAGCCCTTGCCTGTTTACACACACACACACAGGCATTTACCATTCTCATGTTAACAAAACACTCATTTCAAGCAGGATTACCATTTAACGCTTTCATAAAATAACAGTATTTTATAAATTACATGAGCCGCAAGAGAGGAGAAGAATTTAGTTGTTGCTCCTACATTAAAAAAAAAAAAATCACCTATTTTCTAGGCCATAATCTTTTTAAAGACTTGTCATCCGGTTGGGGCATTATCTTCAGGTACTGCAAAAGCTATTGTATTATAATATGGTTTTCTTTATGAGGCCAAAATCCATCAGAAATCCACTTGAATTATAGAAAAACCTCAATTAAACATAAAGGAACATCTCACCAGGAATGCTACCAGTCTTGCATATCTCAATGGAGAAGTAAAGAGCTCTTCATTCAAAGTGACTAAACTGCTGCTAGAACACAGGTGTGGACCAAGAGCATGAAGTTGGAGTGGATGGCTGCAGATGATGCGATTACAAGCCTGACTCTCTCCACCACCACCTGCAGCCTAAGTGCAGAAGTAATTTACCACTTTAGTAAATTTGGGGAAGATGTAACTCCCGATTTAAAAAAGGGACATAAAGAACTTATTAAGCTCAAATATATAGCCAGGACCCATAGCTCCCTAATTTAGCACCAGCCAAGTCTTTAAAAGAGAAACACTAGTCCCCCCTGGTCAAGAACTTAATGTATCAATTCTATCCCAGTGAAAAAATTTAAGATCTTTAATCTAGAAATGAAAAAAAGGATGCGGAGGCTTTTAGATCACACTCAGTGAGAGACGGCAATCAAAAGTCCTACTGTGACCCCTATGTATCCCTATTAGAAGTCACATTGTCAGTTCTGGCTATAAAGGTTAGAGGGGAGAAACTGAGAGAAAGAATAGGCAAAACCACTTCCGATGCAAGAAGTACACTTGAAGAGGAGACTGAAATAAAGCCAAGAAGCGCTAAGGAAAAGTATCATTAAAGAGGATCGTGGCTGCCGGGTTCCACCGAGGACTAAGTGGGCAAAGGACAGGACGGGGAGCAGGAGCAGGGCACCGGCCGACCCGGACTGAGCTCGGTGCGGGCGCCGCCGGCCGCTCACTCACGGCCGGACGCAGGCCGGGTGCTCCGAAACGTCTCGCGGTCCTTTTCCTCCACTGGTTTCACGGCATGTGAAGTTGCCCTGAAGCCCCAAGCCCCGCAGCCCGAAGGCGGCACAGTCGCTGCAGGGCCCCTCTCAGGAGTGTGTGCACCCGGGCCCCGCCGCCTGCCCGCGCCCGCGGCGGGAAGCGCTCGGCTCGGTCCCACGGGTCGTCCGCGCCAGCGGCGAAGGGCTAACAGAGCCCCGAGGGCGCGCGCGCAGGTGGCCGCCTTACCTGCGTAGAAGCGGATGAGGCAGCCGACCTCCGAGTCCAGGCCCTCCTCCTGCACCCTCCACAGCGCCCCGAAGCCCAGCTGGAGGAGGTAGTCGTTCTGGATCTGCAGCGGCTTCTCGTCCGCCTCCAGGCGCCGCGCCGTCTCCCCGTGCAGCTGCACATACAGGGTGGGCGGCGGGGGCGCCTTCTCCGCGGCCGCCGCGTCCCCGCCCGGGCTCTCCTCCGCCGGCCGATCGCGGGCGGCGCCGCCCGAGCCCTCGACGCCCCTCGGGGCCGTCGGCGGAGGTGGGGAGGCGGCCGGGGAGAGCGGCCTGGCGCCCGAAGAGCGGCCGCGCAGGCGGGGCTGGCCCGGGTCAGCCTCGAGCTCCTCGGACGACGATGAACAGTAGGGATCCGGCCGGCCCGACGCGCCC
>SJYR01000258.1:106295-165193 GCA_006410655.1 Kobus ellipsiprymnus
GGGCGGACCGTGGCGAACTACAAGTCCCAGAGATCCTGCAGCACCGCCCCGCCGTGCGCCCGCCGAGGGCCCCGGACGGTGGGTCTGGTGCCCTCTGATGCTGGAGTCGGTGCTCAGGGATGTTCGGCTCGTGAACTTGTAGTTGCCCGCCCATTCCTGCTCCCCGAGGCTTTCCTTTGCCCCGCTGGTTGAGACAGGGCCCGAACAGACTCCAGACGGCAGGACGGTCCGGGCGCTCGGTCTTCCCCTCACCACCTGTGAACTCACGCGGAGGCAGTCGTGCCGCCCCGGCCCGGCCTCTGCAGCTCCTGTGTGAGGAGGACGGCCGAGGACCCGGTCCTCTCCTGCTCAGCTTGAGGTCCGAAAGAATGAGGACACGGAAGACGATGGGAAGCAGAGGTAACGCTGGAACGGAGACCCGTGGGACAGAAGATACGGGCCCTGTGTTCTCTTTTAACGTCTTGGTTTTTCCTTCAATATTCAGAAAAAATTATATTCTGGAACCACAATGTTAGTCGTGGCGTAAAAAGTTGTGCTTTCTGTCAATTAAAACAAGATTGTAGGCTGGATTAGAGTAGGTTACTATTTTAAAGAATTTGATAAACCTTTTTAATTGAATTACCATTCCTCCGTATTGTTTCATAAATCTGGATTTTTACATGTAAGACTTGTGCAGCTGCAAACAATCCCGGGCCTGCTTAACATCAATAAAGTTACTAAACCCTGGGGGTGAATTGGGGGAAGGGTGTTTGAGGAAAGAGGAAGGAGAGAGAAACAGAAGGGGAAGAAAAAAGAAAGAAACTGGAACTTGTAGCTGAAATAATAGAAACTAATAAGGGCAGAGAAAGTTGTACTTGGGTTATCTACACAGTTTCACTGAAGAGTAGAAGAAATTACAGGGCAAAAAATATTATCTTGATTCTTGAAATTCCTATAGATGCCCTTTTAATTTTTCTTTTGAATTATTACCTCAGCCTCATGAAACATGTTTATTCCATTTCAATTCAATCAACAGCTCAGAATTACTTCTGTAAAATTAGGGAGAATGCAAATATTTCCAAGAGACATAAGATACAGTTAATTTAACAAACAATTATAAACATATACCAAGCAGTCTGTTACAGCAGTGGAAAAAATCAGACACTGCCCTTGCCTTTACAGAGTTTACAGATTAGAAATGAAGAGGTTCAACAGGTGAGAGGGATGCGGGAGAGGGGGAAACACCAGGTGTCAAATGAAACTGAGTTAAACTTTAAAAACACATTAAAGTTTAGTACTAAAACATGGACTATTTACATTTCTGTATATTTTTTACTTCATGGATTCCTATAAGCCTCTCTAATTTTTTGTATATTAAGAAATATATATTAACTCATATATCTGCTTTCTAGAGTTATGTTTATGTAGCTAAGGTGATAAACTCAAGGGGAGTTTGTTCCAGTCAGAGACACTCGCCCCTGGCCCAGGCTCCACGCGTGCCCTCTCGGGCTACAGCGCTGCCCTTAATCAGCTCTGGGCCCTGTGCAGTTTCAGTCAACACCACTCTGCCTTTCTGTCCTTTAGGAAGTGTGTTTACCCCGTGAAGGTATATGTAACCAAAAACCTCCCCCAGAAAAAATTAAAGAAAAAGCATTGGCCAGAGAATTTAGTATGCAAAGCACTGGAGCAGGGAGAGGTTGGAGAGTCTTCTTACCTACCTGCCAGAGGTGGGATGAAGGGTTACTAACACTGGGAGGAGATAGGGGGCAGTGAATTACGGGCAAGCATCTCAAGGTGAAGAAAAAGGAAGTCCAGTCCAGCCTCAAAAACAGTGGGTCCTTTTTGTTCTTTTGATGGAGGGAGGGAGAACGAAGGATATGATTTTTATGTAGAGAAACTATTTCAGGCATAGTGTGTATAATCTACAAGAGAGCATATGCTCTTGTATCCAAAAGCATAAAAATCAGAGGGAGAGCAGAAGGGCAAGGGTCCACAGTGTGACCCATCCCTGGGTCTGGGGGTCCTCAACCTCCAGGGTCTGATGCCTGATGATCTGAGGTGGAGCTGATTAATTATAACATTAGAAATAAAGTGCCCAGCAAATGTAATACCCTTGAATCATCCCGAATCTACCCGTCTACCCCTGCCCTAGTTCATGAAAAAACTGTCTTCCACGAAACCCATTCCTGGTGCCAAAAAAGTTGGGGACCGCTGCCTGGTTCCACTTCCAAACCTTCAATAAAGCGACTGAACTTGCGGGTGAGAGGAGAGAGAGAGAAAGAAATAGGAGTTCATAAAGCATAGACAGCCCCCTGAACACCAGACCCACGGGGACCTCAGAGTTATAATATAAGACATTGATAATGACAATGAAACTTGGAGTTGGCTGGAGTCGCGGAACATCCCCCAGACCATACGAGCCAGGCCACGCTGTACAGCTTCTCTGAATGAGGAAAGGGTTTCAGTGGAGAACAAATGTTTTCCAGATACCCATGAAATCGCAGCTTTTCCTACTTAACAAATAGAATGGGGACTAAGACAGTATCTTGAAACCACTGTAACTCACAGATGCTCCCCAACCCTCTAAAGTGTCCCACATGTACAATCTAATACCACAGTTGTAACTAGCCTCACTTTTCAAAGAATCACATCTTCCAATGTGAAACATAGATGTAAAAGTTGCAAACCCTGATGCCAACTTGTTAAAATATTTTCACAGCTAAGTATAGAAAAAGAGAATGTAATTTTCAATTTTTCTGCTACAGTTTATTTTATGCTGTGTGATTGATAACTGACTTGCTGTGTTTTACTCCTGTTTGCATCCTTAGATCCAAGATAAAAAAAAGCCATCTTTGGAATTTTTTTTCTAATATAAGCAGTTGGAATCTTAATGGAGGCATGAATTGATAGAGGATGGTTTCAGTCTGAGTTGTTAAGTTCTCAGCAGTGTTCAGAAATAAACTCAGAAAGATGCAACATACCGTGTAATACATTTAGTTAGTACATGATGAACAGGAATCTAATTACAGTTTCACATTTTTATATACTTTGAGCTACT
Source organism: Kobus ellipsiprymnus (assembly GCA_006410655.1). NCBI lineage: Eukaryota > Metazoa > Chordata > Mammalia > Artiodactyla > Bovidae > Kobus > Kobus ellipsiprymnus. The sequence continues at coordinate 109,333 of SJYR01000258.1, forward strand.
AGTGGTTCAGTTCAGTTCAGTGCAGTCGCTCAGTCGTGTCCGACTCTGCGACCCCATGAATCGCAGCACGCCAGGCCTCCCTGTCCAGCACCAACTCCCGGAGTTCACCCAGACTCGCGTCCATCGAGTCAGTGATGCCATCCAGCCATCTCATCCTCTGTCATCCCCTTCTCCTCCTGCCCCCAATCCCTCCCAGCATCAGAGTCTTTTCCAATGAGTCAGGTCTTCTCATGAAGTGGCCAAAGTACTGGAGCTTCAGCTTTAGCATCATTCCTTCCAAAGAAATCCCAGGGTTGATCTCCTTTAGGATGGACTGGTTGGATCTCCTTGCAGTCCAAGGGATTCTCAAGAGTCTTCTCCAACATCACAGTTTGAAAGCATCAATTCTTTGGCGCTCAGCCTTCTTCACAGTCCAACTCTCACATCCATACATGACCACAGGAAAAACCATAGCCTTGACTAGACGGACCTTAGTCGGCAAAGTAATGTCTCTGCTTTTGAATATGATATCNACATCACAGTTTGAAAGCATCAATTCTTTGGCGCTCAGCCTTCTTCACAGTCCAACTCTCACATCCATACATGACCACAGGGAAAACCATAGCCTTGACTAGACGGACCTTAGTCGGCAAAGTAATGTCTCTGCTTTTGAATATGATATCTAGGTTGGTCATAGCTTTCCTTCCAAGGAGTAAGCGTCTTTTAATTTCATGGCTGCAGTCACCATCTGCAGTGATTTTGGAACCCAAAAAAATAAAGTCTGACACTGTTTCCCCATCTATTTCCTATGGAGTGATGGGACCAGATGCCATGATCTTCGTTTTCTGAATGTTGAGCTTTAAGCCGACTTTTTCACTCTCCTCTGTTACTTTCATCAAGAGGCTTTTTAGCTCCTCTTCACTTTCTGCCATAAGGGTGGTGTCATCTGCATATCTGAGGTTATTGATGTTTCCGCCCCTAAATTGCTCACTATTTACTCCTTCTCTCTTACTACGATAGCAAATAACCAGTCAGTGCACTAAATGGGCCCAGGGTGGCCAACCTGAACTCACACGTTCCCTGCTCCCTGGCAGGGTGACACCTTCTCAGCTCTCTAAGGCTTGCCCACGCCTCACAGACTTACCATGTGGCCTCTTATCAAGATCGCCCCTGGCATTGGGTAGCCTACTTTATACACGCGGCCTGACAACTTTTCAGATTTTAGTGCATGCTTTTTTGTTCCCTGATTCTTTGTCTCTTTCTCATTCCGCACAGAAATAAATGAGAGATGTTTCTTGTCACAACCATGAAGTATTAGAGAAAAAAATTGAGGCCATGGAATCCTACCACTTCTGGTAACAATATAAATTACCTGGGACATTCATTCAACAAATATTTATTAAGCTTTTAAATGTAGGCATCATTTACCACCACCCCCCCACCACTGAATAGTATAGACAAAAATACCTTCCCTAATAAAGTTTATATATAGGCATTGTCATTTTTTTTAAGCTTTAGTTAAAATTGACCTACTTTCTTCTTTTGTAGAGATGGTTCTTATTTCAGGCAAATGGGATATATGAAAACCTAGGTATATAAACGGAGAAGGCAATGGCACCCCACTCCAGTACTCTTGCCTGGGAAATCCCATGGACGGAGGAGCCTCGTAGGCTACAGTCCATGGTGTCACTAAGAGTTGGATGCGACTGAGCAACTTCACTTTCACTTTTCACTGTCATGCATTGGAGGAGGAAATGGCAACCCACTCCAGTGTTCTTGCCTGGAGAATCCCAGGGACCGGGGAGCCTGGTGGGCTGCCGTCTATGGGGTCGCACAGAGTCTGATGCGACTTAGCAGCAGCAGAAGGTATATGAACTATACATTAGACTATAGATATTTCTTCCCAAAGTATTCTTTATTCTTTCTCTTTAATGATGTCATCAATTGTTTTAAATACTGGGCTCCTATAATATTGATACATTTAAATATATTCATTGTAAAAATTGATGCCCAACTTTTAGAATCCTATTTTGGGTTCTAACAGTAGCCTAATACTTCTTTCAATGAAGGTTCACATCTAACAAGTATCCTTCCTACAACGTTCCAAAGCTTTTCCCCCTGAATCTTCCACAACTAAAAATAAAAAAGTATCCTCCAGAGGTGGGGGCTTCCCAGGTGGCTCGGTAGTAAGGAGCGCCCCCGCCAGTGCCGGATACGTGAGAGACCAGGTTCGATCCCTGGGTCGGGAAGATGTCCTGGAGAAGGACATGGCAACCCACTCCAGTGCTCTTGCCTGGAGAAGCCCATGGTCAGAGGAGCCTGGTGGGCTACAGTCCATGGGGTCACAAGGAATCGGACATGACTGAATCGACATAGCGTGCACACACACATCTTCCAGATGATTCTCCTATACTTAGAGGCATTAATTATACCCTGAGGAATCAGCATGGGAATTCTCTTTTTTTGCCCCAGAATAGATTATAAGAGACATGCTCAATCCCTAGAAATCTTGCTCTTTTCCCGTTTCTCACGAAATCCACTGAGCTGGACTGCTAGATATATTTGCTTCTTACAGCCGCCATAACAAAGTGCCATGACCTGGATGGCTCCAGCAACACAAACTCTTAGAGTCTGGAGGCTGAAGTCCAAAAGCACAGTGTTGGCAGGATCGTGCTCCCTCTGAAGGCTGGGGGTTGGATGAGGGATTCTTTCTTGCCTGGTTCCGCTCCTGGTAATTGCCAACCTCCCTTATCCTGAAGCTGCGTTACTGCAATCTCTTCTCTCTAGTGTCTTAACAGCATATTAAAAAGCAGAGACTTCACTTTGGCAACAAAGGTCCATCTAGTCAAAGCTATGGTTTCTCCAGTAGTCATGTATGGATGTGAGAGCTGTGCCATAAAGAAGGCTGAGTCCAGAAGAACTGATGCTTTTGAACTGTGGTGTTGCAAAAGACTCTTGAGAGTCCCTTGGACAGCAAGGAGATCCAACCACTCGATCCTAAAGGAAATCAACCCTAAATATTCATTGGAAGGACTGATGCTGAAGCTCCAGTACTTTGGCCACCTGATGAGAAGAACCAACTGATTGGAAAAGACCCTGATGCTGGGAAAGATTGAAGGCAGGAGAAGAAGGGGACAACAGAGGACGAGATGGTTGGATGGCATCACTGACTCGATGGACATGAGTTTGAGCAAGCTCTGGAAGATGGTGAAGGACAGGGAAGCCTGTTGTGCTGCAGTCCATGTGTCCGCAAAGAGCCAGACATGACTGAGTGACTGAACAACAACAAAAATAATATGTAAGGTTGGGAGTCGGAAAGTCCTCATTCTGGTCCTGGTTCTGCACTAACTAGTTAACCAGGAACTTGGAAGGCATTTGGCCTCAAGAAGGCTTCAGTTACTGATTTATGAAATGAAGGAGCTGAACAAGATAGCATCTCTAAAAATCTCTACCAGCTCAAGAAACTTCTGGGTTTTGGCTGAAGGCAAAATTGTCTAAATTGGAATATTGGCAAATGTTTTTGTTAGTCACAAAGCAGAGGCTTTCACATTTAGATGACATTAATTTGAAATAAAGAGGCTCTTAAGGCTGATTCTTGCCATTTAAAAGAATTTCTAATGCATTTAAAATAACAGGTTTATTTTATTTTGACATTTAAGGAAACTGCTGGGTTTTCAGTCCTTGAGAATATGAATTTGTCAGGAATAGGAGCCAATCTATGACAATAAGATCCACAGCCTCAGACTTCCAAACTCCAGGGTCTTTATCAATTTTCCCTTTTATGGTCACGAGTGGGTAGAAATCTCATTAGCACAAAGCAAGGTCAGCTCACAGAGGCAAGAATATCAGTCCGGTGGGCACTGTGCCCCAGGAGACACACAGGGGAGCTGATGGCAGCCACGGTTCCCGGTGCCACGGCCGGGATCAGCCCAAATGTTCACCAACGGCAAAAGAGATAAACGAGTGCCAGCATAGTCCAAAATACCAACAGCAGCAACAGTGACTACATTACCACAGTGCTGGGCAATGTGGATGAGCCTCGCCAGCACGCTGAGTGAGAGCGGCCAGAGGCGGCGGGAGGCGTGCCAGGTCTCGTTTGTGTCGAGTTCAGAAACAGCCACACTAACCTGCATGGTTTAGGGTACGATTCAGATGGCAAAACTGAAATGGAAGGAAAGGGAAGTAAATTACAGACCAACGAGGTGGAAGTGAGTGGTTTGTGACTGGAAATAGGGCATGTGGCAGGGGGAGGGGGCATCTGGGACATTGACAGTGTCCTGTGCATTGACCCAGGCGGTGGGCACTTGGGTCTCTGTTTCAAAAAAACGTGTTCGGCCATACATTGGTGCTTGATACACTTTCCTGTTTGTTTTATACTTCAGAACAAAGGAGCCAGCATAGTCCAAAATACCAACAGCAGCAACAGTGACTACATTACCACAGTGCTGGGCAATGTGGATGAGCCTCGCCAGCACGCTGAGTGAGAGCGGCCAGAGGCGGCGGGAGGCGTGCCAGGTCTCGTTTGTGTCGAGTTCAGAAACAGCCACACTAACCTGCATGGTTTAGGGTACGATTCAGATGGCAAAACTGAAATGGAAGGAAAGGGAAGTAAATTACAGACCAACGAGGTGGAAGTGAGTGGTTTGTGACTGGAAATAGGGCATGTGGCAGGGGGAGGGGGCATCTGGGACATTGACAGTGTCCTGTGCATTGACCCAGGCGGTGGGCACTTGGGTCTCTGTTTCAAAAAAACGTGTTCGGCCATACATTGGTGCTTGATACACTTTCCTGTTTGTTTTATACTTCAGAACAAAGGTTTTTGTTTTTTCAAGATCAACTGTATGGTTTTGCTACAATCTGAATTTGATGGACAGGGAGGCCTGGCGTGCTGTGATTCATGGGGTCGCAAGGAGTCGGACACGTCTGAACAACTGTTCAGTCGCTCAGTCGTGTCCAACTCCTTGCGACCCCATGAATCGCAGCACGCCAGGCCTCCCTGTCCATCACCAACTCCTGGAGTTCACTCAGATTCACATCCATCGAGTCCATGATGCCATCCAGCCATCTCATCCTATGGAGTTTCAGCTTTAGCATCAGTCCTTCCAAAGAAATCCCAGGGCTGATCTCCTTCAGAATGGACTGGTTGGATCTCCTTGCAGTCCAAGGGACTCTCAAGAGTCTTCTCCGACACCACAGTTCAAAAGCATCAGTTCTTCGGCGCTCAGCCTTCTTCATAGTCCAACTCTCACATCCATACATGACTACTGGAAAAACCATAGCCTTGACTAGACGGACCTTAAGCTTCCTAAAAAAATTTTTTTAAATAAATAAAAGTAAACTTCCCACCACAATTCATTAAAATTTTATTTATAATTTAAAACAATTGAAAAATTAAAAGTCTAAAGTAATTTAAGAGAGAACTTTAAATATTACTTAAGAGTAATCAGTTCATTATAAAGTTTGGTCAATATAGAAAAGTATATAAAGATACAAAGTTGAGCAAAAAAAAAAATCCAATGACCCAGACGTATTTCCACATATTTCCTTTAGGTTTTTTTCTGTGTACTTTAATGGTATAGAGATCATAATGATGATACAATTTCCTATCCCACTTCTCTCACTGAAAACTGCTATAAATGTGAAAAAATGCACCATAAAGATAATATAAATTTCTAGATAAAAATGTGTCACTTTGAAGAACCATTTAAGCTCCAGAAAGAGTGAATCAGGTGGGACACTAGGCTGGCCTTCAGCATTTTTATGCCTTTTTTTTTTTTTTTTTTTAAAAAAAAAAATCCAATGACCCAGACGTATTTCCACATATTTCCTTTAGGTTTTTTTCTGTGTACTTTAATGGTATAGAGATCATAATGATGATACAATTTCCTATCCCACTTCTCTCACTGAAAACTGCTATAAATGTGAAAAAATGCACCATAAAGATAATATAAATTTCTAGATAAAAATGTGTCACTTTGAAGAACCATTTAAGCTCCAGAAAGAGTGAATCAGGTGGGACACTAGGCTGGCCTTCAGCATTTTTATGCCTTTTTTTTTTTTTTTTTTACTATTTGTGGAAATAAAAATATGGTAATAGCAGATTTTGCAAGAGTCATCTTTCCTTATCTCTCTGTCCTTCAACCACAATTTAGCAACATTTAAATCAGGCAGCATCTGACGTTCTTTGTAGATGATCTTGTGAGGAAGTGGAAATAAGGAAACACTTATCAAGGAAAATTTGCCAAACCTATGCCATGTGTCATGCGGAAACATCATATAACATGCCATGATGGGGTGGCCAGGTCTCGCAAATACAAGACGAGACGCCCAGTAACTGCAATATGTGGACGTATGTATGTGAAAGTGTCACTGCCGGAGGTTTGAATCTAACCTGGCGCTCTGCATGGCAGCTGGCAGCCCCGTGCCAGATCACTGTCAAGCCTATGACATGTTTCCTAATGTGATCCCTTTAACCCCTTTAAGACTTACATATGATTCGCATTGTAGAGAAGAGCTCAGCATCTTTTCTAGGGTCACAAGGCTAGAGAGGAAGGAGAAAGCTAGGGTGAGTGTATGGAGATGACGCGAAACCTGGAAGAGGAGTAGAAAGGCATTCACTTTCCAACTTTGTCCATGCGTCTTAATTTCTACATTTTCCCTGTAAGATTAAAGTTCTAGGCAAAAGCACATGGACCAGAGTCTGTGTCTCCTTGTTTGAGCCCCATGTGAGCTTGTAGATCTAGACTTAATCTGAGTTGTATTTATTGACTCTGGGCCATACAGTGATATGATCTGAATTGTGATGGTCCAATCATGCAGATTAACTCATTCAAGGAAGTCTGACCTAGCATCTGCTACAAGCCAGCTCTTTGTAAGTATGACAAATATGGTGACAGCAGCATCATCCATAAGCCTTCCTCTTGGGTCTATAATTTTAGAAGAAGTGCCGCCTGCCCATCAGGACTGCTCTCATAGAAGCAGATGCCCCAGGTTCTTCATCAGGAATCAGCTTCTCACATGAGTTCCTTCCTTCCTTCAGAATCACATAACCTGGGAGTGGAAGGAAGGATGGGGGTAATGAAGGCAGGAGGGAAGGAGGTAAGAAAGGAGAAAGGGGCTGACTATTCCCTTATTGGAGTATATACAATTATTAACATTAAAAAATAGGAAAAACTCAAAATCTGACAATAGCTGTTTTTTGTCCCTGTAATATTTCGAAGAATGAACATTTTCCCATTACACCTTTTTTGTATTCTGAAGGTTGATACTAATGTTAACATACGTTTTCCAGAATTGTGACCTACTTGGTTTCTGGTATGTAAAAGTATAAGAACCTAACTGTGAAGCTGATGCATGTTAGATTTAAATCAGGCAAAGGGCGCTGAAGGATAATAGAGTGGGGAGGCTCATATTTATATTTTCCCTGAGCTTCCCCAGTGGCTCAGACAGTAAAGCGTCTGCCTACAATGCGGGAGACCTGGGTTCAATCCCTGGGTCAGGAAGATCTCCTGGAGAAGGAAATGGCCTTGCCTGGAAAATCCCATGGATGGAGGAATCTGGTAGCGTACAGTCCATGGGGTCACAAAGAGTCGGACACGACTGAGTGACTTCACTTTACTCAAATATAAGTATTATAGTCAAGGTTGATTGGTGAGATTTATAGAGAATATCAATACCAAAAAGAGGAAGGAAAAAACAAGCTTTGGTTCATGTATTTAATTTTTTTAAATTAGAGACCCATAGTCCACAACTGAAAGACAGGAAGCCACATAAAGGTTCCACAGTAAGTGAGTCACAGTATTTTCTGCATTTGCAGTCGGTTGTTCAGCCACCGAGGCGCATCTGGCTGTCGTGGGACCTGCAGACTGCGGCCCACCAGGCTCCTCTGTCCGTGGGATTGCCCAGTCAAGAGCGCTGAAGTGGTCGCCATCTCCTTTTCCCGGGGTCTTCCCCGCCCGGGGGTGAGCCCGCGTCTCCTGCACTGGTGGGCGGGCTGTTTACCGCAGCCGTCAGGAAGCGCATCTGTAGTCTACCGCAGGCGTATCTTACGCTAATTATAGTTGCAAAATAATCACGGTTTTATGTAGAACTGAACACAAATTTGATTTATTTTTTTAATATTGTGCAGGGCGGGTGAGATAGGCACTTTCAAATGATAAAATCAAGCCCATTGCAAAAAAAAAGGAAAGAAAACCTGATAAAACTCTAATCATTGTACTTTTAGATACATAAGACAAGACCTACAGGTGTATTAAATTACTGATTTTTTCTCAGATTAAGTCATTTTCTAATCCAAACTTTGAGTTGGACTGTAAACAAAGACTAGGATGTTGCAAAAACAATGCCTTATGTCTTTCTGGCACATTCCTGTTGACAAAGTATTTTCGTGTATGTGCATCACTCGGCCCAATTCTCCCAGGAACTCTGGGAGCTAGACACATGACAGACATCACCAGGATACAGGCCGCTCTGGTTAGGGGCTCCCACTCAAAGGATTTGAGGACAAAATCTCCAAAGTGAAAACCTTGCTGAAAGTAGCCATATGTAGAAACAGCCGACACTAAGACGTGCGTATATTGCCACAGAGACCTGAAGGCTATCCAAGTTCAATCAAAGTGATTATGGTGTACGGCAACCTTGCCACTTGTGTGGTAATATAACTGTCTGGAAGGAGGATGTTTTAGGAGAAGGGCTGCTACAGTCTGAAGGGAGCCCAAGAGTAAGAACTGAGTAGGAATCCTCAACAAGGAGGGTAAGCACACTTTGATCTGGGGCATCGGTAAAGATCCTCAAATCGGGGACTTCCTTGCTGGTCCAGGGGTCCAAAATCTGCCTGATGATGCATGGGATGTGGGTTCAGTCCCTGGTCGGGGGACCACAGTCCTGCACGCAGTGGGGCAGCTAAGCCCAGGCACCTAGAGTGTCCTGGAGCTGCGGCAGCAGACGCCACGCGCCCTCACCAGCACGTGACGCAGCCAAATAAATACATTCTCAGATCAACCCAGAAGGGCGGGCTGGCAGTGAGAGAAGGCTTCCTACAAGAGGGGCTGCTGAGCGGGTCCTGGGGGACAAGGAGAAGTCAGCCCCGCTGAGGGCCCCAGCAGAGCGCACAGCTGACGACTGTGCGGTTTACCTCTTCAGATCTCACCTTCTCCTCTAGAGGAGTCTGTGGTCCCTTGACTCAGTTTTCCATGCTGGGCGACCAGCGCACCCATAAGAAAGTAGGAATCACCCTGCTTGTGGCCCACATAAAGTTCAGTTCCTTGTGGCTTCTCATCCAGAAAAAACCACAAAAGGCACTGCAGTGCAAATCTACCCATTAGTGGGAAGACAGGTCTTCATGTCTTCTCTTTGCTATTTGCTAACAGATATGCAATGTTTGTCTGAGGCCCATATCAGAGAATGAGGAACTGCCAGTCATTCAAAGACAGCGCAAAACCTGGCCGGGCAGTGTGGCCGTGCGGGAAGAGCAGGTGGCCCACACTGGACGTGTGCAGCAGGAGTCAGCGGGGCAGCAGGCCTAACAGCTCAGCCCAGAAACCGGCCATCAGCACCCTAAGCCTGGGCCAGGACCAGGACAAGACGAGGAGTGATGGTGAAGGATGCACTTGCAGAAGAGCTAGTGAGCAGAAGTACCCATAAAGTCTTCTTATACACAACCTCGATTAAGAACACGACCAATTTCTGGCTAGAGAAAGCAGACCGAAATACTCGCTGAACTCTGATCTCTCAAGAAATCCCACAAAAATGGTAGTGGACGTTAAAGTGATAAAGAGACCGAAGGAAGGAAGGGAGGGAGGGAGAGGAGGGAGGAAGGCAGCGCAGGTCTGGGAGCTGAAGACCTGAGGGGCGCTGGCTGGCCGGGGAGGCAGGAGGAGGCAGGAGGCGGGGGGTCCTGCCTCCGGAGGCGGAGGCGGGGGCGGGGGAGCCTCCCGTGTGGGCGGAGCTCCTGAGGACGCAGGACCAGGACCAGGCTCCTCCCGGAGGCCGGAGGGGGGCCTGTAAAAGAGGAGGCCGCCGATCTAATCAGGAAGCACCGGTATCTCTAGATCTCTTGCAACACTGGCCTTCCCGCCAATCTATTGAGGAAGCACCAGGTTCGCTGGATCTCCTGTAACACTGGCCTTCCCTGCGACACATCGGTTGCCCTTGAGAGTTTGCTGTTCAGTCGCTCAGTCAAGCCCGACTCTTTGCGACCCCATGGACTGCAGCACGCCAGGCCTCCCTGTCCATCACCATCTCCATCCCAAACTCACATCCATCGAGTCGGTGATGCCATCCAACCATCTCATCCTCTGTCGTCCCGTTCTCCTCCTGCCCTCAATCTTTCCCAGCATCAGGGTCTTTTCAAATGAGTCAGCTCTTCACATCAGGTGGCCAAAGTATTGGACTTTCAGCGTTAGTCCTTCCAAAGAAGTCAGGACTGATTTCCTTTAGGGTTTCCTAAGGCGACTGGTTGGATTGCCTTGCTGACCAAGGGACTGTCAAGAGGCCTCCCCAGCACCACAGTTTGAAACCATCGATGATGAGCCCGTTCAGAGTTTACTCTCTGGAAGAAACAGATGAAGTAGAGAGCCCAGATAGGGGACAACGAAGCACAGATGAAGGTGGGCTTAAAGTCACATCCCACGGGAAAGGAAAGCAGCCTTTAAAAACGCTGCGTTACTCAGCAGCATGCGCACACGTAGTCAAAGGAATTGTTGAAAGCTGGTCTAGCCAGCATCGGGACTGAAGTGTTTGGGGAGGATTCATGGACAGTGTGCGAGGGTGGTGAGACAGACCACGCCTAAAATGGAAAAATGCAAGGAGCAACACAGGTTTCCCCTGACAAGGAGAAAATGCTGCCCCACCCCACCCCCAGCAAGGCTAAAAGAACTGAAAACACTTGCTCTTAGGGAGGAGAAAACGGGGAGCAGGAAGCTGCCAGGCTGAGGGTGAAGCTCTTGAGCTCATCAGGTGTAACTGATGAGAGCAGAAGTTAAGCTTTGAAAATCAAAAGGGCTGTATTTTTTGCTGGGAGGAGGGAAGAGGGGAAATAAGTTGGATGTGAAATCTAGTTTCAGTCTTAGTAGAAGCAAGATATTCAGGTGATCAGCAGTAAGAGATCAGAGCTCAGATAAGATGGGGTTTGGAACAGAGATTTTGTAATGATTTAGACTGGAGTTCGATTGGACTCTTGAGAGTCCCTTGAACAGCAAGGAGATCCAGCCAGTCCGTCCTAAAGGAAATCAGTCCTGAATATTCATTGGAAGGACTGATGCTGAAGCTGAAACTCCAATACTTTGGCCACCTGATGCAAAGAGCTGACTCACTGGAAAAGACCCTGATGCTGGGAAAGATTGAAGGCAGGAGGAGAAGGGGGCGACAGAGGATGAGATGGTTGGATGGCATCACCGACTCAATGGACATGAGTTTGAGCAAACCTCAGGAGTTGGTGATGGACTGGGGGGCCTAGTGTGCTGCAGTCCGTGGGGTCGCAAAGAGTCGGACACAACTTGGCAACTGAACAGGAACAAGAAGACTGGAAGAGAATTAGCTCTACAGGAAAAGGTGCTGCGAAAACAAGAGAAGAGGCCTAAGACAAACATTTTATAAGTGTCATGTAGAGCGTCAGTGGAGAAAGGGACTGCATTCAAAGAGCAGCTGAGAAAACCCAGAAAAACGGGAGTCTCAACCAGGGGAGGTCGCGCTCGGCAAGCCCGAGGCCCAGACGCTGGACAGACAGCGACAGCTTTCTAAGGAGGGCACTCCCGCCTGAGGGCCACGTTCACGCCTTCTAATGAGCCTCACGTTTTCAAAGGGTTTGGAAGGATCCTGTGTCTTTCCAGGACACGGCACAATGGTTGTGACCCTGCTTCTGGTAAGCACACAGTCTCGCAGACCCTGCACTAACGGGAACATGGCCTGGGGGCGTGTCGTTCTGAGCAATGCCACACAAAGCCTGCCCGGCTTTGTCTCCCACACAAGGGGTGGCATTGTCCGAGTCGGAGACGCGCCTGAACTGAAGCTCCCGGCTTGGCCGGGCTCTGCCTTCCGGCCGTGCTCCCGGCTGCCCAGCCGGGGCTGCGGTCCTAGGATGCCAAACAAATGGAAGCACCAAAAAACTAACCCAACGAAACCGCATTTCCCTGTGGGTGCGTCAAGAACTACGGACGTTACATTAAATCTCACCTTAGACGAAGGCAGACGCGGTGAAAGCTCGCTCTTCCGTTTCTGCTGAGTCGCGCTCAAGGCTTGGCTTCAGGGCAGAGCATAACTGGTAGCCAGTGTTCCCTGGTCGCTCTGCAAATGACCTCCCCTTTCTAGTGGAGACTGCTGTGCTCCCACACCCTCCAAGCAGAGGCAAGGCAACAGAAGGTCTGGTTGTGTGTTTCTCAGAAGCGCATCATGACACTTTGCTGCCAAGCTTGTGTCAGTCATTGCTGCCTTCCAGACGTTTCCATCTCAGACATATCAACGGGTGAGAAGAACGGCTTCGACAGTGCTGTATGGCAGCCTGGGCGGGAAGGGCATCTGGGGGAGAATGGACACATGTATGTGGGTGGTTGAGTCCCTTTGCTGTCCACCGGAAATTATCACAACATTGTTAACTGGCTATGTGAAAGTGAAAGTGAAATCGCTTAGCCGTGTCCGTCTCTTTTCGACCCCATGGACTGTAGCCTATCAGGCTCCTCCGTCCATGGGATTTTCCAGGCAAGAGTGCTGGAGTGGATTCCCATTTCCTTCTCCAAGGGATCTTCCTGACCCAGGAATCGAACCCCGGTCTCCCTCATTGCAGGCAGCCGCTTTACCGTCTGAGCCACCAGGGAAGCCCGTTAACTGGCTATACCCCTATACAAAATAAAAAGTTCAAAAAAAAGAGAATGATTTCAATTTGGAATTCAAAGAAGCTTACCCAAGCCCATTAATGACACCCTAAATAGCCTGGTTAGCAAACATCTTTGTGTCAGTATATTTAGCAGTCTCTCCCCTGGGGTGTCAAGCAAATTAATAATCTTGGGGGGCGGAGTTGGGGGAGGTGCAGTTTTTCCCCAGTCCCGAGGCTCAGTTTCTTAAGTGAAGCATTACAATGCCTCCCAACCCCCACCAAGCACATCACAGGAAGTTCTACAGTAAAACATCGTTCCACAATCCAGGTACTGAGCACAAGTGGGGATGTGACGAAATGGGAACAAAATAAGAAGATATTTGTAAAGGCTTATGATGCTTGATAAACAACCCGAGAGATGGACTGAGGGTTCGTTTATGGGCAATATATTCATTCATAACCTCACCTTATACCCCTTCCACTCATCCAAATGGTTTTCAAACAACAGTTACAACAATGAGCTCAGTTTCAAAAGACGTGTAAACATTCAAGGGCCATTGACTTGGCTCAATCACAGGGCCACTTTGGAAGTAAAAGACCTGAGAGAGGTTTCTAGACCCTAGCCATGCTCCTCTCCAGGGCGCCAGCGGCTCTTCAGAGAGAGCGGCAGCGAGCACAGAGCCTGAGGCGTGAGGCTCATCTGCGCCACGTGCCTCCTTGCCCCGCAGCTCCTGCAGGCATCACCTTGCTGCGCCGGTGTCCTGGGTCAGCGGGAGCGCTCACCTGAGAGCCCACCTGACGGACCTGAGCCAATACAAGCCCTGGGACGCAGCCCCTTCAGCAATGGAGAAGCGTCAGGCCCTGAGTCAGCTGGCTGGCTAGGCAGAAAGAGCTTCTTGGTTGGAGGAGCCGGTCAAATCAAACCCAGAGGGAGAAATTTCTCAATGTGCTGTCTGAGAGCAGGGACAGCAAGGTAATCCAGGCGAGAAGAGACACAACCCAGGTACGCCTGTTGCTCAGGAGCTCAGTTGTGTCTGACCCTGCAACCCCATGGACCTCAGCACGCCGGGCCTCCCTGTCCATCACCAACTACCGGAGGCCACCCAAACTCATGTCCATTGAGTCAGTGATGCCATCCAACCATCTCATCCTCTGTCGCCCCCTTCTCCTCCCACCTTCAATCTTTCCCAGCATCAGAGTCTTTTCCAATGAGTCAGCTCTTCACATCAGGTGGCCAAAGTATTGGAGTTTCAGCTTCAGCATCAGTCCTTCCAATGACTATTCAGGACTAATTTCATTTAGGATGGACTGGTTGGATCTCCTTGCAGTCCAAGGGACTCTCAAGAGTCTTCTCCAAACCACAGTTCAAAAGCACCAATTTTTCAGAGCTCAACTTTCTTTATAGTCCAACTCTCACATCCATACATGACCACTGGAAAAGCCATAGCTTTGACTAGACGGACTTTTGTCGGCAAAGTAAGGTCTCTGCTTTTTAATGTGCTGTGTAGGTTGGTCATAGCTTTTCTTCCAAGGAGCAAGCGTCTTTTAATTTCATGGCTGCAGTCACCATCTGCAGTGATTTTGGAGCCCAAGAAAATAAAGTCTCTCACTGTTTCCATTGTTTCTGCGTTTATTTGCCATGAAGTGATGGGACCGGATGCCATGATCTTAGTTTTTTAATGTTGAGTTTTAAGCCAGATTTTTCACAAAGACTGTCCCCCTCAAATTCATGTCCACCCAGAACATGACCTTATTTGGAAATAGGGTCTTGGCAGATGTAAGGAGCTAAACTGACATTATAGGATTAAGAGGGCCCAGAATCCAGTATGCCTGGGGTCCTTAGAAGAAGCGAGGACCCAGCGCTCTGACTCAGTGGCGGCAGGTGGAAGTGGCGCAGCTGTGAGCCCAGGACCACAGGCAGCCACCAGACCGAAGAGGCAAAAAATCATCCTTCCTCAGAAGCTTCTGGGCCTGCCGACACTTGATTTTAGACTTCCAGCCTCCAGAACTGTGCGGGAATACATTTCTGTCATTTCACGCTGTTCAGTTTGTGGTGCATTGTTACCGAAACTGGCACGAATACCAAGCATCCGCCACCACCTGGCACGTGGGCCTCCCAGGCGGTGCTAGTGCCAGAGAGCCCACCTGCCAAGGCAGGAGACGTGACGGACGCAGGCCTGACCCCGGGCGGGAAGATCCCCCTGGAGGAGGCCATGGCGACCCACCAAGGCCTTCTTGTCCGGAGAATCCCATGGACGGAGGAGCTGCCGGGCTACGGTCCATGGGGTCCCAGAGTCGGCCACGACTGAGTGACTTTGTGTGAGCCCTTGGCACACCTCTGTATCTCCTGCTGGGCTTGCTGTCTCTTCCCTCTGGGATCTGCCGCCCTCAAGACAGGACTGTGCTGTTGCTCAGTACTGTGTTTCTAGGGCCTGGAACTGCGGCCGGCACGTCGGCAGCACATAGTAACTGCTGGCTGAGTGACTGAGTGAGGAGTGAATGTTCCCATCTTACAGAAGGGGCAACTGAGGCTTGGTGAGATTCCAGGGAGTCTCAGTTCACCTAGCTTAGTAGCAGATTTAGGATTTTAGGTGGTCTGCTTCTGAAAACCAACACCTTTTCCCCACACCATGCAGACTCCTTCCATTGCCAACTTCTCGCTTTTAAAATCTGCAAGGTAATGTATAATAGCTGTGAAGTGTTACACAGTCTGTGTTGGAGAAAACGCTGGAACATGCATGAAGGTTCATTCTCTGGGAACTTGGTATCTCTGAGCCTTGTGGACATCAAACTCAATACTTTTTATATTGATTGTAGTGGCCATGCCCCGCTCTCTCTCTCTCACTGAAAGTATACTTTCATTAGATTAACTTTTTCACAATGAATAACATTCTGTCAACCACACAAATTCGCAAGTCCTTTCACATAAATACCTTTCGTTAATCTGCGTATAGCTGATCTGTGGACTGAACATCAGCTCCATTAATCCTGCATAAACAATCATTTTGCATTTTACCACACAGTGTTCATAATTCACACTGTCTCTTTGTCTTCTCCACTGTAAATTTCTCTTTGTCTACTTAAATTCAAAGATAAGAGTATAAATAGGCTTTCTCCAAACTGCAGTGTATACAGATCTTGAGGTCTTATTTGGAATAGATACAACACAAAATGTATTCATGAAATGCAGCAAAAAAAAATCCTTTTTTTTAAAGTGATCCATTACGCTGAGGTCATTGGAACCGCAATATTATATGCTGGTTTGGCCTTTTGACAAGACTTCTATCCCTCGGTATTTTGCTTGCTGGTGACTTACAACTCTATTCCTGATGGAAAGTAACGGGATCCTTTACCATTCCTGTCACTCTTGGGGAACATAGTTTTCCGAGTCACCAGTCACTAGTCAGTGTGTTTCCCCTGGAGGAAGGACACAGAGAAAATGCTGTAATTTAATCTATCTATGTATGGCCATGCCGCGCTGACATGTGGGATCCCAGCTCCCCGACCCGACCAGCAATCGAAATTGTACCTCCTGCATCGGAAGCTCGGAGTCTTAACCACTCTACCATGAGGGAAGTCCAGAAAACACTTTTAAAGCTCATATTGCACCCCTCCGGTGCCATCTCACACGGCTTGGCAAAAGTTTGGCAAAATAATAATCTCCAGAGTGAGTTGGGGGGGCCAGAAGGAGGCACACTGATCGCTGTGGTCAAGTGCACAAGCCACGGGCAAGATGGCCGGTTGGAACCTCAGTCCCACGCTTCTTTGCCATGTGACTTTGGGCTTGGAAAGGCTAGACGTGCATGTACCCGACCACCCCTCTGAGCGGCCACCCCGCCCCCATCCCGAGTCGGTGCTGCTGATAGTTATCTGTCCTTGGATGCGGACAGACACCACGGACCAAACATACTTAAGAGTAGAAAGATTTAAGGGAAAAACTCAGGGAGGCGTTTACGGCAGTTTCACCTGGTTATTTCAGCAGGTTATGTGAGCTCCCAATGCGCTCTGTTTTACAGGAAGGTAGATGATTTAAGGGAGAAGGCAATGGCACCCCACTCCAGTACCCTTGCCTGGAGAATCCCATGGACAGAGGAGCCTGGTGGGCTGCAGTCCACGGGGTTGCACAGAGTCGGACACAACTGAAGCGACTTAGCAGCAGCAGCAGCAGATGATTTAAGCTCACACACATCCACTGATGTGTTCACAGACACCCATTCATTCAGACAGACATTCAATCTTAGCCTAAATTCAAGGAGGTTGGAAGCTCCTTCAACAGGAACCGTGAGGCTCCACCTTGATGAGACGTCCCGACCTACGATCTGCTTTTCCATGTTCCCTGAACTAAAGGAGAAAACACAGCTGCGGTCCAAACGTGGAGCATCCTTGCTTTTTGGCGGCCACATGTAAGAGCTGTGGACAGCGCACCATTAAGCAAATTAACAACGTCCTGATGAACGCAGCCGGGGCACCTCGGGGCCGGATCAGCGTTTAGGCCGCCTGCTTCAGAAGCAGACTCGCTCCAGGCCAGCAGGAGGCCGGGCATTAATGAACGCTTCTCTGTACTTGCTTTCCTTTGACTGCAACTAATTTGAATAAAAATATCATTTTTTTAAAGCAGTGGATCTGAAGAAACATGTGTCACAGAAAATAACAACCCCCTTTTCATACCCCACTCCCAAGCCAACCCAGAAAAGCTCTGAGTGGCTCCATGCAGAGACTGAATGTCTTCTGATTGATTGTTTGGCTGACTGACAGGCCAGATACGAGGAGGAGCTGAAAAAGGCAAGACAGTTTCCCAAACGTGCTGCTGGTGCATCTTCTCAGGCCGCGGAGGACTGAGCGATTATAGGATATTATTTCAGCAAGGGAGCCTGACTACAAAGAGGCCATTCTGTACAGAGCGTACAGCCACCGGGACCACACCGCCTGACAGACAGGACGGGAGAAGACACAGAGGTGTTGGGGTCTTCAAAGTATGCAAAGAATGGTCACTTTTGTCTCTCTTGTGTTTTGTTTTTTTTTTTAAGAACCAAATTGCTTCATTATAGAAATCTCTTCTATAATGCCATCTTAACGCACTTAGGAGAAAACATTGTTCTTATTCTTAGAGCAACAACAAAGAGGGAATAAAGAAAGGTCAATAGACAGCAGTGTAAGCACCCTCTGCTGCAGCCAACATCCTTCAGAGGAAAAGTAAATCGTGTCACACGTTATTTCCCCCCTTTTTAACTGTGGCCCTGCAAACACTAAAAAAAAAAAAAAAAAAAGTGTACAAATATACAAATAGGGCCTCCCACCCACCTGTGAGTCCCATTTTTTTTTTTTTTAATGATTTAATGTTTATGTAGTAGCTTTCCCTGGAACAGTTTGCATGAAAGGATATTTCCCAATTTCCCCAGATGAAGTGGGTAGGGCAAACCAGAAAGACATGACTCTCTGATCTTGAACATGACTTTGCCTTTAAACTGTAGGTTGGCATTAGAGCCTCTTTTGGCTTGACTTATGTATCCCACCCCCCACCCTCCAAGAAAGATTCACAAGTCTCCAGGACTTGTGACTGTGCCCTTATCTGGAACTGGGGTCTTGCAGATGATTAAGCTGAGGTCATCAGAGTGGGCACTAAGGCTATACAGCTGTCCTCGTTAAAAAAACAGAAATTCAGACACGAGACAGATCCACACAGAGGGAAGCCAGGTGAAGACAGGGACAGTATCACCTGCAGACAAGGGGCGCCTGAGGCCACCGGGGACTCGGAGAGAGGCCGGGACAGACGCCCCCTCGGGCCTCGAAAGGAGCCAGCCCTGCCTGGATCTCGGGCTTGTTGTGGCCAGAAGTGCAGGACAAAGCTGTCTGTGTTGAAAGCACTCAGCCGCCGGCACTGTGCATGGCCGCCCTAGGTAACGGTGGTGGCGCTGCTCAGCCGCTCGGCGTCCGGCCCTGGGACCTCAGCGGCCGGCTCTGCGGCCTCAGCGTCCAGCTTTGCGGTCTTGTGGACGGCAAAAGCCGTCAGGGATTCTCCAGCAAGGACACTGCAGTGGGTGGCATTCCCTTCTCCAGGGGATCTTCCCGGCCCAAGGACCAAACACTTGTCTCTTGCATCTTCTGCAATGGCAGGCAGATTCTACAAGTCTTCAACTCTATGGCTATAAAGTAAGATACAGTGTGTTTAAACAAATCCCTTCTTATCAGAGAAGTGAATAAATTGTATCTTCTAAGGAAGAACTAGGGGAAAAGAAGAACAGTGAAACTGTTCTCTAGAGACATCTCATTTACCCAGTAACTACAGAGCTGTCTGATTTATAACCAGGCTTATTCCATGAATTGTCTCTGTAGACTTTAAACAATGCTAGGGTCGAACTTGTGATTAGAGTACAGGGGCCTCTTGAGTAAAAGCAAGTTATGTAAAGATAATGGTTTGATTAGCTCACTTACAATCAAGATTTAAGTGATCTTAATATACTTTTGTTTACTAATTTTACCATGGAGGCAAAACCCTTAATTCTATTTTTTTTTTTTCTGTTTTGTCTCGTTTTTGGCTGTCCATCTATATAAGTAAGAAGATGGAGGCAAATGCTTCTTCTTCCCATAGCTGGTCTGAGAATTCCCGGGCCCCAGATGTCTATTCTGTTTGCGCCTCTAACTCCGCAGTCCACTTCTCCACGTGCTTTATGCCCCAGGAAGCTGACCCATCAGATGGCACTGTCAGCCCTGCCCTACTGCCTTCTGGCTGGGCTTGCTGCTGGGAACACTCCCATTACGGGGTGGGTCAGGAATGTGAGGCCACAGCTGGCATCCTCCATCTCCACCACAGGCTGCTCAGGCCTACAGGCCACAGCTCTGCTCAGGCTGCCCTCTCCTTGGGTGACTGCTCCCTCCCCTGGCCTTTGGGACCTGAAGGGGCTGTAACAGCTATCAGTGCTGCCTAACAAATTAGCACATAGTGGCTTAAGGCGACACACATTCAGTATTGCACAGTCTTCCTCCAATCGGGCTGCTATAACAATGTCCCACACAGTGGGTGGCTTATGAACAACAGACATTTATTGCTCACAGTTCTGGATGCTGGGAGGTCTGAGGTCAGGGTGCCAGCACCCTTGGGTTCTGCTCAGGGCCCTCTTTCAGGGGCAGATAGCCACGTTCTGTTTTGGGGAACTTTTTATTTTGTATTGGAGTATAGCTTATTAACTGGAGAAGGGAACGGCTACCCACGCCATTGTTCTCGCCTGGAGAATTCCATGGACAGAGGAGCCTGGCAGGGCTACAGTTCATGAAATCACAAACAGTCGGGCGCGACTGGTCTACTAACACTTCCACTGCTTTTCATAGCCTGTTAACAACGTTGTGACAGTTTCCGGTGGACAGCTAAGGGACTCAGCCACACACATACATGCATCCTTCTCCCCAAACTCCCTCCAGTCCAGGCTGCCACATGACATTGAGCAGAGTTCCCTGTGCTCCACAGGAAGCCCTCATTGGCGGTCTGTTTTAAATACAGCAGTGTATTCTCATTTTGTCCTTACACGGCAGAAAGGGGGCAAGAAAGCTCTCTGGGTCCATGTTATCAGCGCACTAACCCATCCACAAGGGCTCCACCTCCACGAGCTAATCACCTCGAAACGCCCCACCTTCCAACCCCGTCACACTGGGTTACGGACGGGGATGCACACGTTCAGCTCACGACACGGTTCCTATGGGCCCCAGTCTGGGCTCAGCGGGCTCCTCCAGCCCGCGTCTCCCAAGGCAGCGGCTTAGGAGTGGCCCAGCCTGTTCACCTCTGGAGCCTGGGGCCTTCCTCTAAGCTCTCGCGATTATTGGCAAAATTTAGTTTCTCGTGGTTAAAGGACTGAAGTCCCTGTTTTCTTACTGCCTGTCAGCCGGCGGCCACTCCCTGCTCTCAAAGGACACTGGACTTCCCTGCTTCTCGTCCCCTCTCCCAGCAGGGCAGCCCCCTCCCCCTGGGCCGGCAAGAGGACCTCCCCCGTCACCCAGATGGTGCCGCACACCGCATCACTGAACCACAGGGGGAGCGTCCGTCACCCTGCTCTCTCCTACTGGCTAGAAGCGAATCGCAGTGTCGAGCCACATTCAAGGGCTAAATAAGGCTGAGCGCTGAAGGATGGATGCTTCTGATGCTTGGTGCAGGAGAAGACTCTTAAGGGTCCCTTGGACTGCAAGGAGATCCAACCAGTCAGGCATGACTGGTCCATCCCAGAGGAGATCAGTCCTGAGTGTTCATTGGAAGGATTGATGCTGAAGCTCCAATACTTTGGCCATGTGATGCAAAGAGCTGACTCACTGGAAAAGACCCTGATGCTGGGAAAGACTGAGGGCAACAGGAGAAAGGGCTGACAGAGGATGGGATGGTTGGATGGCATCAGTGACTCAATGGACACGAGTGTGAGTAAACTCTGGGGAGCGAAGGACAGGGAGGTCTGGCGGGAGCAAGCAACAAGCCACATTCAAGGGCAGGGGAGTCATTGAAGGTCGTCAGGATTCTGCCTGCCCCAGGGTAGAAAGCCAGCCCGCCCTTCCCACCTTGAACTTGTTTCCCAGAAACCCTGCCTGCGCCTTTGCAAATGGCCCCTCAATTAAATTCTCCTCAAATCACCCCAGCAGAGCGCTCCATCTGTTCCTGCCAGGACCCTTCTGGTAAAATCCCTCTGTAAGTGGCCGGTCCTGATGACAAGCCCTGCAGGGGTCTTCTGGGAGCCTGGGCCAGCTGGTGGCAGGGCTCAGGGAGCTGAGGGCAGCTCAACTGCTTAGCATCACAAAGAGGAGGGCAGCCGTGATTTCCACTTGTCTGGAGGCAGCAGAGGCGCTGGGAGAGGGGGCCTCTGCCCCTGGAAGCCGCTGGAGAGATGCCTAAGCGGGGGCGTGGGGCCGAAATGCAGTGCAAACCCCGAATGGCCTGCGCTCCGCTCCTCTGGCTCGCCCCGCGTCGCTGGCGTCTTCTCTGCAGTGAGCAGAGGGAGAGGGCGCCCTGCTCTGAAGCTGGTTCCAGCGGAGCAAAGGGGCCTGCGGACGCCCACCCCGGGCATGGCCCCGAGCGCCCGCACGGCTTCCATCTCCACGGCGGAAACCCGTCTTCTCCATCCTAGAATTGTCTTTAACATTTCATTTATTTTCAGTTATTCCACTTTTGAACACTTTCCCATATTTTTTAGAAACTTTTCTCGTCAAAATGTTCCTGTGTCATACCGAGTGAAGGAAGAGAGACGAAGACCTACTGTGTGACACCCCTTATATGTGGATTCCAAAGAGGAATGGTACAGACGAATTTATTTACAAAGCAGAAATAGACTCACAGACTTAGAGAATGAATTTAAGGTTGCCGGGGGTCTGAGGGGAGGAAGGGATAATAGGGAGTTTGGAATGGACAGGTGCACACTGCCGCGTTTAAAATGCATCGCCAAGGAGGACGTACTCTGCAGCACAGGAAACTCTGCTGATGCTGTGAGCCTCAGTGGGAGGGGAGTCTGGGAGAGAAAGCCTGCGTGTATGCGGGTGGCTGAGTTGCTCTGAAACTATGCACCTGAAACCATCACATCGTCAGTCGGCTATAATCCAGTAGAAAATCAAAAGTTAGACTTAAAAAAAATGTTTCTGTGTTCCTAGCCCACTGGTTGGCACACACAGGTAAGCTCTGGCTGGCTTTTGCAAACTTGCCTTCTTACTTCACACTCCACATTTGAGATTATTTCACTAACTCTCACACGTGATAATCTCAAGATTCATCCGCAAGCATCCGAGGCCAGAGGAAGAAAACTGCTAGAACTACAGGCAGTCCGGACAAGTGGCGGCTCACACCTCGCGAGGCTACATCCTGAGTGTCGGGGAGAAGCGGACGCTTCACCTGGAACCCTGCTGGGTTGCTTCCCCCAAACAGTGATGCGAGTCAGCAAGGCCGCCCTCAGACCGCCTGGACCGGGCCCTCAGCAGGGGGTCCCCAGGCCAGCAGCGCCAGCTCCAATGGGCACGTGTGGGACACGCACAGGCGTGGGCCCGCGGACCTACTGCAGCGGAAACTCTGGAGGTGGGGGCCCGCCATCAGCAGGCCCTCCAGGTGATGCTGACATATGGTGTCCTCTGAGAAGCTCAGGGTGAAAGCACAGGCATTAAGGATTTAGTGACTTGCACTTGTGCGGTGAAGGGTAGTGCCCTTTAAAAACCCACAGAAGAGGGAGGGAGGAGGGGGAGAGGATCAGTCTTACTCCTCCCGTAACGGAGGCGCAGTGATACGCTCTGTGTGTGCGTTAGTCGCTCAGTCGTGCCCGACTCTTTGTGACCCGGTGGACTGTAGCCCTCCAGGCGCCTCTGTCCATGGGACTCCCCAGGCAAGAAGACTGGAGGGGGCTGCCATTCCCTTCTTCGGGGATCTTCTGGACCCAGGGATTGAACCCGGGTCTCACGCATTGCAGGCAGACTCTTTTCCGTCTGAGCCGCCCGGAAAGCCCGGGAGGTGCTGGCAGTGGTCTAAAGTGAGCTTCGCAGGGCGTGCTGCACGGAGGCACAGGACCCTGCTTTGCTCTATTTGCCAGTGTCCGTGGCGGAGCTAACCTATTTCAAGCTACAAATGTACGACTGCAGGACGCAGAACAGGGATCTTGGAAGCTGGCGTGAGTAGGCGTCACCACGTGCTCATTAAGAAAAGGGCTTGTGCAGTGGTCACCGGGAAATCCAGGCAATCTCCCCGGGTTTATCAGGTTGAAAAATCCCCTTACATCAGGGTTTCCCAACCTTGGCACTGCTGCCATTTCAGACCCGACAGTTCGCCGCCGTCTGTTACATGCTGTTTAGCAGCATTCCTGGCTGCTCCCTACAGAATTCCAGTCCTTCCCTCTCCCCCACAGCTGTGACAACCAGAAATCTCTCCGGACATTGCCGAGTGTCCCTCTGGTGGCAAAACCGCTCCCGGTTAGGAATCACAGCATATACTGACCTTTCAACCTTTTTCAAACTTTTAATTCACATCCATCCTTTGGGCTATTTTAGTCCCATCCCCACCCCTAACTCTGATGGCTTTCCTCCCTCTGCTGACTCTGCCTAGAATGGAAACGACTTTCTGGCCAGTGGGGCAGGCTTGGCTGATCAGCCGTTCACCTGGTGACGATGCTGGTGATGGCGGCGTCCCCGCTCGCGGCTGATCCTGGTCTCCAGTTTGGAACATTACAGGTGGCGCTGTTTGGGTGGCAGTCGCTTGTCTTCCTAGCTGCAGCTGTCTCCTTGCTCTTTCTCCTCATCCGTCTGCAGAGGATTAGACATCACTCTTTCTTCTCCTTTCACTGGACCAGGGAGTAAAATGGTTTGTTTTGTCTCTAATCTTCCTCTCCTTCTCTACCCTCTGCATCTTCATATGACGTGAAAGCCCTTCCAACGTGTCAGACATTCAGTAGTATTTGCCAATCTCAGACATTAAACAATCACCATTGGGACTTCCCTCCCCCCGCCTCAGACTCCAGAGGTTAAGACGTGGCCTGTAAAGCAGAGGGTGCAGGTTCAATTCCTGGTTAAGCAACTAAGATCCTAGATGCCTGTGGCAAAAAACCCACCAAAACATAACACAGAAGCGGAGTGGAGACAATCCCAGTGAAGACTATGAAACGACCCGCGAAAACAAATCTTTAAAAAAGTTAAAAATCGTTATTAACTGATCTGTGAAACAGCAGAAGTGAGGCGGACAAGTAAAACTGATGCGTGCTGGTGGCAGAGGTAAGCACCTCTGTGAGCGAGGCTCCCAGGATGCCCAGCGGCTGGGCACGCTGCCAATGTGAGCACTGCCTGTGAGTTGCTAGGCAACGCCACGTCTCCCGCCAAGGCTGCTCCAGCCCTCCTCTTTGAGCTTATTTTAGTGCTGGAGTTCAACAGCTTCCGTTCAGCAGGTCCAGATACTGGAAAGCTCACTGTCCAGTGGGTGCTTAAGATATACGAAACTATTTTTAAAGGCATTTTTAAAAAATGACTGTCTAAAAAGAAAAGTTTTTGTACTTTAAAAACTGAAGGTTGGAACAGATGACCTCTGATAGTCCCTCCCAATTTAGAATTCCATAAAGGGCAAAAATACTTTTAAAATACTTCAAATACTTTTAATACTTAAAATATTTTAATAGTGTGATAAAAATTAAACAAACTAGCAGTGTAATGTTTTCTGTGTGAAACATTTTGTATAATTGTTTCCATTTATTGCTTCTAATTAGTCTTTTATCCCAGTGAAGACTATGAAACGACCCGCGAAAACAAATCTTTAAAAAAGTTAAAAATCGTTATTAACTGATCTGTGAAACAGCAGAAGTGAGGCGGACAAGTAAAACTGATGCGTGCTGGTGGCAGAGGTAAGCACCTCTGTGAGCGAGGCTCCCAGGATGCCCAGCGGCTGGGCACGCTGCCAATGTGAGCACTGCCTGTGAGTTGCTAGGCAACGCCACGTCTCCCGCCAAGGCTGCTCCAGCCCGCCTCTTTGAGCTTATTTTAGTGCTGGAGTTCAACAGCTTCCGTTCAGCAGGTCCAGATACTGGAAAGCTCACTGTCCAGTGGGTGCTTAAGATATACGAAACTATTTTTAAAGGCATTTTTAAAAAATGACTGTCTAAAAAGAAAAGTTTTTGTACTTTAAAAACTGAAGGTTGGAACAGATGACCTCTGATAGTCCCTCCCAATTTAGAATTCCATAAAGGGCAAAAATACTTTTAAAATACTTCAAATACTTTTAATACTTAAAATATTTTAATAGTGTGATAAAAATTAAACAAACTAGCAGTGTAATGTTTTCTGTGTGAAACATTTCGTATAATTGTTTCCATTTATTGCTTCTAATTAGTCTTTTTCCTTGGAAGGAAAGTTATGACCAACCTAGACAGCATAGTAAAAAGCAGAGACATTACTTTGCCAACAAAGGTCCGTCTAGTCAGGGCTATGGTTTTTCCAGTAGTCATGTATGGATGTGAGAGTTGGACTGTGAAGAAAGCTGAGCACCGAAGAATTGATGCTTTTGAACTGTGGTGTTGGAGAAGACTCTTGAGAGTCCCTTGGACTGCAAGAAGATAAAACCAGTCCATCCTAAAGGGAATTAGTCCTGAATACTCACTGGAAGGAATGATGCTGAAGCTGAAACTCCAATACTTTGGCCACCTGATGCTAAGAGCGGGCTCATTTGGAAAGACCCTGATGCTGGGAGAGATTGAAGGCAGGAGGAGAAGGGGACGACAGGGGATGAGATGGCTGGATGGCATCACTGGCTCGATGGACGTGAGTCTGAGTGAACTCCAGGAGCTGGTGATGGACAGGGAGGCCTGGCGTGCTGCAGTCATGGGGTCGCACAGAGTTGGACAGGACTGAGCGCCTGAACTGAACTGAACTGAGTCTTTTTCCAGTCCTTTCCCACGGAAAGGCAGGTGGGATTGGGACATCATTTATACATGCATTCGTGCCTTAACTTGAGGACCAGCACCGTGGCAGGAATGGAGTCAAGCGCTGGATACAAGGAGCTTCCTAACCCGTATCCTAAAAGATACAGACACAGGTCAGTATAGAGCGGGGTACGGATGCCTCCACAGGCATGTGGCTCCCAGAGCTCAGGGCAGGGACCGTGAGGATGCGGCCAACAAAGGCTTCTCGGATGGTGTAGTAGGAGCCAGGGAGCTGGCGAGGAAGGGAAGGCACACAGGGAGTAACGGCAAAGGTGTGGATGGCCACAGCCAGGGGCGCGGTCACATAAAGGCAAGAGGAGCCTGCAGGTGAGTGGTTAGGAACCCGATCAGTGAAAAAGCTGAAGGTGGCAGGCAGCCCCCAAAGACCCGAAAGTAAGAAGGACGGGATCATGTTTGCATTGAAGGCTCACCTCTCTGGCAGCTGAGGGAAGGAGCTAGGGAATGATGGGGTGGGACTGAGCGAGAGAGACTCGCGATGATGCTGGCTCAGTGGCCCACAAGAGAAGGATTCAGGCCTGGATTCAGACCCTGGCAGTGAGGGTGGAGAAAACCAGGCCCGCCTGACAAACCCCCAGGAGGCTGCGCAGGACGGACGGCCCTCTGGGCGCTGCTGACGAAAGGCAGGAGGGCTTGAAGTGACACTCAGGTTTCTGGCCTGGTGACAAGTGGGATACCATTTGTGATCAAGAACGTGAGAGGAGCAATTTTGGTTCTCCTTTGTGTATATGAGACGCTTATCTATCCGTCCATCTCGTATGCAATAGAATATCTGAGTCTTCTGCTTAGGAAAGGAAAAATGTGCTAGATAAACAGATCTGGGAGTTATCAGTGCATGCATGTTGAAATGACGGGGTCACCTGGAGAGAGTGTAACAAGGACTATGGGTGGAGCATTTGGCCTTGGGGGACCCTGGGGTTTAAGGAGTGAGTGGGAGATATCAAGATTGTAAAACAGAAAGAGAACAAAGAATGATAAATTTCAGGAATCATAAACCAGGAAATGTCTCAGAAGTTGAGGGAGGCAGGCATTTCACGAAAGAGGGATAGTTTAAGAGTGAACAATGCCTCAGAAAGACAAGTGTGATTAAAAGCACCTGCTGCTCAAAGCAACTGGACAGCCAGAGGTGGTCTTTAAGGAGCAGAGTTTTCATAGAAACCAGGACGCAGGGCTTTGTGGGGCCAGAGGAAGCTGGAGGTGACGGAATCTAGGCAGCTCTGCAGAGAGGAGAGCCGTCAGCCAGAGACGCGTTACCTTTCAGACGGTGAGGCTAGAACCACGTGTGCCCTAAGGGAAGACAGAGGAGGAGAGGGGAGCACTGAGAGAGATCAGACAAGGAAGGGACGGGTCCACATCTGACAGGCGGGCGAGTGACAGAAATGAGGAAGACAAAAGACAAACGCAGTTTACAGATGCCTGGGGCACAGGGCGGAGGACCGGCCAGCAGCAAGCAGACCCAGACCTGGGGGAGGAGGCGGAGGAGGGAGAGCCCTCAGTACCAGAGCCCAAGAGTCTCCAGCAGCCGCTGGCAGGCTCAGCTGCTCTGAGGCGTGTGGGACCTTAGCGCCCCAGCCAGAGGTGGGGCGCACGTGCCCTGCACTGCAAGGCAGGCTCTTAGCCACTGGACCACCAGGGGGGCCCCAGCTTCTAGAGTTTAAGATAGCTGATCTCTCATCAGATCCCCTCTGACTATAAAGAGAAGAGATGCTTTGTGGCCAGGAGTGATAACCTCTCTCAGGAAAAAATGCAGGATAAAATAATCTCTGGGCACTGGCAACAGGAGCATCCAGCCCTCTGCACAAAAACATTCCGTCTCCCATGATTGCAGAAGGTCCACAGACCCCAACGGCTCAGATAACCACCGTCATCCGTCCCAGATCTGTTCATCTCACGTAATTTTTCGAATGAGTGACAGTGTGTGTTAGTCACCCAGTCACGTCCAGCTCTTTGCAACCCCATGGACTGTAGCCCGCCAGACACCGCTGTCCACAGAGAGTCTCCAGGCAAGAATACTGGAGTGGGTTGCCATTTCCTTCTCCAGGAGGTATTAATCGATGAATAACTCAGTTAATGATTATTAAGGTTATAATTATTAGAATTAATCAATTAAAGCAGTCATGCTCAGCTCTTATCCTGGGTCAGGATGGCGAGTGCTTTATCCCCCAGAGACCCTAATTCAGAAGCTGGTGCAGCACAGGCGTCTTCGCTCGACATGACCGATCACATTGGCTCAGAATACCAGATTCTCCTAATGTCCCCCTGGAACAGCAGGGCCTCTGATTATACACGGCCTGTTGGTTAACTGTAAAAGTAGGGCCCAGCAACTACAGAGGAGGAAGCGGCATTCTTTCGGGAAATCAGCCTCATTCAGGCCGAGCGCCCATCCTGCAAAGGGCTGGCCCTCATCCAATCCCCTCAGCCTCGGTTCTTTCAGCACAGAAATGTAGGTTCCCGGATCACTAGATGGGGAGTGTGCGTCGTGCCAGGAACTCTCTTCGATTAAACAGCAAACTTTACATACAGAAGATAGAAAAACAGGAAGGTCCTACTGTACAGCGTGGGGAACGACGTTCAGTATCTTGTAATAAACTATAATGAGAAAGAACCTACGTACACGGGTATGTATAGCTGAATCACTCGACTGTGCACTAGAAACCTATACCACATTCTCAGTTAACCATGTTCAATAGAAGGAGTCTAACTACAAGTTTTGCTCCCTTCTGCATCAGTGGCAAGGGTTTGTGTGGGGCCACCATGTGCTAGGCCTTCCCAGGCGGCCTGTGGTAAAGAACCCACCTGCCCGTGCAGGAAACGTAAGAGACTCGGGCTCCTTCCCTGGGTCGGGAAGATCCCCTGGAGAAGGAAATGGCCACCCACCCCAGTGCTCTTGCCTGGAGAATCCCACGCACAGACGAGCCTGGCGGGCTACAGTCCGTGGGGTCGCACAGAGTCAGACAGGACTGAAGGGACTGGCCCGTCAGGTGTCAAGGTCGCCCGGCTGGCCCCACCTCATGCTCAGATGATAACGGCCTCTCCGCGCTCTACCCCACAGTGGGGGGCACCGCACCACCCCTAGGCGCCTCCTTCCTCCCGGGCTCCTCTCCCCTCGGGGTCTAGAGAGCTGCACTGAGTGTGGTTACAGAAGTGACATTCTGGCATCCGGGGGTTAGCCTACGACTTCCCCGACTCACGCAGTCTCTGTGGGAAAACACTTTCTGAGGCTTAAACCGACGATTCACAACTTGCACTCAAGCAGTTCTGTTGCCGTTAGAATGTCTCTTTCCGGGGTTCTGTGTAAACGAAGGTTCATAATCATCGAATTGAACAGCGAAAGAGCTGAACTGAGGGCTGACGCTCTGAGAATCTTCACGACAACGTACATCAGTGTGTCAGTGGATAAAAACAGTTTCCTCCTAGTACCGTCTGGAGTCAGACGGGCACGGGATTTCTCAGCTGTGCAATGCAATGGGGCCGCGCGGATCGAGCGTGTTTCTGTGTCCTCAGTTGCTAAGTCATGCCCTACCCTTTGCCGCTCCATGGGCTCTAGCCTGTCAGGCTCCTCTGTTCGTGGGGTTCTCCAGGCAGGAGTACTGGAGTGGGTGCCAGTCCCTCCTCCAAGGGGTCTTCCCGCCCAGGGATCGAACCTGCATCTCGGGCGTTGGCAGGTGGATTCTTTACCACTGGAGCGCCAAGGCAGCCCCAGCATCAAATGAGACGAAGTGAAACTGCTTTTGAAGTTGTCAAGTGACATATAAACTGAAGTGTTTTTATCTATAGTGCGTTTGTACAAGCAAAGCCGCTAGAGAAGGACTTCGTCAGTTTCGTCCTGGCTTTGAACCATTCCATTCTATTTGAAATATTAATCCTTTATTCTATTTGTTCCAGCTAGGTGAACTTGTGCAAAGTACTTAACTGCTCTCTGCTGCGTTATCCTGTTGGGTATAATAACAGTAACTGTCGGAAATGAAGGTGGTGAGGACTGAAGCATTGAATGTGCTGGGCGCATGCTGCTGCCGCTAAGTCGCTTCCGTCGTGTCCGACTCCGTGTGACCCCAGAGACGGCCGCCCACCAGGCTCCCCCGTCCCTGGGATTCTCCAGGCAAGAACACTGGAGTGGGCTGCCATTTCCTTCTCCAATGCATGAACGTGAAAAGTGAAAGTGAAATCGCTCATTCGTGTCTGACTCTTAGCGACCCCACGGACTGCAGCCCACCAGGCTCCTCCATCCATGGGATTTCCCAGGCAAGAGTGCTGGAGTGGGGTGCCAGTGCCTTCTCCAGCTGGGCGCATACCAAGTGCTAAATAAGTGCCAGCTTTCACCTGCATCTTCCTCATCTTCACCAGCAGCAGCAGCAGTGAGAGGCCAGGTAGGTCTAGTGGAACGACCAAGGCCAGGAGACCAACAGCGCTGAGCGGGGCTGACTGCTCTCGTTACTGAAGTGTTATTGTTCTTATTATGGAGCTGATTGTTCTTGTTATTTTTACTATATGCGGTAGCTTTATTGGTCATTCAAGAAGAAGCTTGTGACTATTTCAGCTTTGTCTTTCTTTAGGCTTAGCCATCTCTAGCTAAACTTCTGAATCACACTGTTTCTCTTTCCATTTGCTGTTCTTGTTTTCAGTCCACAGGCCTAGGGTGTGGACTAAAGGCTTGAGGCTTCTCAGCAGAGACGCTAAGAACTCACCTAGGCTTGCATCCTCACCTGCAGCTGTCAACCTCAGGTTAACCCCGCCTGCCTTTATCTCCGCGCCCTGTCCGAACCCACTGAGAGAGTTGTAAAGGAATTCAAGAAGAAGAAGCGAACGGGAGACGAACTAAAAAAAAAAGTCAACAAAATTTGGAAAGATAATAATGGAATCTAATTTAGCTTCAGCTTTCTCCATTCTGCCAAGTGTCAATGCCTAGAGAAGCCACAAGTAGTAAATGGAATCCACCTGAATCTGCTAAAGGCTGAGGGTCTGAAAGCATCGGCCGCGTCTGAACCCAGGGGTTGGGATGGGGCTGAAAGCAAGCGGGTTCCGTCATTAGAAGGACACAGACCCCTGATTCCCTCCCTTCACCCGTCTCCACCCAGCCAGGGCTGTGGCTCCGCCACCATCAGCTGATGAGAGAGTCTGATCTGGGCGGCATGAAGCACAGAAGAGGGAAGAAAACAGAGCCACGCTGAGAAGAGTGAGGCTCCTGGAGTTGTATATCAGGCCAGGGCCCCCCACCCCGGGACGGCGCACCAGGGCCAGCTTCCACTGCAGGGGCCCCCGCGCTGCAGGCTCTAAGGAGCCACCGTGCGGCAGACGGTGTGAGCAGAGCCCCCCGGAGCCGTGCGGCAAGCTGGCCGCGGGGATGTTGCTCGGTTCCTGCCACACTCTTCCCGTCTTGGGTCTTTCCACTGTGCTTCTGTCTGGAAGAAGAGCGGCAGACCGCCCACTCCAACTGGTCCCACCTACGTCTCACTAGACAGGACCGAGCCACGAGACCGCACCCACCAACAGAGTGGCTGGGAAGCTCCAATTAGGCATGCTGCCCTCCTGTATAGACACTCAGTTAGTAAGAAAGAAGGAAAGATTTATTAGGTAGGCAATGAGCAATCTCAACCACGGAAATAAACATAGCGGGCGACAGTGCATGGGGTCCCAAGAGTTGGACATGACTGAGCGACTAGACCACCACCACACCCCAGGTGTAAGGTCCCACTGAGTGCCTGGAATAGAAAAAAGTCACAAGGAATCGCAGCACTATAAGATTTAAGACACCAGAGTTAAAAAAAATCTGAAAAGCCTTCGGAGAGAAAAAGAAGGTAGCAGGACTGGAATAAGCAACACTGGTCTCAATAGTAACCCTGGGGGTGAACCCGTTAAACGGCTTGGTCAAATGGTTGTTGACATTGGCTATCCACCATGGAAGTTGTTCTTTCAATGACCACACAAAAGCCAGGAGGCACAAACTGGCTGAAGAAGTATCAGTATCTCTTTCAAAGTAGTATTCAAGAAGTGATTTTGAATAGTTATTTTCCCCAAACAACAAGTATGGTACTTGCAACGGCCATTTACATCACTCTGTGAAGCATGGGTTTTTGTTCACATCAAGTAATGTTTCACCTGATTTCGCTCCTTTTTATTTCCAATTTTTTCAGATATGAAAAACGAGGCAACCACTGTTCTTGCTCACTCCATTAGTGGAGCAAAACTTTGCGAATCGTTGATAACGGTGGGCTGATGCGTGTCATCATGTTCCAAAGTGAAAAGCTTAGGTCTGGCTGCTGCTGTGTCACACAATTAATGAAATCAGCGGAAAGTCTTTGGAGTTCGTTCTATTAAAGGTGAAATGTCTGATGCGATGGCTAATTCTATTGTAAATTCAGTTTAAGAGGTCACCATTAAAAGCAAAATTTGTTTCTGCAGGGACAATGTAAGTATAATCTTTGGAGGAGCACAGTTTCATGGGGAAAGTAATACATTTACCCCTTAGTGCTGTTAAGAAGCCAAATGGTCTTGGCAATGATTTCTCGGCTATGACGCTGAAAGCACAAGTAACAAAGCAAAAATAGACAAGTGGAATGACAGTAAACTGAAAAGTCTCTGCACAGGGAAGTCTGCACAGTGGAAAGGCATCCCGCAGATGGAGACAGTACTGTGAACCAAATATCTGATAAGATGCCAACACCCGAAAGTACAAGGAGCCCCTACAGCTTCAGAGCAAAACACCGAACGACCCAAATAAACAAAGGGGCAAAGGCTCTGAGTGAACATTTCTCCAGAGAAGCCACGCAGAGAGCCAGCAAGCGGGAAAGACGCTGGCGCCACGGTGGCCAGGGCAGCGCCCGTTAGAGGACCCGCGACGGCCTCGCGCCGTTCAAACGGCCGAGAGGAGACAAACAGAAAGCGCTGACGAGGACGTGGCGCGACTGGAGGACCTGCGCGCTGCCGGTGAAAATGCGAATCGGTACAGCCACTGTGGAAAGAGTCTGGAAGTTCCTCAAAAGTTAAAAATAGAGCAACCAGATGATCCAGCAATCCTGCTACCGAAAGTGGGGTCCCACTACTGTCTGTTTCAAAAGCCAGTGAAGAGGTAGGCTGGTGGAAAGGACAGTTTGCTTTAGTTCAGATGCCAGCAACCGGGGCTGCGTGGGAGGGTGGACGTCTGTCCAAAAGCCGACTCCCTCCGCTGACCATCAGGGGGCAAGAGGGAGAGGGTTCCATGCAGGAACAGCGGGTCTCGAAATCGGTCATCGCTGGTCTGACCACCGCCAGCTCGGTTGCTTTAGGTACAGTTAATCTTCGGTTCCGAGGTCAGCTCGTGTCCATTTCTTGGAGGCCAGTTCTTGGAATTGTGGCAGCTTAGGTTGTGGCTATAGTCCGGTCACCGTGTCGCTAACCTGCCCACCTGGTGGGGGTTTGCATATCTATAGACAGACAGCTCACAGGATATGGCTCAGAATATTATCTACAGCCTGGAGAAGGAACTAAAGTCCGGGACGACACTGAATGATATTGTTATTATTAGGTCTCCTTTGACTGTTTCCCTGTGTTTCTGCATTTCCTCACTTCTCTGATTAAGCTTATTCTTTGGATAACGTTTTTCCACAGACAAAAAGCAGGCTGAGGACAGGGGCCAGGGGCAAGGGCCATAGGGTCCTGCCCCATTTCAATCCCACTTTTGAGTATTTAAGAGCCGGATTTCAAAGAGATAGTTGTATTTGCACATTCACAGCAGCATTATTCACAATAGCCAAGAGCTGGAAATGACTCAAATATCCATCGACACGTGAAAGGATAAACAAAATATGATCCATACATACAGCAGAATGTTGGGCAGCCTTAGACAAGGAAGTCCCGTGGTATGTGACCTCCTGAAGACGTCATGCTAAGTGAAATAAGCTGGCCACAAAAGTACACATACTGCACGATTCCACGTGCCCGAGGTGTGTAAAGTCGTCCGACTCACGAGAGCAGAGGACACACGGTGGTTCCTGCAGACTAGGGGTGGGGAAGGCGCTGCCACAGGGCTCAGGCACCCAGCATGACCTTCCGTTGCTCCACAGCAATGGCCATATAGCTAATACTGTATGTATCTCAAAATTTTGTTAAGAGGGTAGATTTCATGTTTTTTTTTAAAACCATAGTTTCTTAAAGAAGAAGCCCAATGGAGCAAAAATATATTTGAAATTGTTCATGGCAGACACACAATTTGTAATTGCATCCAATCAAGTTGTGACTGTCTTCCATTTAGCAGACGTGGTGGTTGACATAATTTGCAAATATATTTATACACAGAACTAGGGCAGATGCTTCATTTGGGCTTCCCTGGTTGCTCAGACGGTAAAGAATACTCCTGCGATGAAGGAGACCAGGGTTCGATCCCTGGATTGGGAAGATCCCCTGGAGAAGGGAATGGCTATCCACTCCAGTATTGTTGCCTGAAGAATCCCATGGACAGAGGAGCCTGGTGGGCTACAGTCCATGGGGTCGCAGGATCAGACACAACTGAGCGATTAAGTACAAGCACATATTAAACCCAACTTTTGTGATGAAGCTGATGTTGAATTTAAGGAAAGCACCTCCTCCTGGGACTTCCGTATCGTCCCTGATCTGCCCGTGTCTGTGAGGTGCCAGTCGCTCAGTCACGTCCGCCTCTTTGTGACCCTGTGGACTGTAACCCACCAGTTTCCTCTGTCCACAGAAGTCCCCAGGCAAGAATACTGCAGTGGTAGCTGTTCCCTTCTCCAGGAGATCTTCCCGACCCGGGGACGGAACCTGGGTCCCCTGACTGCAGGTGGAGCTTTACCATCTCAGCCGCCCCGGAAGCCCCAGCTGCACCTGCGTGTACCCTCTGTGTCTTCTCTCTGATTAATCACAACAGGTAAGCTGTCCTTGTTCCCACCAGCTTCTTCCTTGGGGCTTTTCAATTTATCCACTCCTCTTCCTCAAGCACTTCTCTCCTGCAGTCCTCCCTTCTCTCTGCAGTTGTCCCTTCTCTCTGCAGTTTCCCCTCTCTCTCTGCAGTTCTCCCTTCTCTCTGCAGCATCAGCCTCTCTGCCCTTATCTGCTCCTCTCCAAAGCGTATCCCGAATTGTGTTTATCCCTTCCCACATCCCTGACGACCACTGGTGCCCTAGCTGGTACCATCTCCTCCCTGGACCTCAACGAGCCCTTCCTATCCTGCCTCCCTGCTGCACACCCCTGCTCCTTGTTCTTACAGAAGCAAGGGTTCTGCTTGCCGAAGCTGAGGTGGTGTCTAAGACCACAAAGCCAGCGCTGCGGCTCCTCTGCGCCTAGATACGCTCCTGTGCGAGACTCAACGCTGCTCTCACTCGGGCCTCAGCGGAGATGAGCCTGGGCTCCTGTCCGCTTCTCCACCCCCACCGTCTGCCTCTTTCCCTTGCTGTGCTCATCCTTGCCGATTTTTGGCCAATGCTAAGAACATATCATATTCTTCTCATCTTAGGGACTTTGCACTAAATCGGTGCTTTGTCTGGAATTTTCTCCCCTCAGGGCTACACATGACTGGCCTCCAGCTCCTCAGAGCAGGCTTCTTTGACCAGCCTGCCCAATGCCAGTCTCCTGCACCATACCTTTTCATTTCTCAATTGCGCATCAACACTGAGAAGCAGTGCTTTTTTTTTTTTTTTAAAGCACTGCTTTTTAAAATAAGTGTACTTTTTTGGGGTCTACATTCCCCACAAGAATATACACACCGCAGAGTAGACCGCCAGGGTTAGCAAATAAAAATACAGGACACTCGGTTACATTCGCATTTCGGAAAAACAAAGACTAGCTTTTAGGATGTTTCATGCAATACTTGGGACAAACATATTTAAACAAATTTGTTTTCATTGCAGAGATTCAACGTGAACTGGGTACTCTGTCTTTTATCTGCAAGTCTGTCTGAGAGCAGAAACCTTGACTGGTTTATCATTCCAGCAGATATAGCGATATCAGGCAAGCGCACCATGAAATACTGATGAACTGAAACAAGGGTTGACTGAACAAAAGAAGGGAGAAGAATCAATCCGCGTGATGTGCTCAGTCTAATTTTATCGATAGCTACCGTGATAGTTAATTTTATGTGTCAACTTGGCTGAACTAAGGGATGCTCAGATAGCTGGTAAAATATTTCTGGCTGCGTCTGTGAGGGTGTTTTAGGAAGAGATTAGCATTTGAATCCGTGAACTCTGTACAATAGACTGCCCTCCCCAGGATGGGTGGGCGTTACTCAGTGCCTCGAGGGCCCCAGGAGACAGCAAGGCCTCTTTCTGAGGGAGAGCACACTTGCTGTCTGCTGGAGACACCGCTCCTCTTGCTCTCAGACGCCGGCGATCCGGATTCCCGGGCTCTGGGGCTCCGGTCAGGGCCTGACTCCACCCGCGCCCTGGTTCCCGGTCCTCAGACTGAGTCGCGTGGCCGGCCTTCCTGGGCCTCCAGCCCGCAGATGGCAGCTCAGGGGACTTCTCGGCCTCCGCGACAGCTGAGCCAACTCTTGTGCTAAATCTGCTCTTATGCGTGTCTATATATAGCCCATTGGCTCCGTTCCTCTGGAAAGCCCTGACTAATACAGTTCTCCAGGCTGTAACCTGGAAGGGCAGTGTGGCGTGCTGCAGTCCATGGGGTCCCCAAGAATCGGACACGACTGAGCCGCTGACCTGAACTGAGCTGAATACAGGTATCCAGGCTGTAACGCACTCGTCACGAGCCTGAGCTCCAACCAGAGTCACAGGGGCCCTGACCCCATCGGTGCGGGGTGGGCGAGAGAGCGCGTGTTCCTTCCACACTCCCAGGCGCGGCTGCGGCTGCTGGCGGGCCAGCGTCACACCCTGAGAGCCACTGGTCCAGCTCACGCCTGAGGTCTGTGACTCGCCTCTTCAACCCTCACTCGAATGCAGATTCAGAGACAGAGAGAAGACTGCCGGAGGGGCTCCTGATCTAGCTGGAGGCAGATACCGGACTGATTCTCACTCTGTAAAGGAAGATGACCTTCTGCACCGTGCCGCTATACAGCCGAATCAGTGTTTTTAGTTTTTCTTAAAAAGAACAGTCCCTGGGATGAGTAAGAAAGCTCCAGACACACGATGTATTCTAGGACCAGATGCTGGCTCGCTGGTAACAAATCCGCCTGGCAATGCAGGAGTTGTACGCCGGTCCCTGAGTCAGGAGGGTCTCCTGGAGACGGGAATGGCAGCCCAGGCCAGTACTCTTGGCTGGGAAATCCCATGGACGGAGGAGCCTGGTGGGCCACCTTCTACAGGGTCCCAAAAGACAGACACGGCTGAGCATCTGAGACCACCACCGCCCACCCTTAGAGGAGACTCAGCGATCGGGGCGTCTCAGGCAGGGCAGCCAGCAGGGGAGTCAGGGCCCAGGCTCTGAGCCGCCAGCCGAACAGAAAGACGTCCCGCAAGGCCCCGTTATGTTTTCCAAGATAATTAGATCTATTTAATCAGTTGTTTCAGAGCCCGTTTTCTCTCCAGGATTGGTAGCCCTTGACAACAGATGAAGAGGACAAAGGCACAGACCTACCAGGCGGCAACTCGGATCGCATCTCCATGCGATCCGTGAACATTCAGGGCTCGTGAGACCCTTTCATTTCCGCAGGATGATTCCTCCCCCCTTTCCTGAGCAACTTTAGCAGCTTGCCTTGGAGGGTTTTCCCCCCATCTTCTCATTTTTGCCTTGGAGGGTTTCCCCCCATCTTATTTTCCCTCGGTCCCATGTGGCCATAACAGTACCTTGTAATAAATCTTTGTGCTTTCACTTTTATTTTATGAGCCAAGAGACAGAATCAAGAGGATCCCTGTGTGTCTGTGATGGAGAAGACCACGGCTGCTGCTCGGGTGCTCTCAGCCCTGGCTCCGGCTGCCCCCGTCTTCTCCTCCCCCCCACCCAGGGTTTTCAGCCAGGAAGCTGTCTCCCCCCAGCTCTCCTGGGCACACCCTTGCTCTTCTCTCTGCCCTGGGTCAAGTCTGAGGCCCTCGTCCCAGGGTCCGAGCTCCCACTCTTTCCAACCTGGGTCCACGTTTTCATTCATTCATTCTCTCAATAGCAGTTACTGAGGACGAGCACACGTCAGACTGTGCTAAACGCCATGAACTCCGGGCCAGACAGCACCTTGCCCTTCTTTCTGAAGCGGCCATGCTATCCCGCCCCTAGGGGCCTGCCGCGACTGGAGCATGCCCTGAACCCCTGGAGTCTGGGCCTCGCAGGAGCGTCTCCTCCTGGGAGTTTACCTGCATCTCCCTTCGTTGAATCCTGTCCCAACTTCGAGATCTAGGTTCCCCCAATCACCTCCTTTACTCTCTCCTTTCCTTCTGCTCTGTGGCACGCCCCGTAACTGGGAAGACAAGCGTGAGTCCAGCGAGCTCTGTCTGCGCCAGTTCCACGCGTCTGGTGGTAAGCACGCCTTCCTCCTGGTATGCCTGCCAGGTGGCACCGTGGCAAAGAATCTGCCTGCAACGCAGGAGACGTGGGAGATGTGAGTTTGGTCCCTGGGCCGGGAAGATCCCTGGAGGAGGGCGTGGCAACGGACTGCAGTATTTTTGCCAGCAAACCTCACAGACGAAACAGAGCCCGGCAGGCTGCAGGCCACGGGGTCTCAGAGAGTCAGACACAGCTGAGGACGCGCGCGCCCGGCACTAAGAGGGCACCTTTCCCCCGGGAGTTCTATCTCTTGCTCTCAGGATGAAAAGAAGGGTCAGAGAGCTCTGCTTTCCCCTGCTGCTTCTCAGACGCCTTTAACTCACAGCAGTCCACATGTCGAAAACGACGTACTGGGGAAACGGTCCATCCAGCCAGTGCTCTCTGATAGGGCTCTCTGAGGGCCCCCCGTTCGCATCCACTCACGATCTGCCCAAATCAAGGCACAGCTTGTGCAGACCTATGGATCTGCTCCCAGGTCATATTCCAAAATACTGTGCAGTTATTTTTTCCTTAAAGGTTGACATTTCTGCACTTATACAGGCATGTCGCCACTGTAACTGACCACGTACAAAGCACCGGCGAGGGACACTGAGAGTCCCCAGAAACTCAAAGCCACCAGATTTCCAAGACTGGCAAGAACCCAGAGAGGCTTGGTATGCAAGCAAGCGCTAGTCCGGGTGCTGGAATGGTTCCATCTCTTAAACCTTTTCTTTTAAAGTCTGACTTGGCTCAAAAAGCATATGGGTATTTAACTGACAAGGAACAATCTAAATTTAAACATTTCTCCCGTTGGGAAGGGGGCAGCGGGGCGTCTCTCCCCTCCTCCTCCCTCCTGTTCTTGTCTCACTGCACTCCCCACCTGCGCTCCCGAGGTCTCAG
This sequence comes from Kobus ellipsiprymnus, assembly GCA_006410655.1. Lineage (NCBI taxonomy): Eukaryota > Metazoa > Chordata > Mammalia > Artiodactyla > Bovidae > Kobus > Kobus ellipsiprymnus. Next base: position 148,828 of record SJYR01000258.1, read on the forward strand.
AGCAGGTGACATACTCTACCGCGCCGCTGGTGGTGAAGGGCCAGCTCTTCACTCCTCTTGCTACTTCACAGACATGGATGAAGGTGGAATCAATAATATGCATGAAGACTTTTAAAAACTAGAAATAAAGCAGGAGGGTTCAGGGTGTAGATAATGATTGGGGTTAATTATCATTAATCATTCCAAAACAGCAAGGAAAAGAGAGATAGCATGGCTAAAAATAAGAACCTGGAAAAGACTGCTGATATAGAGGTCAATTCAAGAATAAAGTTAAACATGATTTTGGAAGCCTGGTCATAAATAAATCAGGTTGGTATTAAAAGCATTGCATTTTAGGTCAGTCCAAGTAGATAGGCATTTTTTGACTTCCTCAGAAAGTACAAAATTTTAGTAAAAAATGGATATCTTTCCCCCAGAACATTCTTTTCTCCCTTCAGATAAATATGTAAGAAATTTCAGCTGGTGAGTGTTAGCACATTGTTGAGCCAGCCATCAAGGCAGTGGCTGGCAGCCCGTTAGTGGGTAATATTCTGATATTCACCCAAAAAACAGCCCTCCCATGCTTGCAATGCTCACTTTGCTGCAGTCAGCACTTCGGAGGATTAAATAAGAATAAAACTATCACTTCCATTTATAAATACAACTTTCCCTCGTAAGGAAGGATTGATGTGTAGGTGCTGTGGTGTACAAATTGATGGCTGCTATACTGAGGGCTGAGGGAGGCCTTATCACGTCTAGAACCTGAAACTGAGGCAGCCAATGAATGAGTGTTCATTATTGCTCTAAATCCCCATTTTCCCATTCTGAAATACTAAAATGGGGAAGCAGGGATCATCACAAACAGGAATTTGCTTATCTGATGTGATTTGGTGCACCAGGAGAGCGTCTTGGAGCAATAAACCCTCTTGCTTGTTTGCTGTTCCCTAAAACATGCAGGCACAGGGCTCCTTGGCTGACCTCTTTCAAAATGATAGGGGTAGGTGAGAAGGAAAAATGGGGAAGCAGGGATCATCACAAACAGGAATTTGCTTATCTGATGTGATTTGGTGCACCAGGAGAGCGTCTTGGAGCAATAAACCCTCTTGCTTGTTTGCTGTTCCCTAAAACATGCAGGCACAGGGCTCCTTGGCTGACCTCTTTCAAAATAATAGGGGTAGGTGAGAAGGACCAGGCGCCCTGCCCGATGTCATGCGGCAGCCTGGAAGGAAGGGAAGCTTGGGGGAGAATGGGTCCATGTGTATGTATAGCTGGGTCCCTTCACTATTCACCTGGAACTATCACAACACTGTTAATTGGCTGTGTGTGCGTGTGTGTGCGCGTGTGTGTGCGTGTGTGCACGTGTGTGCACGAGCGCCACGCTTGGTCGTGTCAGGCTCTTTGCAACCCCATGGATGGTAGCCCATCAGGCTTCTCTGTCCATGTGATTATCCAGGCAAGAATACCGGAGTGGGAATATCCCAATACAAAATAAAAAGTTTTTTTAAAAACTGGTAGAGGTAGGGACTTCCTTGGTGGTTCGGTGGCTAAGGCTTCGGCTCCCAATGCAGGGGCCCAGGTTTGGATCCTGGTCAGGGAACTAGAGGGGCTTCTCAGGTGGTGCAACGGTAAAGAATCCACCTGCCGATGCGGGAGACGAAAGAAATGTGGGTTTGATCCCTGGGTTGTGAGGATCCCCTGGAGTAGGAAATGACAACCTACTCCAGGCAAAATGCCATGGACAGAGGAGCCTGGTGGGCTACCGTTCCTGGGGTTGCAAAAAGTCGGAGCCCAGAGACAGCACAATAGCACAGCAACTGGACCCCGTGAACGCCGCAGCCACGAGCTCACATGCGGCAACTGGAAAAAACTCCCACACGCCACAGTGAGGACCAAAGCCCTGCTTGCTGCAATGAAGACCTGGAGCGGCCAAAGCAGTAAGTGACTCTTTTGTGAAAAACTGATAGAGATAACTCGTGGGGCTGCCATTCACGTTTGGTAGGACGCATTTTCAGGATTTGTCTTGAGAGGGATTTTGTTTGGCAGAGTTTAAGACACAAAACACAGGAGAGCGCCTCTGGAGGCTGGGGAACCGCAGGGAAAGCGCGGGCTCCCGTCAGCACCACCTGGCTCAGGGTCCGCCTGCAGAAACCGCCACCGACAGGTCTCAGAAGACAGGTATCCTGCGGCCTGCTCTGACCAGGGGGACAACGTGACATTCTCTGAGATGACTGTGACGCACTCAGGGAAGGAAATGGATGAGTCTACGAGGGAAACATCTGGACTCTTCTAGGGAGAGCACTGCACTAAGACGAAAATAACCGTCCAGAGCAAGTCTGGCCTGGGGGCCGAGGATGGGCAGCAGAGGAGGGGCCTTTGTGGAAGAGTCCGAAGTGCAGGGAGCGTGGGAGAGGACTAGGGGCCAGAGGAGAGGAGGGCGGCCGAGGGCGAGACGGTGAGACAGCATCACCCACCCAACGGACATGAACTTGAGCAAATTCTGGGAGAGCGTGGAGGACAGGAAGCCTGGCATGCTGTGGTCCATGGGGCCAAAAAGACAACAAACAGACGTGCCAGGCCAGCTGCTGGGATGGCATGAAATGCATGAGACCTTGATGGGAATCCAGCTCCGTCTCTGGGCTCCCACAGTGACTCAGACAGCAAAGAATCCACCTGCAATGCAGGCAACCCACGATGCTCGATGCCTGGGTCGGAAAGAGCCCCTGGAGGAGGGCTCGGCACCCCACTCCAGTGTTCTTGCCTGGAGAATCCCACGGGCAGAGGCGCCTGGCTACAGGCCACGGGGTCGCAAAGAGTCGGGCACGACTGGGCGCCCACGCGTGCACGCATAAACTCCATTATCACTTGAGTGTGTGGGTCTTCTCTCTTTTTTTTAATACTTATTTATTTGGCTGCACAAGGTATTAGTTGAGGTACTCAGGATCTTTGTTCAGTTTTCTCAGCTGTGGCATGTGGGGTCTAGTCCCCCAACCTGGGGTCAGACCCGGGCGCCTGCACTGGGGGCGCAGAGCCGGGGCCACCGGCCTACCCCGGAAGTCCCAAGTGCGCGAGTCTTACCGGAATCTCGCACGTGAGACAGACAAGAAAGTAGAGACTGCCCAGGGATCTTCTTTTTCCAAACCTGCTTTTCTGCAAAACACTTTGGGGCTGAACATGCAGCTTCTTAATCCCTCTGTCCCCTAGGAGGGGGTCACTCGGGGGGAGTGTTCCCAGCTGGGGAAGATCTGGGCCTGCCCGCCTGCGGTCAGAAGCAGTGCTCAGCTGTCTTCCGGGGATCCACCTCCAGACCCTTAACTGCAAAGCCCTCTCTGCAGCAGCCTGAGGAGTCATTCCCAGGACTCGAGTCTTGAAAGCAGCCAGACGCCCTTAAATTCTTCCGTGAGGGGGCCCCTATTACGCGCCAACCACACCCTCTGGCCAGCTTCCTGCTTGGCAGTTGAGAAAGAAAGCAGAACACCAGGCTCCGGAGCTGCGCCCTCCAGCTCCGGGGAAGCTGCGCCCTCCAGCTCCCACAGGTAACCCCAGGGACGGCCTTTCCTCCTATTATGCCATTCTTCAGGCTTACGGAGGACTGCCCCCGAATACAGATGTTGTCAAAGCAGCCGAGAACGCGATGCAAACGAGGGCTTCCTGATAACACTCGTTCAGGTGATCTTATTTCCGTGGCTGGTGCTGCCAGATTCCTGAAGGACATGGTAAGGCCTCCATGTGATTTCGTTTAGTTTAACAGCTGAAGACCTATCATCTTCTTGCCTTTTACAGCCCAAGTATCTCCTTGTGGTTTTAATTTGCACATCTTTGATGAGCACTGAGGATGAACAGCTTTTTATACATTTATTGGTCATTTAGGTATCTTCTCTTGTGAAGTGTATTTTTTCTTTTGTCTTTTGCCCATTTTTCTTTTGAACTTTTTCTTATTGATTTGTAAGAGTTCTTTATATATTATGGATGTGATGTCTTTGTCACTTACATGTGCATTAAATAACTTCCCCCCTCTGTGGTTTGTCTTCTTCATTCTTTTCATGGTATCCTTTGATTAACAGAAATTCCTGATTTTAAACATAGTCCAATATCTATAACTCAAGAAATGATATAGTCCAATGTCAACAAACTCAAGGAAAATTTTTGAATATTTTAAACTAAATGAAAAGAAACACAACATATCAAGCTTGATGGAGCAAGGCTCACACGGCCCCCAGGGGGAATCTGCGGGGTTAACTTGGCAGTGCTGACTCCATTGGTGATAGGGGCGTTTTCTGTCTTACTAATGTTTGCTTGGTTTCTTTCTTTTTACTGGTAGACTTGATTTCCCGATTGTTTTCTAAATTCTTTAGATTCTTAAACAATTGTTTTTTGAGTCTTTAAAAATTTTAGAGTGTATGCATAAATTAAAACATTTAAAACGATAAATGTCTTTCTTAGCTTGGCTTTAGCTGCATCCCTCAAGTTTTGAAAGGCAGCAATTTAATTGTGGCTTAATGCAAAATATTTTCTCATTTCCACTGTGATTCTTCTTTGACATGGGTATTATAAATGTATCGTTTAATTTCCAAACATGGGGACTTGTCTCCTGAATTTTGTTATTAATTTTTAGCTTGACTTCACTGTGTCAGAGAAAATACACTAATATTGGTACTGCAAATTCTCCGTATCTTGGTAGCTTTCCAATGTCTTTTTTAAAAAGTTTTTATTTTTAGTCCAGCTTTTCTAGTTGTTCTGAGAACCAAGTGTGATCCAAAATAACCTATTCAGTTATTGCCAGAAGCATGACCAGCACCCGTGATACATAATTGTGATGCCACCGCCATCCACGGGTCAACAAGTAACCCAGAAAAAACAGTCATCAGAGCCTCCACGATCAGAGCTGAGCAAGTCCACCTCAGAACTGCGTCTTACTTTCTCCGAAGCCGGTGTTCTTGCTATTTCTGACATGCCATTTGCTTCACTTATCACTGCTTTCAAGGTCCTCCCTGACAAACTCCACATTTTCCATCTAATGTTATTTCCCCTATATCTAAGCTCGGGCTTCCCACCGCACTTTTCCAGTTCTCTCCCTCTTGTCTGCAGATACCAAAGGCAAGCCGGCTTGTGATCCTTTGCTACACTGTTCTCAGCGTCTCCTCGCTTTTCTTTGAAAGGTCTGCCCTGTGATAATTTTTTGTCTAATATGTAAGAAAACAGATACATAAGTATTAGAGTAGAAAAGAGGGCCCTCGCGGTGCCACTGAACAGCAGCGGTGGGCGGTCACACGCTGGGAATGGAACTGCGCCTCTCCGTTGGGGTCTGAGACTCGCAGTGAGAAATCAGGGATGTCGCCAAAAGGGCTTACGCGTCTCAGAGTCGTACACAGCACGGCCCACACAGGCCTTCACACTTCCGTTTCAAAACCTCCAAAACAGCACACAACTCTGGAAACACTCATTTTATTCTGGTATATCTCAAAAATTAAACATACGCTCTACAGCCCTCCTCCAAAGCTAGAAATTGCAGGCCTCCCTCAAGATGGATAGCACTCTTAATCAGAGACTTAAATAACGTGGCATTCACACCAACGGGTTCCGAAGAACTGCTCGTATCTGAGTGGGATCCTGGGGAGAGGGCAGTCTGCAGTAATTGCTGGATTTTCCCAGCTCAAAATGCGAGCAAACACATTTTTTAAAAAAAACTCTCCTTCGGTGAAAATGGAGTTGGTGCAATATTTTTAGTGTGATGGGGTCACTGTTTCTCTGAGACTTATTGGAAGAGGAATGCCCACGGTCCCAGGCAGGCCACAATCTATGGGAACTGTCAAGCCCGTCAGGAGCTGACGCCTCCACCCAGCCCCTGGGGCTCCCATGCCAAGACTCAACCCTCTGCCGTAGCCTTCGGTTATTTCGTCTCCCTCTCTCAGTGGAGACGGACATCAGTTGGTCCCCAAGTCTTCCCAGGTGGCACTAGGGGTAAAGTATCTGCTTGCCAAGGTGGGAGACGTGGGCTCCATCCCTGGGTGGGGAAGGTTCCTCTGGAGGAGGAAATGGCAACCCCACTCCAGTGTTCTTGCCTGGAAAAATCCCATGGACAGAGGAGCCTGGTGGGCTACAGTCCATGGGGTCACAAGGAGTCAGACACGACTGAGCGTCTGAACACACACACACACGCACGCACACACACACACACGTCTGCAAAATAGCCCCTAAGACTTCGGAGCCCACGACCACCAACCTGCTCTTCAACCTCTCCCTCCAATGATCCTCGTCTCTGGAACCTTCCTCAACTGGCGGCTGTTTGTGAAAACTGAACTCTAAGCCAGCCCTCATCTTGGAATCGTCTCTGAGTCCGTCTCACCCTAGAGAAGACAGAAGTGAGATCAGTGCTGACGCAGCAGGGGACAAAGCCAGGGCCTGTCGAGGCCCAGCATTCTGCACGCTGGGGAGGAGGGGGCCACCTGACTGTGTCTTCAGGGGGGTCTCACTACTCCGAAGAGAACACGGCTCCCGCTAGAGGGGATGCCTGTCAAGGTGCAGCCAACACAATGCCGTCAAACCCGGGGGAGGGGCACAAATATCCCACGTGTGAGGCCGGCTCCCTGGGGAGATACAGCCCGCAGGGCAGGAGGGGCAGGAGGGGCCTTGCCAGCAAAGCCAGTTGTAAGCAAATCAAGGCAAATAGGAACGACTCTCTGTGTTCATGGAGCTTCCCAACGCTGCGAAAGCTGGGAAGCTCCTCGCACGTCTCATACATCACGGAAGGACCAAGCATCAAGACGCAGACGACAAGCACCCGCAGTGTGTCTCACACGCCACAGGCGGGAAGCAAACACACAAGCGGGAAGCAAACACGCCGGGGGGTAGGAAGCAGTTCCCTGAGCCCTATGTCGGTTGGAGGAGACTCAGCAGACAGGCGGAGATAATCTCTTTAATTATTTAAAGTTATTTAACTTTAAAGTAATCACTTTAATTACTCAAGTTCTGCCTCGGTGTTCTCCTCCTATGCGGGTTTTTGAGGGGTCCCAGGAGAAAACACTCTGCTCCTTGCCTGCTTCACGGGCCAGTTGAGAAAGAGGTGAAGAGAGCTGGCAGGCGGGGCGGCGTCCCGTGAGTAAGCTGACGCTGAGCCCGCGGCCTGTATCACTGAGCAAATGGACCCCCGCACTGAGGCCCCGCCACACAGCTGGACCACCGCAGCCTCCCCCGGCCCGCGCTCCCCCGCCCACCACCCAGCTCGAGTCCCCTGACGGCAGGGTGGCTCCGAAGGAGGAAAGAGAGAAGGGCTGTGCCCGGCACATGCGCTTGTTCTCTCCAAACTTCCTCTCGGTCAAACCACTCATCCTCTCTGAGCAGAGGGGGCCACAGCCCAGGGTGGTGCGTGATGAGTAAGCGAACACTGTGTATGCCAGTGGAGGTGTGCACCACATGCACGGGCGTCCGTGTGTGTGTCTGAACGTGCATGTACACAGCTGTGTCCGTGAACAAGCATGCACCTTTACTGAGTTCTGGAGCCAGGTGGGCACTTGAGCAGACTCGTTTCAACAGACATTCCTTGAGCGCCTGCAACAGCCAATGACTGTGGCAGCTGTGAGGAGGTGAATCACGTTTCTCCAGACGCAGAAAGCTTCTGCGCTTAGGAAAGATAGATACGTCAGCAGCCATTCATAGCACGAGACCAAAGACGCTCAGTGCAGCAACAGCACAAAACCGAGGAGCGCTCTTCTCCTCTGCAGGCTGGCAGGGATATTGGGGTCAGCTCAGAAGGAGATGAGAAGTACGTGGGGGCACCCCAGGCAGAGGCATGGCAGGAGCTCAGGCCAGAGGTGGCAACACAGGGCAGGATTAAGCCATGAGTCATCTGGTGTGCCAGGGCAGAAACTCATATGGGAGTTACTGCATCGGATCTGGCCAGTGCAGTGGAGTATGTGAGTCATCTATGGAAGTATAGGTTTAGCCGTGCTGTGATTGCTATAGGGTGGGCAAGATGACTCTGCTGTTTTTGTCATTTCTTGAATAATCATTCACCTTGGTATAAACCCTGAGAGTGGGGGCAGTCCTCCTCTTGACAGGAGGGTGATGGGAACTAGGGCGGTCGTAACGGGTGCTTCATCCCATGTGTGTGATAGTGGCCGGGCGGCGGTGCTTGTGTTGGCCATGAACAGTGTGAACACGGCAGAGGCTACGATGATGACTAAGGTTAATAGTGTTACGCTGCGGCTAAGTCGCTTCAGTCGTGTCCGACTCTGTGCAGCCCCATAGATGGCAGCCCACCAGGCTCCCCCGTCTCTGGAAGAACACTGGAGTGGGTTGCCATTTCCTTCTCCAATGCATGAAAGTGAAAAGTGAAAGTGAAGTCGCTCCGTCGTGTCCGACTCTTAGCGACCCCATGGACTGCAGCCTACCAGGCTCCTCCGCCCATGGGGTTTTGCAGGCAAGAGTACTGGAGCTGGGTGCCATCGCCTTCTCTGAGTAGTATTATAGTGGGATTATATAGTAGGACTGCTGTTATTCAGCCTATATGGGCGATTGATGAGTAATAAGTTTTCATAATTGGGTTTGATTTTGTCCTCCTCTGCCTCCAATTATAATTGATAGAATGGATAGGGTTAGGATTAGGTTCAGGTTGATGGATGGGGAGAGTTGATAAAGTACTCATATGGGTGCTAGTTTTTGTCATGTAAGTGAGATTAGGCCAGATGATAGACGCCTTGTGTTTCTTCTGGGACTCAGAAGTGGAATGAGGCTATTCTTAGTTTTATGGTAAGAGCTATTGTTGTGAGTGCGGATGCTGTTGGGTTAGATAACTTTATTATGGTCCATTGGCCTGAGCGTAGTAAGTTAGTGAGAACGGCTTTATTAGCAATATTGAGGCTGCTGATTTTTGTTAGAAAATGTTTGGTTGATGCTTCTGTGGCTCATGGATTATATTTTTTATTATAATGGGGATAATAGCAAGTATGTTTATTTCAAATCCAATTCAGATGAGTAGTCAATGGGAGCTGATTATGACAGTAATAGTTCCTAGTACAATTTTGATAGAATAATGATAAGGATGATTGGGTTTATTAGCACGGGAAGGATATAAACCCACATATTCGGGGCCTGGGCCCGATAGCTCAATTAGCTGCCCTTACTATTAGCATTTGGTGTAACTGGGAGCGCGAAGAGTTTTGGGCTCTGGGGAGTAGGTTCAATCCCTATAGTTCTAGAAATAAGACAGCTTAAATCTCTATTATTGACTCTATCAAAGTAGCTCTTTTATCAGACATATTCTTTATGTTTGCGGGGGGACGCTTGATAGGAGAATGGGTAGTGATGTGTGCCACGTGCATAGGGCTAGTGTTAGGGGTAGAAAATTTTTCCATAGTAGGTATATTAGTTGATCATAACAGAATCAGGGATAGGATGCTCGAATTCGTAGGAAAGAGATTGTGAGCAGCAGTGATTTGATGGTGAAGTTAACTGTGTATAGCTCTGGTATATAGGGATTATGAAATGCCCCTAGGAATAGGACTGTTGGAAAAATATTCACTATAATGATGCTGCATGTTCTGCTATGAAAAATAGGGCAAAGGGTCCTGCTGCGTATTCTGTGTTAAAGCCCGAGACCAGTTCTGATTCTCCTTCAGCAGGTCAAATGGACCTCGGTTTGTTTCTGCTGGTGTTGAGATGAGTCATATCATTGCTAGGGGTCCTACGGGAAGATTAGTCATACTTGTTCTTGTGTGATGATTAGGGTGGAGAGGGTAAAGGACCCGCTCATTAGGACTGATAATAGAGTAATTGCTAGCTGACTTCATAGGAGATTGTTTGTGCAGCTCCTGTGAGGCTCCAATTACTGTGCATTTTGAATCGGAGGCTCAGCCTGGTCAGAGGATAGAATATTCGGCTAAGCTTGATATGGCGGTTTATGTTGATTAGAGGGCAGGGTATGGGGAGAGGAATTCATATGGTTAGGGCTAGGCTTAGGGCTAGGATAGGTGCCAGGATAAATACTGAGAGTGAGGATGTGGCAGGTCGTAGTGGTTCTTTGATGAAAAGTTTAATTGCATCAGCAATGGGTTGGAGTAGGCCATATGGGCCTACGACATTTGGGCCTTTTCAGAATTGCATATACCCTAGAACTCTTCGCTCCACTAGCGTAAGAAATGCCACAGCTAGGAGAATGGGGATACTTAGCATCAGAATATTTAATTATAAACATTTTTTTAAGGAGAGGATTTGAATTTCTGATTATAAAGGTTTAAGTTTTATGCAATTGCCGGGCTATGCCACCTTAACTGAGCCCTTTTCTAGGGCAGGGTCTCTTTGTGGAATTAATTGAGATGAAATCATTAATCGATTGAAGGCTGTTGTTTGAAGCTGGTCTTGTTTCTCTGGTCCTTTCTTACTGGGTGAAATACATAACAGATAGAAACCGACCTGGATTACTCCGGTCTGAACTCAGATCATGTAGGAGTTTGACATCTGGCCTTTTTTTTGTAGGGTACATGGTAATCAATGATGCAGCTGTGGAGAACTCTGGCTTGTACTATGAAATGGGAACTTCCTTTTTTAAGGCAAAAGGAAACCATTATGTTCAAGTGGAGAAAGGCAGGGGCGAGAGTGGGGCTGGGAATTCCAGGGTGAAAAGGTGACTAAGTTGACTTTGGGGAGAGAAAACGAGGGCCTGAGCTTGGGGCCAGGAAGGAGGGGTCCCAGAGGTGACCCCTACAGACACGCCTACAGGGTCCTGCTGCGTGAGGGGGGGCTCGCAGGCCCAGGGGCTGCCCGCCTAAGGACAGCACCAGCACCCGGAGGAGGGGGATGCGCTGAGGAAGATGAGTTACTGTGTCTGCCTGGATGGTCCGCCACAGCCCAACTTTGTCGCCCCGAAGCCTCCACAGATGCTGACTTTGGGGATCAGGTCCTCTTGCTGGTTAGGCAGCAAAGAATGAAAGGTTTCTCTTGTCACTACGTCTCACAATGGGAAAACTGTTCTCTTCGGGAGGAGGTCAATTCCTCGCTCATTTGGAGCCTTCTGTCTCTAATGAATTCATCTCTCAAGCTCAGGCGAAGCCTCGGTCTGAGCCCTTGGCAGGGGCCCTAACAAAACAGGGTTCCTAAGACCAAGGAAACATCGCTCCTGAGCTGGTCCCCGCGCTCAGAGTCCAGCAAGTCACATCCAGACGCTGCAGGGGGCGCGTCCAGGCGTGTATGGCCCAAGACAGTGATAAAGGGGCCTCTGCCCCATCGGCTGTGGGTAGGCATGTTTGTGGGTCCAAGGAAGAGTCAGATTCCAGGAACGGACAGGCTGCCTGCGAGCTCTGGACAGCAGATGAGGCTCTGAGGACTTCCCAGGGGTCCAGTGGGGAAGACTCCGCACGCCCAATTCATGGGGCCCAGGTTCGAGCCCTGGTCAGGGGACTGGATCCCACATGCCTCTGCTAAAAGACCCCATGTGCCCCAACTATGGTCCTAGAGCAGCCGAATAAATAAATCCGTACTTAAAAACCGATGAGGCCCCGCCGGGACAGCCGGGAGGCAGAAGCGGGGGAAAGCACCGTCCACGAGCCGCGTCGGCCCAGAAGGACGCGAGGAGGCTTCAGCAGCAGCAGGCTGTAGAGCCGGGGCCAACGCCAGGATGAAGGCGGAAGGGCCGACACGGCAGCAGCTGCGGGGATTCCAGGAATAAAGAGCGGTCAGCCAGAAATGCGGCAGCTGACGGTCAAACAGTCGGTGCCTCCCCAGAGCGGGGACCTGAGAACCGAAAGGGGCTGAAAAGTCCAGGCCCAGCGATGCCCAGGCCAGTGGGCTAGTACGGGCTGCCACTGGTTCTAAGGGGAGTGGTACCATCTGGAAAAGCCTGTGAGCAGGCACTGGGCTCACTGGCCTGTGGAAGGGAAAGTGGCTGCGAACTAGGCTGTAAGCTCCTAGAAGGCAGAGAGCAGGTGAGGTCTTCATCTGTAAGCCAGTGAGGGGTGTTGGTTGACCAGTTGGTTACATAAGCCTTGCAAGAGGACAGCCTCTTAACTGCTACTCCATACTGTTGCAAAGGCTTTGATTTTTCTAGTTTCTCTCTTCTTCTCCCCCTGGCAGCGGTGACTGCTTCAGCAGACTGAAGCTGCTGCTGTTTCAGCATCATTGCTGAGAAGGGCATCGGAGCATCTCGATGTCGGGCTGAGCTCACTCAACCAGATTAATTCCTTAGATGCTCAGCAGGATTTCAGGGAAAGTCACCTTTCGGTCAGAACAGAAGGCAGATAACTCACTTTATCCATGAGTCTCTTATCTTGTTGACAAACTCCAACTCGCATCCATTCCAATTTTCATTGCAATTCAAGAAATTGCTAGAAGGAATGTGGCCTTGGGAAAGACACAGCTTGCTCTTGTCATATACAGTCCCCACAGTCCCAGCAGTTTCTGAGTCAGTTAGGAGGGGATTATAGAAACAGAGTGATTATTGTGTCCCCTAAGCCTCTCACTAGTTTTAAAGACATAGCTGGTTTCTGCTTTATTTATGGAAACTTTAAGAATTATCTCCAAAGGCCAGGAGTCCAAGACATGCAAACTCTTAGAGTCTGACAGGACACCGGGGGTCACCTGACCCCCTCCTGTGTCAGAGGGGGTGAGCTGAACGCAGAGAAAGACCCTAAGGTCCAGTGAACTGTAATGTTGGCGACTGGACCTGAGCATCCCATGATCCAAATAACATGACTTCTCATTGACAGAAATACTTGCAGTGGGTCCAGCTATTTTAAAAATGAATGCAAAAAAAAAAAAAGATGAAAAATGTAATAAGAAGTAATCAAAACAAAAAAAAAAAAAAGGAGAAAAGTACGAAACAAAGAAAGGCATTGTCTGCCTAGACCAAGTAATCATCCCGCTGAACGCATTTTCACCCACAGCACAGACATTCTCAAGCTGTCTGTACATGTGGATCTCAAAAGGTGCTTCATGTTCTTTACTTTCTGCAAAAGTGACAAAGTTACAATCTTTTTCTGAGCAAGGAAGGACCTTCCCCGGCATCCATCCTTTGAAAACTCAGTATGTAAGCTTCGCCCTTCACCTCTCTCAGGCTTTATCCCGAGAACAAAGAAAACTTATAAAGCGTTGCGCTGACAATGGGAACGTAACCCTTTGAAACGCCCTGGTTTGTTGCTGCTGTTGCGGGTAGAAGCCTGCGTGTGCCATGAAACTCTCTCCCATCTGGCTGGTTTTTCAAACTTCTCTGGGACTCTGCTTTTACAGTTGAGCAATTAATTCTCTCTAACGGGAGCTGCTGAAATAAAGATTTCAGAGAGAGCAGTTCATGACCTTATGCCTTTGTGAGTTGTACCAAACGCTGAACTTCCTGCATTACTGGGAGAGAAAAATCTATTAAAATCTCTTGGGTGAATACCTCAACAGCCTGATTTCATTTTGAAACTAATCATTTGTTATAGTTTAGAAGGCATGATGAATGATGTCACTTCAAATATTAATACTGTTATAACCCTGGATGACATGCTTTTTCCTCAGATTCAGAGCTTTTTTTTAAACAACATTTCAACAATTCCATAAAGCTCCTCCTATATCATTTGAAGTCTGGTAAAACACAGGAAAACAAAACAAAAAAAAACATTCTTTTATAGCATTGAAAAAGCATCAAAAACTTAATTATCTATAAACCTAACCCCCCCCCCCAAATCACATGAAGTTATGGAAAAAAATTAAAACTCTAACAAAGGGTGTAAAAGACAACCTAAATAAACTGAAATGTGTACCATATTTATGAGTAGGCCAACTTGGCCCAGAATAGATGACAATTTTCCCTAAACTAATCTCTAAGTTAATGCAATTTAAATCAAAATCTCGAGATGCTTTTTTCCAGCTTCACCGAGATACAGTGGACACAGAGGGTGTTTTGGCTTAAGGTGTGTAGCGGTGATTTGATGCCCTCAGGGCATGTCATGAACCGATCCGCACATGGCTGGTTAGCACATGCTTTGCCTGGCATAACTGCTGTTTTGTTGCCATTTTGGCGAGAACACTAAAGGTCTGTTCTCAAAGCAGCTTTGGGGCAGACAACACAGTCTCGTTGACGCTAGTCACCATGATGTGCCTTAAAAACCTGGAACTTGAATTCAAGATGATTCTTCAACTGAAAAGATCAATTCTAGATTTTATAAAGAAGAGTAGAAGTCCACAGATAGCCAAGGGAATTCTGAGAACAAAAAGCAAAGAAGGGCTAGCTCTGTCGGACACTAACCCGCATTACAAAAGATAACTACAGGGGGACAGAGCAGACATAAAGGTTCTGGAATGGAGCCACATACACAGGAGGGACTGGGCATGACAGGGCTGCCAGCACAGGCCAGAGCGGAGAGCGAGAGGGCATATAATGACTGGTCTTGGAAAAATGTGGTTCACTCTATGGAAAAAACTGATTTAAATTAAGACTTTTACATCTAAATTTTAATAATTATACAACATATAATAACATAGTTAATTAAGTTTAACAAATATAAATGAAATACTTTATATTTAAAATAATTATTTATTTAAAGATTTAAAAAATCAATACCAAAAAAAAACTCCAAATAGTTTAAAGACCATAAAACTCCTAATAGGAAGCATCGGAGAATATCTTTATAAGCCTGGAGGATTGAGAAGAGTGGGAAGAACAACAGGTGAGCCGAGAGGATTTTCAGGGCTGTGAAACTACTCTCTCAGATACTATAACGAAGGGTACGTGCCATCGTACATCAGTCCAAGCCCGCAGGACAGACACCACCAGGAACAGCTGCGTGGACTCTGCGCGGTGTGCTCTGTCCACGGACTGCAGCGTCCTGAGGGCTGGGGCTGGGGTCCTGCGCGTGTGAGGGCTGGGTGCGGGAGTGTGAGCGTGACAGTGTGAGGGCTGGGTGCGGGAGTGTGAGCGTGACAGTGTGAGGGCTGGGTGCGGGAGTGTGAGCGTGACAGTGTGAGGGCTGGGTGCGGGAGTGTGAGCGTGACAGTGTGAGGGCTGGGTGCGGGAGTGTGAGCGTGACAGTGTGAGGGCTGGGTGCGGGAGTGTGAGCGTGACAGTGTGAGGGCTGGGTGCGGGAGTGTGAGCGTGACAGTGTGAGGGCTGGGTGCGGGAGTGTGAGCGTGACAGTGTGAGGGCTGGGTGCGGGAGTGTGAGCGTGACAGTGTGAGGGCTGGGTGCGGGAGTGTGAGCGTGACAGTGTGAGGGCTGGGTGCGGGAGTGTGAGCGTGACAGTGTGAGGGCTGGGTGCGGGAGTGTGAGCGTGACAGTGTGAGGGCTGGGTGCGGGAGTGTGAGCGTGACAGTGTGAGGGCTGGGTGCGGGAGTGTGAGCGTGACAGTGTGAGGGCTGGGTGCGGGAGTGTGAGCGTGACAGTGTGAGGGCTGGGTGCGGGAGTGTGAGCGTGACAGTGTGAGGGCTGGGTGCGGGAGTGTGAGCGTGACAGTGTGAGGGCTGGGTGCGGGAGTGTGAGCGTGACAGTGTGAGGGCTGGGTGCGGGAGTGTGAGCGTGACAGTGTGAGGGCTGGGTGCGGGAGTGTGAGCGTGACAGTGTGAGGGCTGGGTGCGGGAGTGTGAGCGTGACAGTGTGAGGGCTGGGTGCAAATCGGCAACTCTGTACCTTCTGCTCAACTTTGCGGCGAACCTAAACCTGCTCTAAAAATAAAGTGCAGTGAAACGACAAATAGGCCACAGCCCCTCCCAGCAGGATAGAGGTGGGCTCTTCCTCTCACTGCCTGAATCTGGGCTTGGTCAAGGGTCCTGCTTTGGTCCACTGGGTCCTCGAGACGTGAAGAAGCAGAGGCTTGAAAAGCGTGTGCACCCAGGGTTTGTCCTCCCTGCCGCTGGAACCCACGAGATCCCCGTGCGGAGAGGCCTGGGCTAGCCTCCAAGAGGGTGAGCGGCCCGGCCCTCCCAGCCGAGGCCCCCGTGACCTGAGACCACTCTCAACCACCCAGGCCCAGGAGGCAGTCCTGGACCAGAGGGCCACCCTGCCAGGCCACCGCAGGGCATCACTGCTGGCTTACGCTGTTATGCTTGTTTGCTACATGTCAAAAGGTAGCTGATTCAAGCATAGACCCCAAAAAGTACAAACTTCAAAGGAAGAAAAATTTGATGAATTTAATGACATCAAAAGTAATACTTTCTCTCCAGAATAAGACACCCTTGACAAGAGTAACAGATAAGAAATGTGCTGGAAGAAGATATTTTTCAAAACTGGGACAAAGCGTTAAAGTCAGAGCATCCCAGGAGCTCTCGCAAATAAGCAAGGAAAAAAAAGAGAAAAATTGGCAAAAATATGAAAAAAGAATTCACAGAAGAATGCAGAATGGCCGATAAATCGATGAGGAGATGCTCAAATTAACTAGTAATCAGAGAAATGCAGGCTATGTTAAAGATGAGATGCTACATGGAG
>SJYR01000258.1:187227-197354 GCA_006410655.1 Kobus ellipsiprymnus
AGAGCTTCTCCATCTTTGGCTGCAAAGAATATAATCAATCTGATTTCAGTGTTGACCATCTGGTGATGTCCATGTGTGGAGTCTTCTCTTGTGTTGTTGGAAGAGGGTGTTTGCTATGACCAGCGCATTTTCTTGGCAAAACTCTATTAGTCTTTGCCCTGCTTCATTCCGCATTCCAAGGCAAAATTTGCCTGTTACTCCAGGTGTTTCTTGACCTCCTACTTTTGCATTCCAGTCCCCTATAATGAAAAGGACATCTTTTTGGGGTGTTAGTTCTAAAAGGTCTTGTAGGTCTTCTTCAGCGTTACTATGCTATCTAGGTTGGTCATAACTTTCCTTCCAAGGAGTAAGCATCTTTTAATTCCATGGCTGCAATCACCATCTGCAGTGATTTTGGAGCCCCCCACAAAATAACGTCTGACACTGTTTCCACTGTTTCCCCATCTATTTGCCATGAAGTGATGGGACCGGATGCCATGATCTTTGTTTTCTGAATGTTGAGCTTTAGGCCAACTTTTTCACTCTCCTCTTTCACTTTCATCAAGAGGCTCTTTAGTTCTTCTTCACTTCCTGCCATAAGCGTGGTGTCATCTGCATATCTGAGGTTATTGATATTTCTCCTGGAAGTCTTGATTCCAGCTTGTGCTTCCTCCAGCCCAGCGTTTCTCATGATGTACTCTGCATACAAGTTAAATAAGCAGGGTGACAATATACAGCCTAGAACTATATATAACCTTGTTCTGTATTTTTCAAGTCTCCTGTAAATGTGTTATCATACTTTCATAATCTAAAATATAAAAGAGATTAAAAATATCTGCCACCTTCTATTGTGTCCAACGCTTTGTGACCCCACGAACTGCAGCCCGCCAGGCTCCTCTGTGCATGGGGTTCTCCAGACAAGAATCCTGGGGTGGCTGCCATGCCCGCCTCCAGGGCATCTTCCCGACTCAGGGATGGAAGCCGGGCCTGCCGCACTGCAGGGGGACTCTTCACTGTCTGAGTCACCAGGGAAGCCCTTAACAGAAGGGGTGTGCGTGCTGGTTCCTCAGTCATATACGAGCCCCTGGACTGCAGCCCGCCAGGCTCCTCCATCCATGGGATTCTCCAGGCAAGCATGCTGGAGTGGGTTGCCATTTCCTCCTCCAAGGCATCTTCCCAACCCAGGGATCAAACCCGGGTCTCCTGCACTGTAGGCGGATTCTTCACCATCTGAGTGGCCAGGGAAGCCCAATAAAATAAAAGGGGCGCGTCTCACGCCAGCTCCTCGGGGAGTCTTGGCCCCTCAGTTAATCCTGAGACCTCCGAACAGGGCTGGGAAGCCGCGCAGCTCTCCCTGCGATGTGTGAGGTGGCGCAACCCTCCCACAGACGCAAGCCCTGGAGTCACTCTGAACACTGTGCGGTCCCGCAGGACAGTGAAGCAAGGCCGCACGGGCCCTCCCAGCACCCACGGGAGGCCAGTCTGGCCGCGGAGCCCCCAGCACGAGGCTCGGATGGTGTCTGCAGGGCCAGGCTGTCTGGGGACGAGTCAGGATGGCAGTGCTGACCGTGCCTCGCTGGTTGTGTGGAGGCCACGAGGAGGAGGGGCTGCCCTCGGCAATCACCCCACTCCTGCGCCGCCGTCACGCGGGGCTGCATCGGCTGCCGTTGCACGGACCATTCAGTCCGCAGATACGGAGTGGAAAACATCAGTCTCGAAGCGATCTCCACACAAGCAGGGCCGAAAGGACTCTGGTGAGCAGGTGGTTTCTGAGATGGCCCTGCCCTCCTGCTTCCACGGCAGTGACGCGACGTGGCTTTCGCGGAGGAGCGTTTTGACACCTGGACTGTGTTACTAAAGAGAAGGGAGTCGTTGAAACCGCGCTGGAAGGCGTGTCGCGGGGCTCCAGAGCCCGCCTTCCTTGGGAGAAGCTGGGCCTCCTTCCCCCGCGTTGTGTCACATGAGATGCACGCCCGCCGCCTTTGGGGACAGAGACGGCCTGGCCCCCGGGCAGACCCGGCAAACTCACCCAAGCGCCGGCTTGCCTGTCTGGGTCTTGGGAGTGTGAGCTGAGAGGCCGTTGGCGCTGGAAGGGGAATCCACGCCGTGACTCGGGAGGTCAGTGGGGGCAGCAAGAGGGGCACCTGAGGAAGCGGACCCGCCAACAGTCCAGGCCGCTGGTGGAAGGGAGCGGACGCCAGCAGGGGAGGCGGGAGAGACCCACGGGGAGCGGGCCCTGCAGCCACCCCCCAGAGCCCCCCCTGCAGAGGGGCCAGGCCACCGTGCCCGTTCGTCACGGGCAGCCTTAAACCCTTTAAAATTAAATATATATATGTATATTTAATAACTTAAGACTCTTGCTATGAAAGAAAGCCTAATGAGAACGCACAGCATGCAGCCTCCTGGACCAGGAAGGCTCTGTCCCTCGTGGGAGCCAGGAACCTGGAGACCTGGCAGCTGCCCGGAACTTAGGCTTTGATCTTATCTTCGGATCACGAGCCCTGGTCTCCCAGCGCCTTCAGCTCAAGGACATTTTAACACCTAATGACTAGGATACCTGCTTTACTCGCTGGAAAAGACCCTGATGCTGGGCAAGACTGACGGCAAAAGGAGAAGAGGGCAGCAGAGGATGAGAGGACTAGATGGCATCACTGACTCAACAGACAGGAATCTGAGCAAACTCTGGGAGATGGTGAGGGACAGAGGAGCCTGGCGCGCTGCGGTCCATGGGGTCGCAAAGCGTCGGGCACGACTGGGCAACAGAACAACAACAAATTCTTGCATCATTAATAAGATTCAGTTCAGTTCAGTCGCTCAGTCGTGTCCGACGCTTTGTGACCCCATGAATCACAGCATGCCAGGTCTCCCTGTCCATCACCAACTCCCGGAGTTAAGGCTGCTTTTTACTATGCTTACCGTAGGGTCGGCTTTTACATTTCCTCAGGTGAAAACGGGGGCGGATAGGCGGGGCGGGGAGAAAGCAAATGGAGCTCCCTTTCCAGAGAGAGAGTCGCGTGTGACATGAGGGCTAGGTCTCTGCAGCGTCAAGTAAAAGACAGGAAGCCAGGGGCTCCTGCAGGCCCTAGAAGGGGCTAGCTGGTCGTGTAAGCATGTCCAACCCCGTGACCCCATGGACTATAGCCCACCCGGCTCCTCTGTCTCTGGGATTCTCCAGGCAAGAATACTGGGGTGCGTTGCCATGCCCTCCTCCAGGGATGCCATGCCTTCCCGACCCAGGGATGGAACCCGCATCTCTTGTGTCTCCTGGTCGGCAGGCAGGCCCCTGACCACTGCGCCCCCGGGATGCCCAGTGGGAACCCGTCGCCTCTGCTTCAGCTCTGCATGCTGGGTGTTGCAGTGGGAGGCAGACCTCAGTGGTCACGAGAGCGCAGGACTGGAGCCTAGTCTTGAGGGAGAAGAAGACGCTAGCAGAGATCCTGGAGGTGAGCTGTCTCTGGAGAGAAGGGGGTGAGACTGTGTGGAGGGGAGGAAGACTGAGATGGCCAGTTCAGTTCGGTCGCTCAGTCGTGTCCGACTCTTTGTGACCCCATGAATCGCAGCACGCCAGGCCTCCCTGCCCGTCACCAACTCCCACAGTTCACTCAGACTCATGTCCATTGAGTCGGTGATGCCATCCAACCATCTCATCCTCTGTCGTCCCCTTCTCCTGCCCTCAATCTTTCCCAGCATCAGGTTCTTTTCATATGAGTCAGCTCTTCGCATCAAGTGGACAAAGTATTGGAGTTTCAGCCTCAGCTTGAGTCCTTCCAATGAACACCTAGGACTGATCTCCTTTAGGATGGACTGGTTGGGTCTCCTTGCAGTCCTCTTCTCCAGCCAGAGACCAGGCCACTTCCTGTCCGGGGCGTGCAGGAAGGGGGTGTCTCCCAGTGCCCTGTGCAGCGGGCAGGCCTGTGTCACAGGGTGAGGCTGCCTGGTGGGAGGAAGACCCCCTGGTGTGACCCCCCTTGATCCTGTCCCTTGGTGACCCCAGAGGCCACAGGTTCAGGAAGTCAGGGCCACAGGACGCATGCAGCCGCGACCCCTGAATGACTGAGACTCAGAGTCCCCAAGAGACACGGGTCCTCCATAACTCCTGCCCTTCCCATGTCTGCCTCAGACCACCAGGGACTTGCAATAAGCGAGCAACTCTTTTTTGAACTAGGTCACTTTAAGGGCTGTGTGTTAGAATATTAGTTTACCCTGACTAAGTGCTCAGTAATTACGGTGACTGAATGTTCTTGATTCCAGAGTCCAAGTTTCTAACTACCACAATCTCTTAAATGGCTTTCTGTATGCATTTCCCTATTTTTTCATAAAATAAAATTCTTTTCTTATTTTAAGACATATGTGCCCAGAACTCAACACCACCAACAAAGAAGCTGATAAAAAACGGGCATAGGACTTGACTAGACATTTCTCTAAAGAAGATAACACAAATAGTCAACAAGCACATGAAAAGATGCTCTTGACATCAATTTTTGTTAGGGAAACACAAATAAAACACAGTGAGACACCATTTCACACCCATCAGGATGGCTATAGTCAAAGAAATCAGAAAACATCAAGCGCTGGCAAGGACGTAGAGGAGCTGGAATGCTTGGGCACTGCTTCTGGGAACGTAAAATGATGCAGACGCTGTGAAAATGGCAAGGCAGCCCTCGAAAAAAGAACCACGAAATTATCGTATGAGCCAGCAACTCCACTGCTAGTTAAAGACCCAAAAGAACCGAAAGAGGATCTCAAAGATACAGCCAACACACCTGTTCACAGCAACATTATTCACAATAGCCAAAGGCTGGAGGCAACTCAAGTATCCATCCACGGAGGAATGGATAAACAGATAAACGAAATGTGGTTTAACATACAACGGAATATTATCAAGCCAGAACAAGTCAGGAAATTCTGACACGTGCTATAACATGCATGAACCTTGAAGACATTATGCTAAGTGAAATAAACCAGTTGCTAGGACAATACTGTACTACGCAGCTCACTTACATAAGGGCCCCAGAGCAGTCAAATTCATGGAGACACAGGGTAGAATCATGATTGCCAAGGACTGTGGGGAGAGGGGATGGGGGATTGTCTAACGGCTGCAGTTTCAGTTTTGCTGAAATGAGTTCTGGAGGCGGTTGCACAACGTGAAGATGCTGTGGTTAAGATGGTAAATTTCCTCTTCGGTGTATTTTATCGCCACTTAAATTTTTTTTAAGTATTATGTGCTCATTTTTAAAGCATCACAAAATATGAAGGAAGTTTTAAGAACAGCGTCCTCGACTGCTCCAGTAGAGTTTACCGCTGTAGAGAGAGTCTTTTTATGTTGCCAAAATGGAGCTGTTTTATAAAACATTGATTCAACACTACAAAGTGAAAGCCCAGTCTTGGTGAGGAAGCGATCCTCTTACAGAAGGAAGAACTGGCCCACTTTTTGCTTCCAGGCAGGAAGCAGGAACAACTCCAGTATTTCTTTCTAAAACTTCACATTTGAATTCGGTGAATATTGTCTTTTTAACCAGAAGTGCAGAGGCCTCAGGAGTGGGGTTTGGATGATTATAATTAGTTTTGGATTCAGGGCCATATAAATTGATACCTGGGGCATTTCTTCCTTTCATTCATATGTAGATAATCAAAGATTTATTCAATAAATGAATTTATAAATATTTTATTGTCTACGTATGCTAGACACGGGGCTAGGGGTTCAGGAGACAGCGGTGAGCGGGGGAGGACACCTGCCTTCTAGGGGGGAGCAAACAAGTGAACTGCAAATGATGACTCTGAAGGAAAGGAAAGGGTGATGCCACGGAAAGGCGCAGGCAAGGAGGTGACTCCTGAGTTGACTGCAGGGCGCGGTGAGCTCCCACAGAAAGGGCTGGAGACACCAAGGAACCTCAGGCCATTCACCGCTGGCGCTAAGCCGGTCCAGCTCTGCGCAGCCCCATAGGCTGTGGCCCGCCAGGCTCCTCCGTCTATGGGGTTATTCCGCCAAGAATGCTGGCGTGGTTGCCATGCCCTCCTGCAGGGGAGCTTCCAGACCCAGGGATGGAACCCGCGTCTCCTGCTTGGCAGGTGGACTTTTTGCCGCTGAGGCCCCCCCAGAGAAGCCCTAGGTCATTTACAGGACCTGACAAAAAGGAATCTGCGATGACGGAAGTCAGCGCAGCGCTTACCCGGGTTTGGGCGCTGACCTCGGCAGGCCCCGGCAGGCTTCTCGGGCTGGGAACAGCGAGCGTCTTGGCCTGGGTGAATACGAATGCAGAAGATGTAAAATTCCCTAAAATTCCCCCACTGGCGCGCTTTAAGGTTTGCGCCCTTTACTACATGAACGTTATACCTTAAAAGCGGGATTAAATACCCTTCCCCCGACGAAGGGAAACGACAGGGGTGGCGTCCGGGCGGGGGGCTCGCGAGCAGGAGGCCTGCAGGGGCGCCCGGGACAGGCCAGTCAGAGCCGGGCCTCCGCCCCTCCCGGGCCGACACGTGCTCCCCGCTGCAGAGGCTCGAGCCCGGGGCCCGGGGCCAGGGATTCTAACTGTTCACGCTTTAAAAGCACGCACTGTTTTTGAGCACACTGCTGTTTTCCAGGTGTCATTTTTAAAAGTAAATGAGGCCATTTGCGTTTGCGCTCAAAGTGTTGCTTCCTGCCTTTCCCACCCGCTTGCTCTGTGGAGGTTAACGGCTTGGAACACCCCTCCTTTGTCTCCAGAGGAACGAAGCACACGGGTGTAAAGCCCCGAATCTCCCCTAGGGCCGCGTCCAGAAGGCCTCCCAGAGCACACGCACCGTCGGCGCTCAGGGAGGACAGGGCGCGCGGCTGGGGCCGGCTCCTCGCCGGGGTCGCCCACGGCGCTCTCCGCGGGGGCTTGGGCGCAGACGCCGCTGGCTCTCCCGGTCCTCCCGGGGCAAGTCTCTCCCTCTCGATTCAGGACGGAACCAAACCCCGAGACGCTACACCGCAGGCACTAGGCTCGGGAGCGCGGTCGGTGGAAGCAGAAGCGGACAGGGGGCCCGGGAGAGACCCTGGCCCTGCGGCCCGCCGGCTCCAGCTGCGGGGCAGGGACCCCGGGGCACGGGGCACGTTCGGACCGAGCCTGGGGCCCCCTCCTCACCGCCGTCCAGCGGCGCCCACGGACGCTGCGGCGGGCGCGGGGCGCGGGCGGGGGTCTCGCCTCCTCCGGGGCAGACGGTCCTGGGGGGCCGGCCTCGTCAGGGCGTGAGCCCCAGGCCTGGCCGGACAGCTCCCCTGGGGGCGGCGCGCGGGGGGCAGACCCCGGGCGGCTCCCTCGGCCCTAACTCCGCCTCGGAGAAGCGCAGAGGGGCGTCCACGCGGCCGGGGTGGGGTCGCCGGGAGGGCCCCGGCCTCCGCCCGGCCCTGCGGCCTCTCTGCCCCGGGCCCTCTGTCTAAAATCGGCCTGTGGGGGACAGTCTGATGCGACCCCGGTGACCCTCTGGCCGCAGACCGGACGTGGGACTGACTCACTGCGTCTCGAGGATGCGGCGGAGGCTCGTCCGTCTTGGAGCCCCAGCGGGGTCACTGGGGCCGTGTGGTCCCGAAGAGCTGATGGACCTCGCTGCTCCCCGTCAGTGGACGTCATGCTCCTCCATCAGTTTACCAGCAGGCCTTACTGCCGGAGGCCCGCGGAGAAGGCAGCGATCCTCGCCCCGCGGCCCCGCGTCCAGGCTCCAGCCTGGCCACTTAGCGGGTGAGTTCCTTAGGCTGTCCTTGTCTCGATTCTCCGTCTATAAAACAGGTGTCGCAATTGCCCTGTATCATGGGATTGGCTTAACAATACACAGACGAGCTTAGGATATGTGTGCTGCAGGATGACTCCATAAAAGCTAGCCATTATTCGCATGGAGCAGGTGCCTCATAGACGTTTTGAAGCCCGCCGCCTCTCTGGGGACCTCCGGTGTGTTGCAGGGAGTTTCACGCGCTTTAGCTTCTAGTAGCTGCGCAGGCAGTGGGTGGTCTGCATAGCGTTGATGTTATTATTCCCACTTTGCAGGTAAGAATGAAAGCAAAGTCACACGGCTGGCTACCGGGTGGGGGAGTGAAGATCTAAGTCCGGCTTTTTAGGCTTCTCAGGCTTCTGCTTTCAACTCGTGTGCTAAGCCACTTCAGTCGTGTCTGACTCTCTGACCCCATGGACTGTGGCCCTTCAGGCTCCGTTGTCCACGGGATTCTCCAGGCAGGAATCCTGGAGCGGGTGTCCAGGCCCTCCTCCAGGGATTTTCTGGACCCCGCGATTGAACCCGCGTCTCTTACATCTCCTGCCCTGGCACGCGGGTTCTTTACCACCAGGGTCTCCCGGGAAGCCCTGCTTTTAGCTTGACGGTGCTTTGCATTGAAAGCCTGAGGGGCACCCTCTGGGACTTCTGCCCGGCATTCAGTGCAGGGGTCGGGGGACCTGGACGCCTCCAGGGGCTTCCCAGGCAGCACCGCACAGACTTCCCTCCAAGTGAAGGGCCTTTGCCAACTGTTTTTGGTCGAGAATGACAACCATCTTTGAGTAAACACACCTTCACTTTGCATTAAATGGAAAATCTGGCTTAAGGGGAAACTGGGATTCAGGACGAGCTGGGCACAATGGCTTATCTCTACGGGGATCGCACTCTCTAGGGCAGCTCACTTCCTCCTCCCCAGGCTTTCACTGTAGCCAGAAATAAGCCTGTTTTCCTACTGGACTCCAGAGACCTCGGCTATTTGGCAGCGTTCACTTCGCCTCCATTTCTCCTGGGGTGGGCGGGGTGGGAGGGGTGCTCGGACAACCGCAGGCCCAGCCCTCCGAGGAGCTAACTTCCTGTCCCTGCCGTGTGACCACTCCCATCCCGGGAAGCACTGTTGTCTTTCGCTCCCCTGAGGCCCCCTGAGGTCTGCGTGTGTCCTGCAGGACGAGGCCCGCCCGGAGGAGGGCAGGCAGCCTTGCTGGAGGCCCCGTGGGGACGGGCCTCCTTCCTCTCCCTGTGTGTCTCTGTAAATACACTGGGGAGGAACGCGGTCCTCTGTGTCCCAAAAGAGGTTGAAGAAGTTACGAAGGGATGTCGTTGTAGGCCCACAGTTTCTACCCTCTGGGCAAGTGACACACGCCCAGTGGTGTCCCAGCCACCCAACTGTGCCTCGTTGTCCCTACAGGGAGATCCCCCTGGAGAAGGCCATGGCGCCCCAGCCAGTATCCTCGCCTGGAGAGCCCCAGGGACAGAGGACTAAGTCCATAGGATAGCACAGTCGGCCCAGCTGAGGCGGCTCAGCCAGCCTGCCTGCCTGTCCCTTTAGAGGAGGGGCTTGGCAGCCTCCTGGCCCCGCTCCAGCTTCCACGTGACCCCCCGCCCAGGGTTGAGGGCCTGGCCACCACTGGGGACCCCCTTTCTGACACTGTTGCCGGACACACAGCAGGTGCCCCTGGTGATGCCCGGTATTGCATCTAATGAGGGTGAAGACAGGGGGCCTCTGGCTCCTTTCTGTCCCTCGGTGTCTCCACATCCCCATTTCATCGCAATAAAACGAATGAAGCATTGAAAGAATGAAAGGACAAGGAGAAAACATCTGCAAAACACAAAGGACTGGGATGCAAAATGTACAAAGAATGCTTAGGATTCAACAATAAGAAAACAGACAACCCAACTTAAAGTTGGCAGATCTGGACGCCCTACCAAAACAGATGACAAATAGACACCTGAAAACCGCTCCGCAGCAGATGTCGCTGGAGAGCTGGGAATTCACGCGATAAGGTACTGCTGCGTACTTCCTGTAATGGCTCAAACCCAGCTCAAGGAGAACAGCGAGCGCTGTGAGGCTGTGGAGCGACAGAAAGCCCCGTTCACTGCTGGCGGGGATGAAGGCGGGACAGGCCCTCTGGTAGACAGTTTGGCAGATTCTTACACAGCTAAACATATCTTACCATATGATCCAGCAATCGCGCTCTTTGGTATTTACCCAACTAAGATGAAAACTTATATCCACACAAAAACCCACACGCGGGTGTTTAGAGCAGCTTTATTCATAATTGCCAAAACCTAGAAGCAACCAAGATGTCCTCTGGTAGGTGAGTGCAGAAACAACTGGCACATCAGACAGTAGAATATTCCGGCGGGGGGAGGAGGGTGGGGTAAAAAAAAAAGTTACTGAGCCACGAAAAGACAGGAGGAAA
>SJYR01000258.1:209194-228261 GCA_006410655.1 Kobus ellipsiprymnus
GCCGTGCGGGAGGAAGCCGGAGGGCAGCGGCAGCGGCGCCGCCAGCAGCTCCAGCGGCGGCTCCGAGTCCCCGGCGGACGCCGCCGGCCCGAGCGCGCCCAGGGCCGTGGGGTCCGTGGGCTCCCGCAGGGCGGAGAGCGCCACAGGGCCGGGGACCAGCATCCCGACCGTCTTGCCATCAGCAGACTTGGGTGGAGGCACCACGACCTCCGACTTCTGGGCACCATTGTGCATGACACAGTGCAGAGTCGGCATGAAAGAAAGATGCTGATACTTGGCTGAGCTCAAGGGATCTTCCAAAAGGCTCGCGCTGTCGTTTCCTAAGGAAGCGATGTGAACAGGCGGCTTCACCGTGACCGTCTGGCCGACAGAACCGTAGCTCGTAAACCTGGTTGTCGAGGGATTTCCCGAGTCCTCGGAATTGCTGTCCGTGTCTGAGGGAAACATGTGAACAGATGTTAACACAAGCATCCTCTCCCGTCCATCCTGCTAGAAATAAAATTTAAGTATACCTAAAAATATACCCTGACTTTTAAAACCAGTGAATGTATCCCCCTCAGTTTCCTGACTACTGAGCTAACCTTCTTTTAATTTTTGGCTTTCTATGGACTTTATTTGAAAAATATGGAGATTCCGGAAAAGGCAAGACTCTAAGGAGGCAATAAAAAGACTGGCGGTTGCCAGGGGTGGAGGCCCGGGGGAAGGGTGAGGAGGCAGAGCAGAGGGCTTCCAGGGCAGTGAGAACACGGTATGATGGAGTAACCTGAATCTGCATCCTTACACATCTGCCCAGAGCCCCTGAGGCACACCACCAGGAGCCGCCCTCAGACACATCACGTGTCAAAGTCAGCTTTGTGTCAAAGGCGGTTTGTCCTGGCAAACAAAAGTGCCATTCTAGCCAGTGAGGTTGACACCGTGTGAGAAGAGGGACTGCACAGGAGATTTCTGTGTCTTTCTCTCAAGTTCACTGTAAATCCAAAACCGCTCTAAAAAAAATAAATCTTAAAAAAAACCCTTGGACAGGTAAGAAACAAAAGGTTAATGGAGCCTGGATGAAGCACAGTATAAACACAGACCTTTATCACAAGGGGTCAGCATCTTTCACCTTTAATCGATTCTCGGCACTTCACTCGATTCATATGCTGTACTGCCTGCCAAACGCGAGGTCTTCACATCGGTCTCTCATAAATTATACAATTTAAAGGAGTTCAATCAAGACCATATTTAATTTAAACATCTAGAGATAGAGAAGGGAAGACAGTTTTCCTAGAGTGGAATAGTCTTCCTTTTAAATGCTTCAGTGGGAGAAAGAAAATGTAAAGCAAGAAAACACAAGAGCACCGCAGTTTCTCCTAAAACCAAACAGCCAAGTGGCAGACACAAAACTACACCACATTTCTTTTTATTACTGCATCATTCTTATGTACTCTTGAGAGTACATTGATGCTTTTGAACTGTGGTGATGGAGAAGACTCTTGAGAGTCCCTTGGACTGCAAGGAGATCCAACCAGTCCATTCTGAAGGAGATCAGCCCTGGGATTTCTTTGGAAGGACTGATGCTGAAGCTGAAACTCCAGTACTTTGGCCACCTCATGCGAAGAGTTGACTCATTGGAAAATACTCCGATGCTGGGAGGGATTGGGGGCAGGAGGAGAAGGGGACGACCGAGGATGAGATGGCTGGATGGCATCACGGACTCGATGGACGTGAGTCTGAGTGAACTCTGGGAGTTGGTGATGGACAGGGAGGCCTGGCGTGCTGCGATTCATGGGGCTGCAGAGTTAGACACGACTGAGCGACTGAACTGAACTGAACTGTCATAAGCCCAGATCCTGCGGTACTGTGTATGGAGACTACCCAATTAAATGCAGTACCTTATTTAACATCTTTTTGCTCACAAATATAAGCAGATTGCATTATGTACTTAAAATGCTTATATTTATTAAGGTAGTAACTAGTATATTCAGCTAATAAGCTAAAACTTTTAGAAACAATTCTAAAAACAAATCATACTATACTTCCCGAAAAAAGGTTAAACAGAACCTATTTCGTGACATTGAATGTAAACAACAATACTAGTAACTCAATAATAATTTTTATTAGAAGAGATTCAACTTATGAATAAATGGTTCTAATATAAACTCCCCTTAATAACTGAGGAGTTCCTTGTTAAACTCTGCAAATCAGAAAGTATCCCACGAGTACCTTACTCGAGGCATCTGTCTCTATCTGCACCTTCACACAAGCAGGACTTAAAAATAGTATTCAAGTTCAGAAGAAGCTGTTAGCATTCTTCAGATGATCAGTTAAATTCCTAAATGAACTGGGCTTTGTTTAAATCATCTTAAGTCATACCAAATGGCCCCATGATTTTAACTGATCTCAAATGGTTTTCTGAGCATTCATTAGAAGGACTCTTCTAGCAATTTAGAGACAGGTTTTCCTTTTCTGAGATGACTTTGAAAAGTATGACGTCTTATTAACAAAACCCCATCATGGCCACCACCACCAACAAAGCCACTTGCAGTGCAGGAGACCCAAGTCCATCCCTGGGAGGGAAGATCCCCGAAGAAGGGAATGGCACCCACGCCAGCATTCTCGCCTAGGAAATCCCACGGACAGAGGAGCCTGGCGGGCTGCAGTCCACGAGGCGGCAGAGTCAGACATGACTGAGTGACTAACAGCTTGAGTCTGCCATGTTAACAGCTTCGTACCCACGGGGCACTTGTCACCATCTACAGCAAACGTTCAACAATATGGCTGCCTGAGGCAGCATTACCAGTTGGGACTAACAAGAGTCTGACCAAAAAACTTAAAGAACTGAAGAATGAGATGTCCACAGGAAGCTCTGAAAACCTTGGATATATCCCCGGGAATCTAGAAGGCACGCTCATATGCAGGGCTGCAGGCCTGTCCAGTAAAGACCTAACGTGGCTTGGATATATCCCTGGGAATCTAGAAGGCACGCTCATATGCAGGGCTGTGGGCCTGTCCAGTAAAGACCTAAGGTGGCTCTCAGTTCTTACTTCTGGCTGATGCTGAGCTTTCATGTAAGGAGGATTTGAAGATACAATACATATAGAAAACAAAATGGCAGATATAAATCCTACCTTATCATTAATCAATTACAGTAAGTTAAATACACAAGCCAGCCAAATGGCAGAGATGGGCAGAATGGCTTAAAAAAAAAATCACAATCCAACTATAAGATGTCTTTAATAGACATACTTTAGAATCAAAGACACAAACACGTTTAAAGTAAAAGGATGGAAAAAGACGTATCCTGCAAACACCCAAGAGAGAGCTAAAGTGGCTATAGTATTATCATCGGATAAAACAGACTTTGAGACAAAATCTGCCATTAGAGACAAAGAAGGCTCTTCATGACGCTGACAGTGGTCCGTCAGGAAGACATGGAAGTCGTCGTCCCTCTAACAATATGCAGCTCCCAGCCTCGCTACACTGACTCTGTATCCTGTTAAGACTCTGTCTTCTTCCTCTTTAACATCATTTCCAGTAAAACAGGATTAAAAAATCAACATTACTAGAAACTGCTAAGTCAATGGTCTTTAAGACACCTGTTATACCAATTAAAGTCAATAATGACATTTTCAGTACCATAAAAATAGTTGTTTGACAGATTTTAGAGCACACATTTCCCTCTGCCTCCCCCACACCCTTCCAAAGAGCAAACCTCTGTCTTTTTCTTCTTCACTTTCAAAACTCTCTCTTCCATCATGTCGGGGGCTAGAAGGAGAGCTGTAACTCTCTGAAGATGTCTCTCCACACGTGTCATGTCCAGATCCAATGTCCAAACTCACATCTGAAAATTACATGATTTTTTAAAAAGTAGAATTGTTCAGTTAAATAAATTTCTGAACTGAACCATCAGAAATTACAGTTGTAAATTTTTTTTCAGTTTTTCTGTAATTATGTAATAAAAACTGGCCCTTGACCAAAGTAAAAATCCATTACTGAAACTCAATTTTAACTGAAAATAACTGACAAATACATTCGTAAAACAAAGGCAGAGAAAATAGTCAATCTTACTGACTTTAAAAATCAGAATTAATGTTCTTTGTAGGGTCTGCCTAGTATTACCACATCGAACCACTTCTTAAGTCAAATAAAAACTCCTCAGAGTATACTATAAAATTTTTTCTTTAAAAAAAAAAAAAAAAAGCAAACAACTGAAGAATACAACTGACTGCCGAAAATGCCTTTCAGTTAAAATTTCCATGCCTAAAGTATTTGAAAAGATTAAATTGCTTCCCATGAAGTAGACTGAGTAGCCCCTGAGTTCTAAGCAGAAATAAATGATGGACTGGGGAAAAAAAAAAACTACCAACAACAAACCACGTGGGTGGAGCAAGCTCAGTATCATGCAGTGAGGCCTTTGATACTTCACAGGGTAAGCTTCAGAATGTTTAAAAAAAAAAGGTGAGGCAGCTATTTCTCAGAATGAAAATAATTTATTGCATTATTTTCTTTACATTATATAGCTAGTAAATATTTTAATCACTCAAGTGTCATAGATTAATCTGCAATTTTCAAAGAAATACATACATAAATCTAAATCTATTAATTTCCTGTTTTTGACAATCCCAGTGCTTTAGAATTGTGGAGTCTTTGGAATTTTTATAATAAAAAAGAAATGTGATCCTCTGGACTCAGAAGGTGAGAAAGGTAAGAATCATTAACTATGCCAAAGGCTATTCCACAAACTGCCCTTTTAAACGGAAATATAAAACTCAACATTCAAAAAACTAAGATCATGGCATCCGGTCCATTACTTCATGGCAAATAGATGGGGAAACAATGGAAACTGTGACAGACTATTTTCTTGGGCTCCAAAATCACTGCAGATGGTGACTGTAGCCACAAAATTAAAAGACGCTTGGTCCTTGGAAGAAAAACTATAACCAAACTACAGAGCGTATTAAAAAGCAGAGACGTTATTTTGCCAACAAAGGTCCATCTAGTCAAAACTATGGTTTTTCCAGTGGGCATGTATGGATGTGAGAGTTGGACCATAAAGAAAGCTGAGCACCGAAGAATTGATGCTTTTGAACTGTGGTGTTGGAGAAGACTCTTGAGAATCCCTTGGACTGCAAGGAGATCAAACCAGTCAATCCTAAAGGAAATCAGTCCTGAATATTCTTTGGAAGGACTGATGCTGAAGCTGAAGCTCTGATACTTTGGCCACCTGATGCAAAGGACTGATTCATTGGAAAAGACTCCGAAGCTAGGAAATACTGAAGGCAGCAAGGGAAGGGGACGACAGGAGGAGATGGCTGGGTGCCATCACTGACTTGATGGACATGAGTTTGAGCAAGCTCCGGGAGCCGGTGATGGACAGGGAGGCCTGGCGGGCTGCAGTCCGTGGGTTTACAAAGAGTCGAACACAACTGAGCAACTGAACTGAACTGATAAACTTTTTACTTGTTGTTTTCCCTGATTCCACTTTTCCCCTTCTATTTGCCATGAAGTGATGGGACAGGGTGCCATGTTATTAAGACAACAAAGAGGAAAAAACTTATACTAGCCACTATTCTAATGATAAAAATCTAGTTATTAGTATTCATGGACAAAAAGAAGCTAGACAGACTTAAGAACCATTTAGATGCAGACCCACAATGAGTTATTAAAGAAAGATGAACGTCTTTAAATCATTATATTCTAAAATAAATTAAGAGGTCAACCCCAAATTTTCGGTGCCACAATCAGCCAACAGAAAAATGGGGTGGAAGAAACAGGCAATGCAATTGGGTAAAGTTCTTCATACTGTAAGTGAGGTAAGGCTTACTTCTCTTTAGTAGAAAGATTAAACCTTGAGATTTTAAAAGCAAAGGTTGTGAAAACACAGATGATGAACAGCACTGACTGTTTCGGGGAGAAGACAACGTACAGAGGGCAGGGACACTTATTTTGTTCCCTTTTTTACCTTCAGAATTTTGAACTACATAAATGTATTACCCAAAACAGAAGTTAAATTTTAAGTTACAAACACTTATCTCAAACTGAGTTATTTAAAAATCTGGACAATCCATGAATCAAAGGACCCAATATTCTCAGCTTCAATATAGCATCTACATTTACTAAATGTGTGTTTGTTCTGTTAAAAAAATCTTAAGGGTAATTCCTCAGTATTTCAAAGGGATTGATAAACAGAGGGTTTTACCTTTAACCTGCAGTCAGCAAACACCTCAGCTATACCTGACAATAGTTTTACAAAGTATTTTTTATCTATAGTTTTACTCTATAAATAAATAAATACACACACACACATGAATCAGTGGCATACCGAGACAGAACGAGGTTAACCTTGAATTAAAAATCCTGAGGTGGTACTTTCATAATATTTGAAAAGAAAGAAAGGAGTTAAGAGTCTGATCGATTATCAAGAGTTCTTAACCTGGACAGTGTATGTTTTCTTCTAACTTATTATAAGAGGCAAGAGGAATCACATGACTGAACACCTTGGTACTTGATGCAGGCCACACGCTTTTCATGTTGCCACATTTAAGTCTTACAATCTGGTGAGGTGAATATTGTTCTTCTTTTACAAATTTAAGAAACTTGGGGGGTGGTAAAGACACAAACCTACGCCTGTCTGAGATCAAAGTCCACGTGCATCTCTGAAAATATGAGCTGAAGGGGAAGAAACTGTTACCCACTTTGTGGATGTGGTTCCCACATCGTATGAGACCAGAGCGACGATGTGAGGGTGGCGTATACCTGACGGGAATCTTAACTCGAGATGATCTGACTTAGCGTGTGGTTTAGCAGGCAGTGCAGAGAACGAACAGGAGCAGACAGACAGGGAGTCCCGGCAGGAGCTGCTTCTGGTCCTCCGCCGAGAACTCCTGCCCCCTCGTCTCAGCAGCGCCCCTCCTTCAGCTGCCATCCCCACGGGGGCCTCAGGCACTGCAGCGTCACAACACAAAAAGCTCCTCCAGTGAGCTGGGCCAGGTTCCTCTGCTCTCCCCGCAGCCCCAGGGGCTCTCAAGAGTCTCCGCTAACACCGCGGTGCTCAGCCTTCTCAAGTCCTTCTCATGGTCCAGCTCTCACACCCACACACCACCACTGGGGAAAGCACAGCCTTGACTAGACTGACCTTTGTTGGCAAAGCAGTGCCTCTGGTTTTTAATGAGCTGTCTAGGTTGCTCACAGCTTTTCTCCCAAGGAGCGAGTGTCTTTTAGTCTCACGGCTGCAGGCACCATCTGCAGTTGATTTTGGAGCCCGAGAAAAGAAAGCCTGTCACTGACTCCACTCTTCCCCTGCTGTCTGCCATGACCTCATGTTTTTGAATGCTGAGTTTCCAGCCAGCTTTTTCACTCCCCTCTTTCACTTTCATCTAGATGCTCTTTAGTTCCTCTTCACTTTCTGCCCTAAGAGTGGTATCATCTGCATATCTGAGGTTGCTGATATTTCTCCCGGCAATCTTGACTTCAGCTTGTGATTCCCAAAAAGCTCCTCAAAGGACGGTCATTAAAGCTTGAAAGAGTCAGTGAGATGTTTTAAGATGACTTTAACGCAAGAGTGCAGGCTTCTGTGGGGCTGGTCGACCCCTCAGGTCTTGCGGCCTCTGCTCTGGAGCAGGGAGGGCTGAAGAGGAGGCCCTGACAAGGCCGCTGCTGCCGGGCGAGGGGGGGGCCCAGAGGTCACTGCGGCAGAGGCCCTTTCACCTCCGAGACCAGACCAGATTTCCTGCATTAAATACGTCTGAAGTATTCACGGAGTTAATTCAGAAATCACTGCTCGTATCAATGCAGGGAAAACGTGTGTGAGGCTTTGACCCAGCAGTTCAACACCCACTCTAATAGGTACCCTGCTAAGTATATTTAGGTGATGTGTAATTGGAAGAAAAACTCCCTTACCTTTCACAGAAGCACCGTGGGTGTGCGGAAGAGCAGAGATTCGAATACCATTTACTCTACTATTCAATCTACCGTCAGTTTTCTTAATTTTCTCCCTAAGCCAAAAGTATACATGTTACCAACATTTTTTTAACAGTCCCTAGAGAACACATTAAGTACAATATTAGTAAAATCGCCCTCAATTTTTTCAATATTAAAAAAAAGTTCAGTAAGGTTTATATGAATGCAAGATCCACCCTTCGGTGTGCAGGACTGGAAACTCTGCCCTCCAAACTGGGTGTGACACATGACAACAGCCTTGCTGTTATTAGGCGCACATGCTGATTGTCAGAACTAAGAAAAAGAAGTCCAGAGTGAAAACAAAAAGAAAACTAACAGAAAAATACTGTTTATACGACATAAACTAAACAGGTCTATTATCAAGTGTTGTCTCCTCTGACCAATTTCTATTACTGGAAACATTAAATTAAACCTACTTTTCTATTTGTGGCTTTCCTTTCTTCTTACTTATTGAAGATAAACTTCGTTTTTCAGTTGAATGCTACGGAAAAGAATAAGAGAGTAACTGGACCAAAGCACAGCCACGCTCGAGGAGGCACCCTCTTATTCTGACACAAGACCCCGAAACGGCACAGTCCCAACCGTATATTCTAGCACGCTTCTACTTTCCATCTGTTTTGAAGTTACCTACTTGATCCACTAAAATTTGCATATTTTCTGACAAAGCCTTAATCATGAGAAAAATACCTACTCTGTATTTTGCTTGTATTAACAAAATGGATGTGTTTTCTTTTTGTCATTAAAAAAACATAATCAAGTAACTGGTATTTGCTACAGGTTTACTAGCCTTCTCGTCAAGTTCAGATCGGTAAAACACACGACTGTGTCAGCTCTGAGAGAAAAGGTGTAGGCCCTGAAGTAGATGAAGAAACACGGTAATCAGATGGGCCTGAAAATCGGCCATCAGTAAGCATGGCTTTAATAACACCATTTCTCACAGTGTGCTTTAGTTCGTAAAAACACATCCCAATAAAGGTTCACATCTGGACCTGAGTGTTAGCCAGTAATACAGACACATTTTCTAGAGAAGGTGGTTCCCTCCAGAGTGGTCCCAGTAAGCATCGCCCCGTACTTGCAGCGCCGTGGCACCTAGACACACCGGGGAGCATGCGGCTCTCTGACTGCACCAGCACCTCAAAGCGAGGGCTTCCTCATCGCGTTTAGGACTGCTGGGAGACTGGCCCAGCAACTCACGAGGGAAGAGAGTCCTCAAAGTTCACATCTCCACACGAGACAGGGACCAAAACGTACATAATTCTTTCAAAGCAAAAAACGTGGCATAACAGTGTATCCCTAGTGAATCATTTCCAGCATCATCACAATAAAATGTATTAGCATTTCTGAGTAATCAAACTGATATGAATACACGTCTTCAGGTCCCAGGGGAGCTTAGGTCGTGTATACCAACTAACTTCCAAGTCTTACACTGGAACGTCCCTTCGTCTCTTCTTCCCAGGCACACGAGTGGACCTCGGTGCTTAGGGCTCGACTCGTGCAGTAGCACCACCAGCAGCACGGCAGGAGACCAAGCCACCCCGTACCTGGTCGACCAAGGCCACGCACTGCTCCTGGCGCTGGGCGGCGGCACAGGCCGGCTTCCTCCAGTCCACGACTCCATTCTGCTCAGCACACTGCGCGGGGAGCCGGTCCACCGGGGAACAGCCTGCGCCGACACCGCTAGCAAAGGAGAGAGCCCAGCCATGTGAGGCCCGTCCTCAAAACCCCGCCTACTCAGCATACAAGAGGAAGCGCGGCAACCCTTTCTTCAGCACACTAGTTTTTTATGGAATGCCTTGCAATAGCTCTAAGGAAAAAGTAAACTATGAAAATAAGCTAGTACATAGCATGCTCACCTATTTATTAATTAATACCTGTCTCTGAGGAGCTTGAGAAAGGCACAGTCTATCTCTGGACTCATTCCACATGGCTCACAGCTGGGGCACTAACCCCGATCTTGAGAAAATCGCTACAGACTCTGTGTGTCTAAGGCAAGGGAAGGGACAGCATAATGTGACTGGAAATCAAGAGGAACAGGCCACAGAAACAGGCTCAGAGAGAATCCAGAGGATTATTGGACACAGACTCTAACAGCGCTCAATGCTGGTCAAGAGCTGCACGATGACAGAATTTTGGAAGAGCACTGGAAAACAGAAAAAGGAATCAAACTTAAATTCTAGAACTGTAAAATAAATTAGGAATTCAATGGATGGAAACAGATGAAAAAACTCAGTGAAGAGGAAATCTGGTCATGAGAAGCTAGACTGGGGCGTGGAGCGGGGAACAAAGTGGCAGCACGAGACGCTTTAGAGAGCACACGGGATGTGGTGGGAAGCCCGGCCTGTGGGCGCCCAGGGCCGCAGAGGCGGCGGCTCACTCAGAGAAAGCTGCAAGCTCATCACAGGAAACTGCCGAAAACCAGACAGTGGGAAAATTCAAACACACAGTCCGGGTTTGGAGAAGCACCCTAACCTTCAGAGAGTAACAGGGTGGAGACGATGGCTACCTGCAGTCTTGAGCTCTCCCTAGAAGCAGAGTCTGGGTGACTTGGTTGACACGGCCGGGCATCTGGGAGGCAGGAGCAAGGAAGGACAGGGGCAAGTCAGATGGGAGAAGGAGAAGCCAGCCTGCGGGGCTGCCACTGGGGCCGCCACCGCGGGCTGCAAAGGCTCGAGGCCCCTGGGACCCCCCAGCTGCCTCCCCAGTGGCGGGAACCAGAACTCCCACCAGTGCGGGCAGAGCCCTGGGCGAAGGAACTTCCCGCCTGAGCTGGCAGCTCCAGGCCACGCAGGCCCGGGCGCCCACACAGCCCCTGGGCTAAGAGGCGAAGGTTCGTGGCGGGAGCCTGGAGAGGACCGCGGCTGTGGGACGGGGCTGGAAGTCACACAGACGATTTTAGGTGCTTTGCGGCAGAAATCAAACCGGGCTGAGAGGAGATGAAGTGAGGGACCAAAGGCACAGGCGTGGGGCCAGTGACCCAGGCGCTCGGAGCGCTGACAGGAAGCAATTACGCGCCTGCAGCCCTATGTCCTGTCTGTGAAATGTCTTTCAAAAAGGAAGACGAGAGGGACATTTCTTCTTGAGAAAAACAAAGTGAACTCATCACTGGCAGACAACGATAATAGGAAATTCTCAAGTGTTCTTCAGGTAGAAGGATGCTCAGACACCGGAAGGAACGAGGAGCAGTGGAATGGTAGTATCTAAACATGAATGAAACAAGGCTTCATGAGGCCTGAAAGAGAATCAAGGTGCATGGCGGGCGCAGTCTGCGGGCGAGGAGGAGGCAAGCGGTGACAGTGCTGCTGGGCCCGCGGGGGACGCGGTGCAAGCGCAGCCGCTGTCAGACCTGCGTGAGCTGCCAGTGCACAGGAGGGCCTCCAGGCGACCGCTGCAAGGACCGCCAAACAGCACCCACACAGCTATCGCGGCTAGCACAAGAGCAAAGCAGAATAAAAAGCACCCGAAAGCAAGGAGAGCGAGCTAAAGCTGACACAAATAACAGGCAAACAGTCAAATGGCAGAATGGCAACTGATCTCAGTAAAGACGAGTGATTTACACACAGGCAACGGCCTGCACGGTCTAGGGAAGAGATACCTACTGCACGAGGGGACTCTTGCCGGTGGGCTTCTTGTGGATGGCGGTGTGCTGTAGCACATCTAGAGTGGAGGAAAACACACTTCGTTACACCGCGCCCTTCTGCAACATCCAAACGGAGCCACAGCTGGTTTATGGCCATGACAGTGTCGGCAGACCACTCGGGAGTGCTTCTGAGCTCACAGAAAATTCCTCAGAGAAACAATTTCCCAAAGACAGTCAGTGACTGAGCTTCCTTAAATATCCTCTCAAACACGTTCCGCCTAATAGCAGATCAAATGTGTCCAAAACTACAGAAGTTGACTATGAGCATTAAACTGCAAAACCACAACAGTGAATTTCAGGCCTTTTTTTTTTTTAAATCATTAAAATAAATAAGTGCCTCATATATTAAAACAACACACATTAATAAAGCCAGCACCCATGCACCCACCTCCTGGATAGCTCTGTATTTTCCTCTTTCTATTCAGAAAGGAAACATCCCAGAACAATTAAATGCCTCCCTCCACTGCATTCCAGTCCCTCCCCCTACATCGGTTAGCTGAGGTGCGTGTTTTTAACTACCCATCTGTGTATTCACAAACACAGTGGTGCCACATGTTTGAATATACTCTAAATATCCTTCTGACGCGTATGAAATCATTTCTCATTGTTTTTCATTTGCATTTTCTGGACTACTCAGGGGGCTGAACCATTCAAGGTTCTTCTGTGAATTGCCTATTTTTATCTTTCTGTATGTTGTTGACCAGACTGATTTTCTCAATGATTTTTTAGAAGACTGTATAGTCTCGTTGTAGTCTTCACCTGTAAATACCCTGCAAATGTCTTCGGTGTGGCTTTCTGTCACATGTTGAGCTTTAACTGAGAACAGAAAGATCTTCCCTATGGCCATGCTGCTCTGTCTTGTCCGGAAAGCCTTCCTGTCCCAGAGTACTAACCTTTAAAAACTCAAGTTTTATATTTTACATGAAGTTTATATATGTTACATATAATGTGCTATTCACTTGAAATGTTCTGTGCACGACAGAAGTAGGGATCTAATTATATAGTTCTTCCTGACTGGAAAGCCAGCCGGTGCCACTGATCACATACACTGCCCCTGCTCTGAAGCGCCGCCACCTTTCACACACCGAGCCCCACACCTGTCTCTCAGTTCCTGGGTCTGCGCTGACGGCCTGTTACCTACCCCTGCAGCAACACTGTGCAGAACGACTCATCCCAGGGAGTCAACGTTTACCTTCTTCTTGACTCGAGGCTTCCGAGCTGTCTTCTTTCAAGTGCTCTAATATCTTAGAGGTCTTCAGAGAGGACTGTAAGTTATCTGCAGGAAGTATTAAATATCATTAATTTTTAGGGAAATTATCATAGTGAGATAAATCAGCGTAATGATTACTTTTCTCCCACAGAAGCTGAGAGTTGGAGTTAATGGTACAGAGCGCGTCTCCAGTAGTTGGGACCTTGAAGAAAGCAAGGGGACCTGGCACAGAGCCTCGGGCTGGGAGTGGGGGCCCTGAGCCACGCAGCCACCTCTCCCCACAGAAGCTGCAGGAGTGGAGCCACTGAGCGAGCCTTCCTGCCCGCGTGCCCGGAGCACAGTGAGGAGATGGGCTGGGCCGGCGCCTCTAAGCCTCTGTGCTGTGTACGTCTCGTGCCCTTCTCATGGACGACAGGACAGTGCGGGGACATCAGGCTGCCGCAGCAGTGCACAGCACCTCCCGCTCCCGCTCCTCCTCCAGGGGCGTGCTCAGCACTCTCGGGCCAGCCCGGGCCCTCGGAACACACTGCACGAGCCGGATCGCTTTCCGTTACAGACAGACCAGTGGGCTTGCAGAGGTCACCGCTGTAAGTCATTCGGGTGTCTAACCTGTTTTCTCGGATGTCAGAATGTGGAATATTGCTACTTCAGGGAGGCAGGAGGAGCGTGGAACTGTCGTTTCTTAGAAGTGTGTGTCTCAGTCACTCAGTTATGTCCGACCCTGCGCAACCCCATAGACTGCAGCCCGCCAGGCTCCTCTGTCCATGAAATTCTCCAGGCAAGAATCCTAGAGTGGTTATGGATAGCTCTGTATTTTCCTCTTTCTATTCAGAAAGGAAACATCCCAGAACAATTAAATGCC
The DNA here is from genome assembly GCA_006410655.1 of Kobus ellipsiprymnus. Taxonomy (NCBI): domain Eukaryota; kingdom Metazoa; phylum Chordata; class Mammalia; order Artiodactyla; family Bovidae; genus Kobus; species Kobus ellipsiprymnus. The sequence goes on from SJYR01000258.1 coordinate 222,845, forward strand.
TCCCTCCACTGCATTCCAGTCCCTCCCCCTACATCGGTTAGCTGAGGTGCGTGTTTTTAACTACCCATCTGTGTATTCACAAACACAGTGGTGCCACATGTTTGAATATACTCTAAATATCCTTCTGACGCGTATGAAATCATTTCTCATTGTTTTTCATTTGCATTTTCTGGACTACTCAGGGGGCTGAACCATTCAAGGTTCTTCTGTGAATTGCCTATTTTTATCTTTCTGTATGTTGTTGACCAGACTGATTTTCTCAATGATTTTTTAGAAGACTGTATAGTCTCGTTGTAGTCTTCACCTGTAAATACCCTGCAAATGTCTTCGGTGTGGCTTTCTGTCACATGTTGAGCTTTAACTGAGAACAGAAAGATCTTCCCTATGGCCATGCTGCTCTGTCTTGTCCGGAAAGCCTTCCTGTCCCAGAGTACTAACCTTTAAAAACTCAAGTTTTATATTTTACATGAAGTTTATATATGTTACATATAATGTGCTATTCACTTGAAATGTTCTGTGCACGACAGAAGTAGGGATCTAATTATATAGTTCTTCCTGACTGGAAAGCCAGCCGGTGCCACTGATCACATACACTGCCCCTGCTCTGAAGCGCCGCCACCTTTCACACACCGAGCCCCACACCTGTCTCTCAGTTCCTGGGTCTGCGCTGACGGCCTGTTACCTACCCCTGCAGCAACACTGTGCAGAACGACTCATCCCAGGGAGTCAACGTTTACCTTCTTCTTGACTCGAGGCTTCCGAGCTGTCTTCTTTCAAGTGCTCTAATATCTTAGAGGTCTTCAGAGAGGACTGTAAGTTATCTGCAGGAAGTATTAAATATCATTAATTTTTAGGGAAATTATCATAGTGAGATAAATCAGCGTAATGATTACTTTTCTCCCACAGAAGCTGAGAGTTGGAGTTAATGGTACAGAGCGCGTCTCCAGTAGTTGGGACCTTGAAGAAAGCAAGGGGACCTGGCACAGAGCCTCGGGCTGGGAGTGGGGGCCCTGAGCCACGCAGCCACCTCTCCCCACAGAAGCTGCAGGAGTGGAGCCACTGAGCGAGCCTTCCTGCCCGCGTGCCCGGAGCACAGTGAGGAGATGGGCTGGGCCGGCGCCTCTAAGCCTCTGTGCTGTGTACGTCTCGTGCCCTTCTCATGGACGACAGGACAGTGCGGGGACATCAGGCTGCCGCAGCAGTGCACAGCACCTCCCGCTCCCGCTCCTCCTCCAGGGGCGTGCTCAGCACTCTCGGGCCAGCCCGGGCCCTCGGAACACACTGCACGAGCCGGATCGCTTTCCGTTACAGACAGACCAGTGGGCTTGCAGAGGTCACCGCTGTAAGTCATTCGGGTGTCTAACCTGTTTTCTCGGATGTCAGAATGTGGAATATTGCTACTTCAGGGAGGCAGGAGGAGCGTGGAACTGTCGTTTCTTAGAAGTGTGTGTCTCAGTCACTCAGTTATGTCCGACCCTGCGCAACCCCATAGACTGCAGCCCGCCAGGCTCCTCTGTCCATGAAATTCTCCAGGCAAGAATCCTAGAGTGGTTGCCACGTCCTTCTCCAGAGGATCTTCCCAACCCAGGGAGTGAACCTAGGTCTCCTGCACTGCAGGTGAATGCTTGACCGGTCGTCTGAGCTATTAGAGAAGCCCTTTCGTAAAGGAGTGGCTGCAAAATGAACTTTGCCAACAATACGTTCTTTGGTGAAATAACTTGAGATTTCCCACAATTTCAAAACATGTCCTTTAACACACTATCTTGATTTCATACAACCTGAGATCTTGAAAGCCTACCGGCCTCTTCAGCATTGCTCATGCGATTCACGAGCTGCCGAGCTCCCCAGACTAGTCTTCTTTCGTGTGTGTACTCCTCACTGGACCCTAGGCAGCCTTGCTAAAATCTGAATTAAAAGCTTAACTTCAGGCTTCAATGCTTCTTTAGAATTAAACAGATGCTATTTATAGATATTCATTCAAAAAAATCACACTTGGTTCAGGAAGAAAGCACTGACTGTTTTGATGTTACTGGCAAAGTATTTGTTAGAGAAGGCAGCCGAGATAGATGTGTGCAAAACCAAATGCAAAGCAGACTGTGATGAATGCTGAAACACGCAGGCGAAACCAGACCGCAGACACACAAGGAAGCTGGCAAGTACCCTTGTGAGGTGGTCATTTCAGCTGGGTCCCAAAAAACAGGTGTGATCTTGACAGACTGTGACAAAAGGGTGCAAAAGAGCAAAACCCTGGCATAGGAAATGGCCAGGTGTACTGAGTGGCTGCCAACCCTTTAAGCTGGGGAGAGGAGGCTCAAGGATGCTCACGACAGGGCCTGAGCCCCACAGCAGGTGTTTAATGCTCTGAATAGAGGGCAGGTGGAAGCTCCGACACTTTGGCCACCTGATGCGAAGAGCTGACTCATGGAAAAGATTCTGATGCTGGGAAAGATTGAAGGCAAAAGGAGAAGGGGGCAACAGAGGACAGGATGGTTAGACAGTGCCGCTGACTCAATGGACATGAATCTGAGCAACTCCAGGAGACAGTGAAGGACAGGGGAGCCTAGCCTGCTGCAGCCCGTGGTGTCACAGAGCTGGACGCAACTTAATGACTGACCAACGAGAGCATTAACGCGCTGATCCTCAAGATAATCCTGGGGCGGGTTACAATGGAGTGAGAAGCTAGAATCGGAGAGAAGTGCGGCTTTGTACACTCTACGCGTGAGAAAAGGGCCTGGCAATGGGACTGGTGAGAAGGGTAAGAAGGAAGATGTCCTCTGTCTGGTGTGGCTTGGTCCTTAAATGACAGGACATGAAGGGGAAACGTGAAGAGAGTAAGGCCAGAGCTTCCAGCCTGGGAGGCTGGGGAGGTCCTTATGGGAATAGGGGCAGAGGTAAGAGGTTATCCATCATCCAGGCTGCACCAGAGTGTCTTGGCAACCTGTGAGTCAGGTCTGTTAAGGGGCCTGAGGATCCCCAAGGCCCACGAGTTTGAGATACTTGGCCCCTGCTTTGTGATGTTAGCGTTTTCTTCTTTTACAATTTTCATTACAGTGCAGCTGATTCGGCTCAGTTTTTGCTGCACAGCAAAGTGGACCAGTTACACAGACACATGTATCCCCTCTTTCACAGATTTTTTCACATCCGGGTCATTACTGTTTTGTGACATTAGCTTTTATAAGTTACTTTCCTTAAAACTGCAGTGAAAATTCACTAAAAACTATCAATGTTTCTAATTTGTATGCTACTTGACCTTAACTAAAATGCAATCCCATAGACAGGATGGCATGGTAAAGCAAGAAATTCAGGCCAGAAAAATGTCAGATTTCTACGGAGGAGCAGAGACACTTACTGAGGCTGTGTAGAGGGTCAGATGATATGGACTGAAAAAAGCTGTGTACTTTCTGACTCTGTAGGAAAGCTTGGGATGAAGTTGAAAATAGCTGCCTGCATGTAAAAAGAAAAGACGATCGGTTAATTTCCTGCAATAAACCCACAAGATAGGTGAGATGGTAAATAAACCACCTGGCAGTTTAATTCAGGTACAAAAGACTGTTTTCCTAAGGAAGAGAATATTTGTTTGCTAATGTATTTCCCATAGGAGGAAATGAATAAAAGACTTACTTACAAGAATCTAATAAAAAGGCTTATTTTCAACTCTATATACTAGTGATAAAGTTTCAATTCTGACCCAACACGTATTATCAACAGTCACCTTTCTGCTCAGAAAAACAGCTGCACGTTCTTTCCCTTCTTCACGGGTGTTACTTTTCACCATTTGGCAGCACCATGAAGGAACCGTCCCACTCCCTGAAAGTACAGACACTGGGAAGTTTGGAGCGGGGGAGTTCTGGAAGCTACAAGATGCCGCCAGGTTGGTCCCAAGCACTGCTGCAGACTAAGGCACGCGTGGCTGGCGAGTCAGCTGGGTGTGCATCGCACCAGGAGTCTAAGCTGTTCTCTTTAAAAGCAGCTCTCCTCATGTTGCGTTAATGCCATTAGGGGACTCCACGTGGGGGTCTTCCCCACAACAGGGGAAGCGTTGCAGCACAGTCTGATGGAAAGTTTACTTGGAACTGAACACCAGCTCAGTCACTTACAAGCTGAGTCACCCTAAACAAGGCATGTGGCCTTTCGGCTCCAATTTCCTCTTAGGAAATATCAACGTTCTTCAGGGTTATGATACTCAAATAGTGCACACATTTTAAACTGTCACTCTGCTCAACACACAAATCCCTTTTCACTGCTTTTGAATACTTTAAGTGCTCATTCAAAAATTTAGTTCTTATTGTCTCCCCAAGGTTTCAGACCTACCATTCCAATTAGTTACAAAATCATCAAATACCAAACCAAGAGCTGACCCTTATGGACCGAAGCTTCCTTGTGCGTTAGACAAAACCGCTTCTTGGAACTCAAAATGTAGAGGTAAACACTCAACAGGAAGACAAAGGGGAAATGGAGAGAGGGATGAGAAGCAGATGCAAAGCATGGAGCTCCTCTAAATCTCAGGTCTGGACACACCACCAGAGGCTGGGGACTAAAATCCAAAGGCTTCTATTTATTCAGTTAGGGTTACAAACCAACTAATTGGTCAGAAGTACAGGCATATTGAGTACAAGGCAGGGGCTTGTAATCAGCATACAGGCTCGTCCGATTTACTGCTGCAGGGCCACGAGCGAGCAATTACACCCAACAGGACACTAAGCGGCCACCACCTGCTCGCGAAGTTAAGAAGGAAAACAAGACTGCACGTGGCACGGCAGCCGCTGTCCAGCCCCAGATGCACATTTCCGTACCACACCTTCATCCTAATTCACAGTGCAGGTGGAGGGGAACGCGGACACCAGGCCCTGGTACCGGCCCCATCGCCGCCTCACCTACACACTCATTTCCTTCCTCTTTACACTTTCCTCCCTCACTTACACACTCATTTTCTCCCTCTTTACATGCTTTCCTCCCTCTTACACACTCATTTCCTCCCTCTTTACACACTTTCCTCCCTCTTACACACTCATTTCCTCCCTATTTGCACTTTCCTCCCTCACACACTCATTTCCTCCCTATTTACACTTTCCTCCGTCACGTACACACTCATTTCCTACCTCACACACTCATTTCCTCCCTATTTGCACTCTCCTCCGTCACACACTCACTCATTTCCTATTTGCACTCTCCTCCGTCACACACTCATTTCCTATTTGCACTCTCCTCCGTCACTCACACACTCATTTCCTCCGTCACACACTCATTTCCTCCCTATTTGCACTCTCCTGTCACTTAGACACTCATTTCCTCCCTTTACACACTCATTTCCTCCCTATTTGCACTCTCCTCCATCACTCACACACTCATTTCCTCCCTATTTGCACTCTCCTCCGTCACTTACACACTCATTTCCTCCCCTCACACACTCATTTCCT
>SJYR01000258.1:228719-258549 GCA_006410655.1 Kobus ellipsiprymnus
ACACACTCATTTCCTCCCTATTTGCACTCTCCTCCGTCACTCACACTCATGTCCTCCCTCACACACTCATGTCCTCCGTCACACACTCATTTCCTCCCTATTTGCACTCTCCTGTCACACACTCATTTCCTCCCTTTACACACTCATTTCCTCCCTATTTGCACTCTCCTCCGTCACTCACACACTCATTTCCTCCCTATTTGCACTCTCCTCCGTCACTTACACACTCATTTCCTCCCTCTTTACACTTTCCTCCCTCTTACACTCATTTCCTCCCTCTTTACACACTTTCCTCCGTCACTTACACACTCATTTTCTCCCTTTACACACTCATTTCCTATTTGCACTCTCCTCCGTCACTTACACACTCATTTCCTCCGTCACACACTCATTTCCTCCCTATTTTCACTCTCCTCCGTCACTCACACACTCATTTCCCCCGCTCTCTTGTCTTCCCCCTCCTTCACAACTGTTGCATTTCTTAGCGGCATGAATGACAGTGACACTAACNCCTATTTGCACTCTCCTCCGTCACTCACACACTCATTTCCTCCCTTTACACACTCATTTCCTCCCTATTTGCACTCTCCTCCGTCACTCACACTCATTTCCTCTCACACTCATTTCCTATTTGCACTCTCCTGTCACTTACACACTCATTTCCTCCCTTTACACACTCATTTCCTCCCTATTTGCACTCCTCTGTCACTCACACACTCATTTCCTCCCTTTACACACTCATTTCCTATTTGCACTCTCCTCCGTCACACACTCATTTCCTCTGTCACACACTCATTTCCTCCCTATTTGCACTCTCCTCCGTCACTCACACACTCATTTCCCCCGCTCTCTTGTCTTCCCCCTCCTTCACAACTGTTGCATTTCTTAGCGGCATGAATGACAGTGACACTAACCCAAAGCCCACAGACTGGGAGCCAGTGTCCCGAACCGAGTTATGGTGCTAAGACCACAGCCTAGCCGCACAAAACATAAAGGGAAGTGTAAGAAAAAATCACTTCTTTAATGTAACTTTTGCAGAGATGCCGCCCCATCCTCAGCGCCGGCCGGCCACAAGCAGCCTGAAGTGCGCGCAGACCTCGCCCCGGGAGCGCGCAGCGCGCACACCTCGCCTCGGGAGCGCGCAACGTGCAGACCTCACCTCAGCACGGGCTCCAGGTCGGGGTGCCGCCGCTCCTCCCTCTTCAGCGAGCCCTGATTCAGGGCTCGGAGGATAGTCTTGTCAAAAGTCTCCGAAGACAACTCCTTGGGAAGCTAGGAAACAAAACCGGCCAGTGTCCGTCTCTCACTCTCTGGCAAATGCATCACGAACCAGGGGCATAAAAGGGAGGTAAGTGCCTCCTGCTCAGACATCACCCCAAAGCCGTTCCTTTTCTAAACCTTCGGACACAGGACCGCAGCCTGGAGCAGCTGCCCAGCAGGGCGGGACCCTCGGGGCGCTCACCCTGCTTCTCTCCCACTCCCGGACACCCACAGCGCGGCACTTCGGTTAAACGGAGCATTTACCAGAGCTCAGACAGAATCCTGCAAAGTGTAGCCTGTCTTTGTAGTTTCCACCTCTGTGCCGCCTGTCTCACAGGTGAACCTCAGGCCAATGCTACACGCCCAGTGAAGAGCTAAGTGGGAACGACGGGGCAAAACCCCAAGTTTCACACAAACAGTCCCCAACTCTGGAGCCCCAGCTCAGCCCTGGCTGAGCTCAGCAGGCTAGAAGCTCTTCTTCAGGGACACTGAGGCCTGACGGATAACCATCGACAAGACCTCCCAGCAATTCGGCGTTTGCAGCTCTTCTCCTGAACTCCTTCATTCGTGCAGTCCACACACAGTTCAGACTCCGACTGTGTCCTAAGCACTGTGTCTGGCGCTGTGGATACAGCACTGAGGAGGAAACCGACATCTGGCCTCCATGCAGCTGCCCTTCTGGGGCGGAGGAACAATACAGGCGCCGGACACAGATGCCAGCCAGCAGCAGGGGAGCGGCCACCGAACCGGAAAGGGGCGGGAGGCCGCCCTCCTCCTGCACATTTCAGCAGACGCTAAGCGCCGCTCATCAGCCTCCGCAACAGTTAGAGAGTGTTAGGGAGCACGGGTTGTGAAGGGGACAGTCTTTACTCTTACATTTTGCAGATGATTTTAAAAGGAAGGTAAACAGGAAAAAAAAGACATATGGTAAACTTGAAAGGATATTTTATAATAGGAAATCTGTTCCTAGAAGTACACTATGTTGCCATTTATTTCATATAACTTGATAAGGCACTGGTCTTACAGAAAAAACACTATATTCAAATGTTGGCTAAACAGGGGGTCATTAATTACTGTGATTCTGAAGGATAAGTTATCTATTTGGGACTAATAATTATATATATATATATTTTTTTTATCTAAGCTTTAGAGAAGTTGTATGACTAAAACATGAAATCTGTCAAGAAAAAGAATAGTCAAAGCTTAGGAAACCCAGAGGAGAGACCTTACTGGGTGCTGGGCACATTGCCACCAACATACGTCTCAGCAAGAAGCTAGGAATAATAAGGTTCCTTTTTTTCTTTAATGTGGAAAGCCTTCAATTCCTTACATTAGCAATATAACGTAAGAAAACCTATGCTAGAATAATATGACATTTTCCACAGCTGATGCTCGTGACGCGCTGTGAATCAGCCTCTGCATGCATGCTCTGATATCCCTGGTGTTACTTTGGTGCTGAAGCTTTTGGATTCTGTGTGTGACATCAAAATCACTTTAACAATAAAATCTGCATTTTTACCTTCAGTAGAAATTCCTGTAGTTCTTGGTGGGTTTTTGTTACTGTTGTGACTGAAAGATCAGACCAATTTACCTGATTTAAAAAGAAAAAAAAACAACACATATTATACAGTTATTTCTTAGGCAAGAACTGACTGGAAAAAAGCCATGTGTAAAACAGATGACCTTACTTAAACCTTATCAATATCAACAAATTAGAAATATAAAGTTAATCTGTTATCATAATTTGTTAAAAATTGTTAAAATTAACTGTATATTGACATGTTACTTAAAAATTTCTTTCAAATTGCATGGTTTTCAAAACAAGCTGTCTTCTATAAATGTGACTACATTTTAGTAATTTTTCAGAAAGGGAAATGTCTTACATTCCTTTTGGAGAAGTTGTAGGACTCTAAAATGACACCTGGAGAGTGCAGATATAAACCCCAAGAAAAAGGAAATTCTATCTCCTGAAACTTACTAAGTACACATTCTTAAAAGAAATGCCAGGGTCCGTGCCCCTCCTTGGTAGTGCTGTACTGTGCTTTTATGGGAATTTAGTTTATGAAAAGATTTCATCATCTTTATCTTAAAGCTTTAAAGTCCTATTAAGGTGGATGAGGCAGATATGACTCCTTCCATTTGCAGATGGAGAAACTAAAACTCAAAAAGGCTAACTGACAGATTCAAACTCTAAGCAAGCAGAAGGGCCAGAACTAAAACCGATTATCTACCTGCTTCTTGGACACTTTTAATTCAGTGGACTCCATGGTGGCCCGCTAATAATTTCTACTTTACAATGATCTGAGCTGAGTAAATACTTGGACTATGTAACACACAAGCCTTAGCATCTACTCATGCCACAATTAACCAAATACTGAACAATACCTTCAAAATTTTACCCAGCAACCCTCAAACAAATATCCTTATTAACAGGGCACGACTTTTAAATGACTTCTAATTATTCAAATGGTCGTTGAGCAGCTACTGGTGTCAGACCCCGTTCTTATGAAAGGACACGGAGAGGACAAGGCCGTGAGGCCTCTGTGGACTGAGGTCAGAGCCCAGAGCAGGAGTCAGACCAGAGCCCCTGAGCAGAGATCCGTCGGTGACCAGGGCCCCACAGACAGCGCACTGGGCACGGAGCAGGGGCTGCGAGCAGCACGCGAGACAGGCGCCAGGAGTGACCCGGGAGGGGGCTCACCCCGGCGACAGAGGGTTCGGGGCCAGAGAGCACGCAGGCCTCAAGGAAGCAGCGAGCTAGAGCCCCAGCAAGGCGAGGAGAGCTGGGCTAGCTGAGTGGAGAGCGCGGGGCGGCTGGCGCCAGTGTCACAGAGGGCAGGTGAGATGTGGAGATGGCTCAAAGTTTGAAAACTGAGGACACGCCTATAGAAGGCAGAAGCTAGTCCCAAAACTTATTCAACAAAACTAGGCAAGTCAGACACGGTGAGATGCAGAGGAGGATGATTCCTGCTCTCTCGGAGATGACAGCCTTCTGGAAAGAAATACCACGTAACCCAAGTACAAGAACCTGGGAAAGGGATGACGGCAGTACACCCAGGATGAAGGAAAAGACGACTGCCGGAGGATCAGAAGAAGTGACTTCGTGAGGCAGGACCGCTGACGTCTGGCGGGCAGCTCCTCCAGAAGGAAGTGAGGGGCGGGCGCACAGAGACGCCTCGCCCCGCAGCTCCGGCGCGGGCGGCCCGCCTGAAGAGCGGGGCCAGCAGGTGGGGCCCAGCGGGAGGAGGGGGATGTGGCTGAGGGTCCACAGCAAGGCCACAGGCAGAGAGGGGCCGCGGGGACCGACCGTGCTGGGCTCTGCGCTCAGGCAGACACCGCCTGACGGACAGAAGAGCAGCAGAGCAACCAGAGACCAGAGCGGGCGACGAGGGCCGGCGACGAGGGCCGGGCGACGGCAGCCTCGGAGGACGAGGAGGAGACGCCAGGCCAGACCGCCACGGAGGGCGCCGCCTGTCGCCGGACGTTCAAACGCTGCTGAATGTTTACTTTCACTTGCTAAAGGCTTGTTTACGCCTTAAATCTAAGGCTCTTATTTCTTTTTAATCAAACTGTCAGAGCAATCTTAATGTGATACATCTTTTAAACTGGGCAAACCATGCAGTATATACCGGAAACAGCACATCCCCTTAATTAAGACAGACACAGATATGTGCACAGCTTTTCTTAAGTTAGCAAACCTGCCATTTAGTTTTTCCAAAGATCAATTTTCATTCCTTCCAAAAGACCATTGAACACAGTGTGAGGGATCTTTCTTGGGTGAGAGTAGCTTACTTTGAAGGTGTACTCCCAATATTTGTCAGCCCTTTTTCTCTGGACTCCTTTCAACATTATCTTCTCAATGTGTACAGCTGAAAGAAAGAAAACATGCTGACTTGTTCTACAGAGACTAGACACACATTTCAGTTATTCAACCTGACACAGCCAAATGGTTAAGCTATTTATCTTCATCTTTACTTCTGGCCTTAATCACGGAATAAACCAAAACACCCAGAAGACAGCACTGTGCTGGCCGTCAGTCAGGAATTTCTTTCTGCATCTGTGAGCACGCGGAGTGCCTACAGTCGTTTCAAGCACTCTGCTTAACACCAAAGATAAATAAAAGAGGTGCCTGCAGTGAAGATTGCTTATCTAGAGGAATCTTCAAAACTGCTAATTCACATTACCACAAATACAGCACTTTAGAGTCTTCCAGTTATTTAGGCAGATTAGGTATAAACCAGAAAAAATTCTTAAATGAGGTGGGGAACTCTTCAAAAGTAATAGGAAAGTGATAAAGACTTCTTTCCAATTCAGAATTTTAAAACTGTTTCCCTCAAGTGTGACCCTTAATATCATACAATGGTAACACAAACTTAACATCATAATGAATTACGATGGTTCACTATAGTAAAACTTCTCACAATTTATTATACAATAGTGGTCATAAATTACACTGGTGGCTTAAGAACAATTACACTGAATTGAACTAGATAAGATGATCAGCTCACTCACGAAGTAAGTCAAAGTGCAAATCCCCAAAGTCATTTCATACATCCTTCAACAGGAGTTACCACCTTAGCAAGTAAATCTCTTTACAAAGGGAAAAGAGCCAGTCTACTAAGCATGATATAAGGACTTAAGGAAAAAAAAACTTGTTGCTCAGGGTATAAGTTGAAGAAATTGTAATGAAGATGATAAAGGTCAGAGGGAAGAAGTTAGGAAAGTGACTCAACAGAAGGTCACCGCTCGAGTCACAGGGGACAGGAGATGGAAAAGAAAAGGGAAGGACTCACTTTGCCTTAAAGGAAGAAGTTAAAACAGGTGAAGTAGAATATAAAGGAACAAAAGTGTGCAGGAAGAAGTAAGATTGCTGTAGATCACAGAAGGTGGGCACTGAGAAAGCAAGAACCATAAGATTACAGAAATCTGCTGGTAAACAGACATTAGGAGACACCATTACCAGAATTTTGTGTTAACCTTCCAAATGTCTAGTGTTTGGCGGCCTGCTTCTGGGCCAGTTTCCCTTGGTGGATGAGAACGTTGATGGAGACGCAACAACCGCAGACGCCAGGTGGGGTGAGAAGCCTGCCGTGGCTCAGAACTGCTGCGCATGACGAAGGCTGGAGGGGGGAGGGGCCTGCTGTTTCCAAAAGCTGCTCTATTCAATTATGTGAAGGATGGTGCTATTAAATAAAAACGATCTGAACTAATCACCGGTCCAAAGTATGAAGCAGCCTGCTTCTGAAGCAGGCTGTGAGGGCCGCAGGGCAGTGTGGCACGGGGGCGTGGCTGTGGCTGCGGCTCCAGTTCCCCTTACCTGCTGTGATCTATCAGAATCGAGGTGAGGGAGACAGAGGGCATGAGGTGAGGGGCGGCTGATAACGGGAGGCCCTGCAACTCTCAAATTAAAGAACTGCAGCGCATGGACTATGGACATTTGTTTAAAAGTTAAAGATATAGGGAAAACCATCTGTAAGTACCACCTTACAGTTAATTATCATTTTGATGTAGTCTTTTTATTTTTTTTTAAAACTATCTTAAAGGAAAAAAAAAAAAAATCCACAAGAGGCCTTCACTGTAAACCCAAACTCTGCTTCACAGAGCCTGGCTGAAGCAGACCAGGCAGGATTCCAGATTACTGAATCTTGAACAGAAGCAGTTAATTATGTAAATGTTTTCTAAACCTTAAACATTCACATCTACTTTTCCTCTGTGAAGAAAAATGCATTACATGAAAAGGATTATTATCGGAACTAAGAGCAAACAGAATGACATCAATTCAAAGCTGTTATGATGTGTGTTATAACTGAGTGTGATGCTCACCACATGTCTTTCACCATTCCCAAATTTTCCCTCAGCAGGTTAACGGACACCCAGATGTAAAGGGAAGAGAACGTGTGAACCCGTTTCTCTTCGGGTGGCACTGTCCTCTCACTCCCCCACCCAGACCTCTTGAAAACTGCATTACCGCAGGAAGCATGTGCTTGTAAGAAATCTCTTCTCTCTTACAGTGCACGTCAGTAAAATTAACTTTTTCAGCAGACCTTGAGCACATTCTACAGCTAAAGCACTGTACTGACACTTTAGGGGGAGGTTAAAGTCTTTGCCCTCCAGAAGTATGCAGCCAGGTTTAAGAAGGCAGAACCGAGCAAGCGTGGGCTGGGATGGGCCAGGGGCTTGGAGCTGGAGCCCAGACGCAGACTCAAGGAAGCGAGAGGACCAGCATCTGAGCCAAACCCAGGACTCACAGAGCCCTGCGCGCCACAAAGGGGCAAGGGGGCGCGCCAGTCACTGTCAGCAGCGCTCGCAGCCTTGTGTGCAGACGGTTTACAGTTTAGGAAAATACAACGTACCTTCTCGCTGGGTTCTGTGAGGAGTCACAGTAAGTCCACCATGAGGTATTGGGGCTTGTTCTATTGAACTGGCCTCGTTACTTTGCATATAATCACCATGAGAAGAGTCATTCTAGAGGAGAGAGGGGGCACAGGTTAATCTACATCTGAGACTAAGAACAATGAATGCCACAAAAATAAGCTAGATTAGAGTGATACTTTTAAGAGCACTAATTTCAACAGCAATTTTAGCGATAAAATAGGTGATTACACATTAAAAGCAGAAAGGCACAGTGCCAGAGCAGGAAAGAGATAGCCATATTTATCTTTATTTAACGGCAATATTCTATCAATTATTTAATTGTCCCAGTTTGGGGGGCACACACAGCATACCGCTATTCAGAATTGCCAACGATGTCAATTCCTTACCCAAGTGAACCACGATCACATATAAAAAGACGGTACCCTTTATGCTATTCCCCAGATGTAAGGGCATCTGTATTTTTTATGTTTTTATGCAATTTTTAAATTCACTACTTGGTCTCAGTGATAGTCCAACAAGATGCTTTGTTACGAAAAAATTTTTTAAGGCCATCATCAATACACAAATCTAAACAAGAATGTGTGTGGACCATGAGTTTACTATTAATGCTAAACCACCTAATATCAACTAGGTGCTCTACCATTAGTGAACTAGAGTAAGTTTTATCCCTAGAAATGCTACTTGGAGTCATGAAGAGGTTGCCAATCTTATACATGGCTCTCAGAATTCAAACACCGTCATGGACTGGGTTGGCCAAAAGGTTCAATTTTTCTGTTAAGATGTTATGGAAAAATATGAACAAACCTTTTGATCAACCCAATATATTGTTACTCTAACCCCCTGGGCAAGCCAAAAATTAAAATAGCTTTACAATGGATCTATATCAGAATTCATACCTTATCCTACCCCACTTCATGCTCAGAATCACAAAACACTATTCAGACCAAAATTATCTCAGTTACAGGAGCTAATTATATACAAAGCTGCAATAAATAATACACATTTTTAATTGTATAAAAAAATGAAGTAAACAGAAGACCTTAAACTTTCCAAGAATTCTAATTTAAAATATTTTGTTCTATAGCCTGACCACGCCTTCTGACCTGCCAGTGAGTATGAGCTGTCAGTTGACGACTCTATTCCTAGGAATAAGGCATCATAACAGATACCCTTGGGAGCTAAGCTTCAGCCTCACGGTGTGTCGTCCTCTAGAAACCAAAGGAAATAAAGACTGTCTACACAGAAACACTTAAGAAGGAGAGCACTGACCTCTTAAGTCAGCATCCAACTTTTGAATGGCACACACCAACTTTCAATATTATTGAATAAAAAAAAGGCAGACATGAGAATCCTTCTAACAATAACAAAATCATGTATTTCCCAACCCAAACCATATAATCATTTCAGTTAGTTCAGTTCAGTCGCTCAGTCATGTCTGACTCTTCGCGACCCCATGAATCGCAGCACGCCAGGCCTCCCTACCATCACCATCTCCCAGAGTTCACTCAGACTCATGTCCATTGAGTCAGTGATGCCATCCAGCCATTTCATCCTCTGTCGTCCCCTTCTCCTCCTGCCCCCAATCCCTCCCAGCATCAGAGTCTTTGCCAGTGAGTCAACTGTTCGCATGAGGTGGCCAAAGTCCTGGAGTTTCAGCTTTAGCATCATTCCTTCCAAAGAAATCCCAGGGCTGATCTCCTTGCAGTCCAAGGGACTCTCAAGAGTCTTCTCCAACACCACAGTTCAAACCCATCAATTCTTTGGCACTCAGCCTTCTTCACAGTCCAACTCTCACATCCATACATGACCACTGGAAAAACCAGAGCCTTGACTAGACGGACCTTAGCTGGCAAAGTAATGTCTCTGCTTTTGAATATGATATCTAGGTTGGTCATAACTTTTCTTCCAAAGAGTAAGCATCTTTTAATTTCATGGCTGCAGTCACCATCTGCAGTGATTTTGGAGCCCCCAAAAATAAAGTCTGACACTGTTTCCACTGTTTCTCCATCTATTTCCCATGACGTGATGGGACCAGATGCCATGACCTTCGTTTTCTGAATGTTGAGCTTTCAGCCAACTTTTTCAATCTCCTCTTTCACTTTCATCAAGAGGCTTTTTAGCTCCTCTTCACTTTCTGCCTTAAGGGTGGTGTCATCTGCATATCCGAGGTGATTGATATTTCTCCCGGCAATCTTGATTCCAGCTTGTGTTTCTTCCAGTCCAGTGTTTCTCATGATGTACTCTGCATAGAAGTTAAATAAGCAGGGTGACAATATACAGCCTTGACGTACTCCTTTTCCTATTTGGAAGCAGTCTGTTGTTCCATGTCCAGTTCTAACTGCTGCTTCCTGGCTTGCATACAGGTTTCTCAAGAGGCAGGTCAGGTGGTCTGGGATTCCCATCTCTTTCAGAATTGTCCACAGTTGATTGTGATCCACACAGTCAAAGGCTTTGGCATAGTCAATAAAGCAGAAATAGGTGTTTTTCTGGAACTCTCTTGCTTTTTCCATGATCCAGCAGATGTTGGCAATTTAATCTCTGTCTGGTTCCTCTGCCTTTTCTAAATCCAGCTTGAACATCAGGAAGTTCATGGTTCACGTATTGCTGAAGCCTGGCTTGGAGAGTTTTGAGCATTACCTTACTAGCATGTGAGATGAGTGCAATTGTGCAGTGGTTTGAGCATTCTTTGGCATTGCCTTTCTTTGGGATTGGAATGAAAACTGACGTTTTCCAGTCCTGTGGCCACTGCTGAGTTTTCCAAATTTGCTGGCATATTGAGTGCAGCACTTTCACAGCATCATCTTTCAGGATTTGAAATAATCCTTTACTACAAAGTAATACAACCACATTGGCCTAAAACTGCTATAAATACTTCAAAAATCAACATAAATAAAGCACTGTAATCCTCTTAAATACTTGTGTTAATTGGAAGTTTAGCTGAACGGGTCAACCATTTTTCTTTTTTTAAAAAAATATAAATTTATTTATTTTAATTGGAGGCTAATTACTTTACAATATTGTATTGGTTTTGCCATAAATCAACATGAATCCGCCATGGGTGTACACGTGTTCCCCATCCTGAACCCCCCTCCCACGTCCCACCCCATACCATCCCTCTGGGTCATCCCAGTGCACCAGCCCCAAGCACCCTGAATCATGTATTGAACCTGGACTGGCGATTGGTTTCACATATGATAATAAACATGTTTCAATGCCATTCTCCCAAATCATCCCACCCTCGCCCGTTCCCAGAGTCCAAAAGACTGTTCTATACATCTGTGTCTCCAGTGTGAGGAACTCTGCCTGTGGCAAAGGTCATGAGGAAGGAGGCTCGGCATTACACAAAGGTGGGATCGAGCCTCGGGAGCCCCCCTGTTCCCGAGCATCTGCCCCCAAAACCAGAGCCTGCCTGCTTTACTGCTTCACGCTCTCACCCACACCTCTGACTTTACGGGGGGCTGTCCCCCACCACCTCTCTCGGAGAAGGAGTTAACTTACAGCTCCAGTTAATAAAAATTCCTGGGCGTGACAAGAGTGTTTCAACTTACAAACTCTTTCTCTAGCCTGCCTGAACAGGTTCGTCTGGCCACATGTGATTGTTCACAGCCTCCCAACCGTGAGAGGCACGAGATGTTTTAAACTTTCTAAAAACAGATTCTTTTGGGAAGTTAGAAATTATTAGTACAGTGGGTTGACTAGGAATTATATTGGTGAAAGGTTTTTCATATATTGGGCCAATGTTTGCTGCTAAGTCTCCATATCCCCTGCCCTTATGCAAATATATAACTAGCATATAGGAGAAATAAGTATTAACCTTTAAGATCAATCATGTTAAGCCTTAGGCTAAGTAAATTCCTTTCTCAATTGTAACCCACTGCACCCTCACCCTATAGGGATGCAACCTTATCTGGTACCTTCGGAGGGTGGCGCCTGGTTTAAGAAAAATCACCCCTGGAAAATAGGTTTTCTGGTTGACTGACTGTTATCAGAAAGAAAGGGTCATAAAATGTTAGCAGGCCTCTTGGCCAGATGATGATGTAAATCCCTTAAGACCTTTGTATACATCTGCATAAAGCACCTGATTTTGATAAGGGTCAGGACTGCTGACCCCACGTGACCTCCATTTATCTCTATGTGTAACAAAAGGTATATAAGCAAATCTGGAAAATAAATCAACCAGTTCCTGGAAAGACTGGTTTCCCCCGTGTGGTCTTTTCTTGCTCTCTTCTTTTCTGGCTGAATTCCCATCTGGAGGGTGGAGGCTTGCCATGTCTACTTACTTGCCCTGGCTTCTAAGACCCACACAAGAGGGAGCCCAGGGCGAGGAACCCTCCAATATTCAAGCGGGTGCCAGTGGCCTACGTAGGTGGTTCAAACTCCTTGTCTCCGAGTTTTATTGGTTCTCCGTGTAAACCAAGTTATTCAGCCTCTTTTCTCTACTTATTTTCCTACTACACTATTTCTTTCTAATCTCCCTCCATATCTTTAATTAAGCAATTAATTCCTCAGACACTGACGCCGTCTCCACTTTGAATTCCTTGGATCCACTGGGGCTGGACCCCGGCACTTCTGCTGTCTCGCATACAGGGTTATCATTACCGTCTTTTTAAATTCCATATATATGCATTAGTATACTGCTGCTGCTGCTAAGTCACTTCAGTCATGTCCGACTCTGTGTGACCCCATAGATGGCAGCCCACCAGGCTCCACTGTCCCTGGAATTCTCCAGGCAAGAACACTGGAGTGGGTTGCCATTTCCTTCTCCAATGCATGAAAGTGAAAAGTGAGAGTTAAGTCGCTCAGTTGTGTCCGACTCTTACTGAACCCATGGAGTGCAGCCCACCAGGCTCCTCCACCCATGGGATTTTCCAGGCAGGAGTACTGGAGTGGGGAGCCATTTCCTTCTCCAATGCATGAAAGTGAAAAGTGAGAGTTAAGTTGCTCAGTCGTGTCCGACTCTTAGTGAACCCATGGAGTGCAGCCCACCAGGCTCCTCCATCCATGGGATTTTCCTGGCAAGAGGACTGGAGTGGGGTGCCATTGCCTTCTCCATTAGTATACTGTATTGGTGTTTTTCTTTCTGGCTTACTTCACTCTGTATAATCGGCTCCAGTTTCATCCACCTCATTAGAACTGATACAAATGTATTCTTTTTAATGGCTGAGCAATATTCCACTGGGTATATGTACAACAGCTTTCTTATCCATTCATCTGCTGAGGGACATCTAGGTTGCTTCCATGCCCTGGCTATTATAAACAGTGCTGCAATGAACATTGGGGTACATGTGTCTCTTTCAATTCTAGTTTCTTTGGTGTGTATGCCCAGCAATGGGATTGTTGGGTCGTATGGCAGTTCTATTTCCAGTTTTTTAAGGAATCTCCACACTGTTCTCCATAGTGGCTGTACTAGTTTGCGTTCCCAACAACAGTGTAAGAGGGTTTTCCCTTTTGTCCACACCCTCTCCAGCATTTATTGCTTGTAGACTTTTGGATCGCACCCATTCCAACTGGTGTGAAATGGTACCACATTGTAGTTTTGATTTGCATTTATCTGATAATGAGTGATGTTGAGCATCTTTTCATGTGTTTGTTAGCCATCCATATGTCTTCTTTGAAGAAATGTCTGTTTAGTTCTTTGGCCCATTTTTTGATTGGGTCATTTATTTTTCTAGAATTGAGCTGCAAGAGTTGCTTGTATATTTTTGAGATTAATTCTTTGTCAGTTGCTTCATTTGCTATTGTTTTCTCCTATTCTGAAGGCTGTCTTTTCACCTTGCTTATAGTTTCCTTTATTTTNGTTGCTTGTATATTTTTGAGATTAGTTGTTTGTCAGTTGCTTCATTTGCTATTATTTTCTCCCATTCTGAAGGCTGTCTTTTCACCTTGCTTATAGTTTCCTTTGTTGTGCAGAAGTTTTTAATTTTAATTAGATCCCATTTGTTTATTTTTGCTTTTATTTCCAATATTCTGGGAGGTGGGTCATAGAGGATCCTGCTGTGATTTATGTCGGAGAGTGTTTTGCCTATGTCCTCCTCTAGGAGCTTTATAGTTTCTGGTCTTACGTTTAGATCTTTAATCCATTTTGAGTTTATTTTTGTGTATGGTGTTAGAAAGTGTTCTAGTTTCATTCTTTTAAAGTGGTTGACCAGTTTTCCCAGCACCACTTGTTAAAGAGACTGTCTTTACTCCATTGTATATTCTTGCCTCCTTTGTCGAAGATAAGGTGTCCATAGGTATGTGGATTTATCTCTGGGCTTTCTATTTTGTTCCACTGATCTTAACACTTTCACTTTCATGTATGCATTTACTTATTTTTGGTTGCTCGCTAAGCGCGAGCTTTCTCTAGTTTTCGGTTGGGGGCTACTCTTGGCTGTAGTGTGCCTCTTATTGTGGTGGCTTTTCTTGTTGTGAAGCATGGGCTCTAGCCACATGGGCTACAGCAGTTGCAGCACTCGGGCTCAATAGTTGTGGCTCGTGGGTTCAGTTGCTCTGCCACATGTGGGATCTTCCCAGACCCGGGATTGAACGCATATCTCCTGCGTTGACAGGTGAATTCCTGTCCACTGCTCCCTTCCACCAGGGAAGTCCAGGATATAATAAAAGAAAATTATTCATTGCTTATTTGAAATTCAAATCCAATTATTCAACTGAGTATCCTAACATTTTCATTTGTACATTTATTTGGCAACTCCCAGCAGAAGAAACACAAGCTGGAATCAAGATTGCCAGGAGAAATATCAATAACCTCAGATATGCAGATGACACCACCCTTATGGCAGAAAGTGAAGAGGAACTAAAAAGCCTCTTGATGAAAGTAAAAGAGGAGAGTGAAAAAGTTGGCTTAAAGCTCAACATTCAGAAAATGAAGATCATGGCATCCGGTCCCATCACTCCATGGGAAATAGAAGGGGCAACAGTGTCAGACTTTATTTTTGGGGCTCCAAAATCACTGCAGATAGTGACTGCAGCCATGAAATTAAAAGACGCTTACTCCTTGGAAGAAAAGTTATGACAAACCTAGATAGCATATTCAAAAGCAGAGACATTACTTTGCCGACTAAGGTCCATCTAGTCAAGCTATGGTTTTTCCAGTGGATGTGAGAGTTGGACTGTGAAGAAGGCTGAGCTCTGAAGAATTGATGCTTTTGAACTGTGGTGTTGGAGAAGACTCTTGAGGGTCCCTTGGACTGCAAAGAGATCCAACCAGTCCATTCTGAAGGAGATCAGCCCTGGGATTTCTTTGGAAGGAAAGATGCTAAAGCTGCAACTCCAGTACTTTGGCCACCTCATGCAAAGAGTTGACTCATTGGAAAGGACTCTGATGCTGGAAGGGATTGGAGGCAGGAAGAGAAGGGGACGACCGAGGATGAGATGGCTGGATGGCATCACTGACTCGATGGACGCGAGTCCGAGTGAACTCCGGGAGTTGGTGGACAGGGAGGCCTGGCGAGCTGCGATTCATGGGGTCGCAAAGAGTCAGACACGACTGAGCGACTGAACTGAACTGAACTGAGCAGAGGGCATCCAGCGTCTAGCAGAGGAAAGGACAACTGGATGCAGGCAAAACGCTCCTGGGCTCCACGCAGCCAGCACTGCCCTCTGCTTGCTTGGTCTGCTCACATTTCTTTCCCTGTTGCCAGTGCTGGGAGGTTTCTACCTAGTGCGCAGGATGCACACCTGCTCGGCACAGGATATTTGATGATATTAAAGAATTATCATTAACTATTAAGTATAATAATGACATTGTATATTTTTAAGATGGTCTTATCTCTTAGAAATGTATACTAAAATGTTTACAGATTAAGCAATGTCTGGCATGGGCTTCAAAATAATATGAGGAAGAAACATATGTTGTCAAAAAGGGAAAGGTAAAAAATAAATAAACAAATTTTTTTTTAAAAAAAAGGTAGATCATGCATGCTGCTGATAAGCTGCTTCAGTCGTGTCCGACTCTGTTCGACCCCATAGACGACATCCCACCAGGCTCCCCCGTCCCTGGGATTCTCCAGGCAAGAACACTGGAGTGGGTTGCCATTTCCTTCTCCAATGCATGAAAGTGAAAAGGGAAAGTGAAGTCACTCAGTCGTGTCCGACTCTTAGCGACCCCATGGACTGAAGCCTACCAGGCTCCTCTGTCCATGGGATTTTCCAGGCAAGAGTACTGGAGTGGGGTGCCATTGCCTTCTCAATGCAATCCCTATCAAGCTACCAATGGTATTTTTTTTTGCAGAACTAGAACAAATAATTTCACAATTTGTATGGAAACACAAAAAACCTTGAATAGCCAAAGCAATCTCGAAAAAGAAGAAATGAGGAATCAGTCAGGAGGAATCAACCTGCCTGACTTCAGACTATACTGCAAAGCTACAGTCATTAAGACAGTATGGTACTGGCACAAAGACAGAAATACAGATCAATGGAACAAGATAGAAAGCCCAGAAATGAATCCATGCACCTAAGGACACCTTATCTTTGACAAAAGAGGCAAAAATATACAATGGAAAAAAGATAATCTCATTAAGAAGTGGTGCTGGAAAAACTGGTCAACCACTTGTAGAAGAATGAAACTAGAATACTTTCTAACACCATACGCAAAAATAAACTCAAAATGGATTAAAGATCTAAATGTAAGACCAGAAATTATAAAACTCCTAGAGGAAAATATAGGCAGAACACTCTCTGATATAAATCACAGCAAGATCCTCTATGACCCACCTCCCACAGTAATGGAGATAAAAGCAAAAATAAACAAATGGAGCCTAATTAAACTTAAAAGCTTTTCACAATGAAGGAAACTAAGCAAGGTGAAAAGACAGCCTTCAAAATGAAGAAAATAATATCAATGAAACAACTGACAAAGAATTAATCTCCAAAATATATAAGCAGCTCATGCAGCTCAATACCAGAAAAATAAATGACCCAATCAAAAAATAGGCCAAAGTAAACAAACATTTCTCCAAAGAAGACATACAGATGGCTAACAAACACATGAAAAGATGCTCAACATCACTCATTGTCAGAGAAATGTAAATCAAGACCACAGTGAGGTACTATTTCACGCCAGTCAGAATGGCTGTGATCCAGGAGTCTACAAGCAATAAATGCTGGAGAGGGTGTGGAGAAAAGGGAACTGTCTTACACTGTTGGTGGGAATGCAAACTAGTACAGCCACTGTGGAGAACAATGTGGAGATTCTTTAAAAAACTGGAAATGGAACTGCTATGTGACCCAGCAATCCCACTGGGAATACACACAGAGGAAACCAGAATTGAAAGAGACACGTGTACCCTAATGTTCACTGCAGCACTGTTCACAATAGCTAGGACATGGAAGCAACCTAGATGTCCATCAACAGATAAAGGGATAAGAAAGCTGTGGTACCTACACACAATGGACTATTACTCGGCTTAAAAAAAAAAAAAAAAAAGAATGCATTTGAGTCAGTTCTAATGAGGTGGGTGAACCTGGAGCCTATTACACAGAGTGAAGTAAGTCAGAGAGAAAAACACCAGTACAGTATATTAACACATATATATGAAATTTAGAAAGACGGTAATGATCCTGTATGCAAGGCAGCAAAAGAGACACAGATGCAAAGAATAGCCTTTTGGACTCTGTGGGAGAGGGTGAGGGTGGGATGATTTGAGAGAATAGCATTGAAACATGTATATTACCATATGTGAAACAGATCACCAGTCCAAGTTCAATGCGTGAAACAGGGCACTCAAAGCCTGTGCACTGGGATGACCCAGAGGGACGGGATGGGGATGGAGTTCGGGATGGTGGACACATGTACACTCATGGCTGATTCATGTCGATGTATGGCAAAAACCACCACAATACTGTAAAGTAATTAGCCTCCAATTGAAATAAATTAATTCATTAAATTAAAAAATTAAAAACAGAAAAAAAGAGATAGATCATGGTTGGCTGCAAAGGGGCATGAGAAAATTGAGGGATGATGGAAGTGTATTGTGTTTTGATTGCAGCAGTAGCGTCAAGGCTGTATACATGTTTTGTGCATGAGAAGACGCTCAGCTGTGTCTGATTCCTTGTGGCCCCTGGACTGTAGCCCACCAGGCTCCTCTGTCCATGGAGTTCTCTAGGCGAGAATACTGGAGCGGGTTGCCATTTCCCAACCAAGGGACGGAACCTGCACCTCCTGCGTCTCCTGCATTGGCAGGCAGATTCTTTACCACTGAGCCACCTGCACATCTCTTAAATCTCATCAAATTGTTCACTAATAAATGGATGTGGTTTACTGTATACAAGATTTACCTTAATAAAAGTATAACCTCAATAAAAGTACTAGTTGAAAACTAAGATATGGAGGGGACATGGTTAGGGGTATGGACGAGACAGGATTGGTCATGGATTTCTGGCTTGGGGGTGGCGACGCTTACACACAGGGCTCATTACACTGACCACCTGCTCTCTGAACTGTGTTCAGAATTCTCCATAATAAAAAGATTTCAAAAGATAATAAGCAAGGGGAAGAAAATTCCAAATTAGATGTTTGAGGATTTCTCAGAGAAATGTTAGCCGTTCATTCATGTCTGACTCTTTGAGATGCTATGGACTGTAGCCTGCCAGGCTCCTCTGTCCATGGAATTCTCCAGGTAATCATACTGGAGTGGGTAGCTGTTCCCTTCTCCAGGGGGTCCTCCCCACCCAGGAATCGAACCCAGGTCTCCTGTATTGCAGGCAAATTCTTTACCATCTCAATAAAAGAAGGTGGTTAAAGAAATAGAAATAGATTTGATTCATATAACTGCGAATGACTGAAAGATGGTTATTATCTGGAAGGATGCTATACTTGGATTTCCTCTAAGTGACTGAAAATTCTCATTACACATTAATGAAGAAAAATGAGAATCCAAAAGAGTGGGAATGTAAAGTAATACAGTCACTTTGGAAGACAGTCTGGCAGTTTCTTAAAAACTAAACATAGTCTTACCATATGATCCAGCAATCACATTTCCTGGTATTAACCCAAACGAGTTGGAAACTTATGTCCACACACAAACCTGCATACAAGTGTTTATAGAGGCTTTATTCATAACTGCCAAAACTTGGAACAAAGCCAGATGTGCTTCACTAGGTGAATGGATAAACAAATGATGGTACATTCATACAATATAATACTATTCATTGATAAAAAGAAGCAAGCCACTCGGGGGCGGGGGTGACAGAAGTGGGGAAAATATGGGTCAAAGGGTGTAAACTTCCGGTTAGGAGATGAACAAGTTTGGGGATCTGAGGTACAGCGTGGTGGTTACGGCTGATAATACTGTTTAATTTACTTGAAAGTTGCTAAGAGAGTAGATCTTCAACAGTCTCATCACCCACACGCACAAGAAATGGTAACTATGTGTGGATCAGAGGTGGTAGCTAATATGACAGCGGTTACCATTTTATAATTTATAAATATGTCAGAGCAACACATTGTACGCCCTAATGTGACACAATGCTTTGTGTCAGCCTATACCTCCTCAGGGCTGGAAAGAAGGAAGGAAGGAAAGGAGGTGGGGAGGGGCCCAGCAAGCCAGGCAAAGCCTTGGAGGAGGCATAAATGCATACTGCTGAATGAAAGAAGACACTCTGAAAAGATCACAAACTGTATGGTTCTAGATATATGACACCCTGGAAAAAGCAGAACTGCAGAGACAATAAAAAGCTCCGCGGTGGCCAGGGGTCGGGGGGAGAGGCGGTATAAGCAGAGCATGGGGTTTTCAGGGCAGTGAAAGCATCGTCTGATTCTCTGCACGACATTTCATGCTTACCAAAACCCATGGAACTGTATGACACAAAGATGGAGGCTTAGCATCACCTAGGGCCCTTCGTGAATAATAACGCATCAATTTTGGTTCATTAGTTGTAACAGGTATAACACACTAACGCCAGATGTTAATAAAACAAGGAAGCGTGCACTTGGGGAGAGGGGCTGTATGGGAACTCTCTGTACTTTCTGCCCAATTGTTCTATAAACCTAAAACTGCTCTAAAATATGTCTGCTAACTTTTCTTTTTTTTTCTTTCCTTTTTTTTTTCTTCTTTTTTTTTCTGCTAACTTTTCTAAAGATAAGGAGAATAGAAGAAGCAAATCCAAATGAGATATTTTGGAATTTTTCAATAAGGGAGACGTGCTTTAAAAAAAAAATGGAATTAGATTTGGTTAAGATCATTGTGATTGCCTGGAAGAAAATTATTACCATCTAAAGGGATTTTGCGGAGAAGGCAATGGCACCCCACTCCAGTACTCTTGCCTGGAAAATTCCATGGAGGGAGGAGCCTGGTAGGCTGCAGTCCATGGGGTCGCTAAGAGTCGGACATGACTGAGCGACTTCCCTTTCACTTTTCACTTTCATACAGTGGAGAAGGAAATGGCAACCCACTCCAGTGTTCTTGCCTGGAGAATCCCAGGGACGGGGGAGCCTGGTGGGCTGCCATCTATGGGATCGCACAGAGTTGGACACAACTGAAGCGATTTAGCAGCAGCAGCAGCAAAAGGATTTTGGCTTCCCAGGTGGCGCTGGTGGTAAAGAATCTGCCTGCTAATGCAGGAGACAGAAGAGGCTCAGGTTGGATGCCTGGGTTGGGAAGATCCCCTGGAGGAGGAAGTGGCAGCCCACTCCAATATTCTTGCCTAGAGAATTCCATGGACAGGGAAGCGTGGTGGGCTACAGTCCACAGCGTCGCCAGAGTCGGACACGACTGAAGTGGCTTAGCACACATGCATGCAAAGGGATTTCACACGCAGATTTTCTCCATACATGTGCCCTCCGGCCTCTCTGTTTAGCCCATCAGCATCTTGTAACCGTCCAGTGTATGCACCATTGTTTTCTAATTCAGAAGGGTGACTCCCGCTTGCAAACGGTAAAACTGCGGGGTGTGTGGGGGTCTTCCGGAAATTTGATGAGAGTGAGGATATGCTTTGAAATATTAATCCAGGGACTTCCCTGGCGCTCCAATGGGTAAGACTCCACACCTCCAGTGCAACAGGGGGTTTGATCCCTGATCGGGGAAATAAGATCCTACACGGCATGGCCGAAAGGAAAGAAGAGAAGAAAGATTAATCCAGCCACACAAACCCTGCTGACAAGGCTGGGAAGTTGGGATACTGAGCTGCTATAAGCCTTCGCTTGGCAGAGGTGGCCTCCCTTAACTGTTGGAAACCAGCCTCCTGCCTCTGGTCCGGGAGACACACCCAGTTCCCAGGCTCTGACTAAAGGAGATAGTGAAAAGCCCTGACTGAACCCTGCTGGCCGGGAACAGAGCCACCTGTCAGAAGGAGAAACAGGTTGTGGCTAACTCGAGGGTGCTCCCAAGTGGCTGTGGACCAGCAATGGTCCCCGGCAGAGAGAGGCAAGAAGTGTGTGCCCAGCTCTATCACCACATTCCAGAAGCTTGGAATACAGACTCCTTGATGTAGCTTCCACTAGTGGGCTGGATATGCGAGCATCACAGGGGCTCAGAACAACTACCAATGACAACTAACAGTTATCAGCATTTGCTCTGTACAAGCATTGGGCTACGTGTTTATGTGAAATACCTCATTTAATCTTCACAACCATCACGAAGCAGGTACTATTTGCATCTCCATTTTAAGAGGAGGAGGCACAGAGAAATTCAATAATTTGCCCAGGTCACAAAGCTATTATGTGGTAGAGCTGGGATCTGAACTCTGCCTGCTAGACCCTCCCACCTGTCCTCTTAAACCCTGTCCTAGTGAAAGATGAAAGAGAAAGTGTTAGTTGCTCAGTCATGTCTGACTCTTTGCACCCCCATGGGTTGTAGACCGCCAGGCTCCTCTGTCCATGGAGTTCTCCAGGCATTCCCTTCTCCAGGAGATCTTCCTGACCCTGGGATCAAACCTGGGTCTCTTGCACTGCAGACAGATTCAGTTCCACTGAGACACCAGGGAAGCCCTCTGTCCTAGAAGGGGAGAGGGGCTGCTAAGCATGGTGACCAGCTGTGATGAATGCTCTCTTGTTAGAAGAAAGCTTTTCAAGGTCAAAAATGTGTCTCTTTCCCCCAGTGCCTAGCGCGGTCATGGGCACATAGTAGATGCTCCGTAAAAGTCTGCGGAGTGAAGGCAAGAAAGAATGTCTTCTAGGCCACCAGAGCCATTTACATGGAATTATCCCCTGGGGCCCTAATAAATACTTGATTGCTTGATGGTGATATTTTTTATTGTGATAAACATATATCAACAGATAGAACACAATTGACCATTTTAAATTGACTTTTTTTTCCTACAAAAAAATAAGCTCTCCTTTTAATGATACCTTCAGAGTTCTCGTGGGTCATCATCATATAATATTTAAACAGGAGAGTGAAATTTTGAAATTCAATGTTTTTCATGATTACAGTCCAATCAGAAACCTCATATATGTGCCCCTGCAATGTTCTCTCTGCTCCAATGGGATTGAGGATGGAGAGAAGGGGCTACCTCAGTCTGGTGCTGAGCAAAGTGGAAGGGAGCAATTTAAAAGCATAAAAGAAGCGGTCCAGCGGTTAAGACTCTGCACTTCCAATACAAGGGGTGTAGATTCAGTCCCTAGTCAGGGAGCTAAGATCCCACAAGCTGTGCAGTTCAGCCAAAGTATATATGTAAAATGTAAACGAAGAGCATTGTTCGTGAAGGTGATTGATGTCCCAGATCTGGTACTTGGGATCATAGCCTGCAATGAAGTGGTGAAAATACTGTAACCCCCTTAAAGGAGATGTGCCATTTTAATCATTTTTAAGAGCACAGTTCAGTGGCCTTAAGTACATTTACATTATTGTGCATGCCGATGATTTTAAATGATACACAGATTAACAAAGCAACAGTCTCTTTCCCGTCTAAACTAGTCTGTATTAGTGCTGGTCAGGATGGCGCGTGGGTGTAAAAAAAGCTCCGAAATCTCAGTGGCTGAAAAAAAAAAGCTTTGTATCTTCCTCATGCTATGTGTCCATTGCAGGTCAGCTAGGAGCTCTGTCCCACGCCACCCTCACTCTGGGAACCAGGCTGATGGGAAAGATGCTATCTGGAGTATTGCTGATTGCTCCCGGCAGAGAGAAAAGAGCGGCAGACTTTGTGCTGGCTCTTAAAAAAATCTACTCAGGGACTTCCTGAATGGTTCAGTGGTTAAGACTGCATGCTGCCGAAGCAGGGGGCCTGGATGCTTGGGTTCAATCACTGGTCGGGGAACTAGATCCCATATGCTGCAACTAAAGATCTCGCATGTGGCAACGAAGACCTGTGCAGCCAAATTAATTTTTTTTTAAATCCGCTCACACATAACTGGTCAAAGCAGGTCGCGTAACCACCCCTAACTTCAAAGAGAATGTGGAAGCACAGTCCTATCACGTCTCTCGGAAGAAAGACACAGAGTCTTTGTGAAGAGCCCTGTGAATACTAAAGTCTGTTTCAGTGACAAATGGCAAATCATATTCGAATTGGCCAGAGCAGAAAAGACTTTGCTGACTCACCTGAGCCTAGGGGTAACTGGCTTCAGACACAGTTGGATCTAGGTACTGAAAGATGTCTTCAGTGATCCATCTCCCTTTTGTCTGGGCTTCATGCTCAGCTAGAGTCTCCCTAGTCATGATTTAAAAATATAGCTATCAGCAGTTTCTTAATTTCCACCAAGCAACTTTCACTTTCACTGAAAGGAAGGGGCTTCCCAGGGGGCGCTAGTGGTAAAGAACCCATCTGCCAATGCAGGAGACTTAAAAGCCACAGGTTCCATCCCTAGTTTGGGAAGATCCTCTGGAGGAGGGCATAGCAACCCACTCCAGTATTCTTGCCTGGAGAATTCCATGGACAGAGGAGCCTGGAGGGCTCCTGGAGGGCTTCAGTCCCTGGTGTTGCAAACAGCTGGACAAGATCGAAGTGACTTAGTACGCACTGAAAGGAAGACTCTTTTCTCATTGTTTCCTACGAAACTTCTGGAGTGATTTCCACTGGTTTAGATTGTATCACAAGGTTCCTGGTCCAATCTCTTATTAGTCTGGCCCGAAGAATGTGTTTACACCTCCTCTTGCAGCTGGGAAGTGAGTAAGCCCCACTTGGAAAACAGGAGCTGACAATGGAGGTGGTGTGCTTTTGCCAAATGGAGCGATGTTTCCATTGCTAGACAGGGGATGCTGAGCCGGGCCCCAACAGATCCCACCTGCAGTGCAAGAGACGCGGGTTCGAGCCCTGGGTCCGGAAGATCCCCTGGAGGAGGGCACAGCAACCCACTCCAGCATTCTTGCCCCGAGGATCCCATGGACAGAGGAGCCTGGCGGGCTACAGTCCATAGCATCGCACAGAGTCAGACACGACTGAGCGACTCAGCAGGCGTACCTGTATCCACACTTGTATGTGGAATCTAAAATATGGCACAAATGAACTTATCTACAAAACAGACTCATGAACATAGAGAGCAGACTTTTTGTTGCCAAGGGAGGGTCGGGGGAGAAGGATACACATGTATAAATGAATCGCTGTGTTGTACAGCGGAAATTAACACCCTGTTGTAAATCAACGATACTTTGATAAACTAAAATTTAAAAAAGAAGTAGGATATTCACAGGCCCCAAAAACCTAAGGGAGAAAATTAAAGAAAAGAAGTTTGCTTTTCTTAGGAAACAACACAGCTGGTGGGTGAGACAAGGAAGGGGAGCTTCCAGAGGTGACCAACGAGTACCTGGTTATGCGGGCGAGAGCGGAGCCCAGGCATAGTCTCTGCTTCTCGGAGATGCCCACACTCATCCAGGGAAAGAACGAACGTCGTCGCCTCTGACCTTACGCTCTCTTCTGGCTTTCCTTCTCCTGCTCCTGGATGATACTGGTGCGTGTGTGTGTCTGCAAACACCCACGTACACGCATGTGTATGGTGCTGGGAGCAGCTGCATTTACACGCTCCTGTACGACTTTTGATTGTCGCTCTGCCTGCTACCTGTTGATCTGTCCATGTTTCTAGCGAAAAGATTTTTAGAACAGCCAGTGCTGCTGGTCAGGATTATTATCATATTAGTTAAATACCCGAACTCTGTCAGCAAAGAGAATGGGGCTCCAACCTGTTAGGCCATTGACTAACTCTGACGCATTTTATTTTTAAATTAACTGATCTGTCTTTGGCTGTCCTGGGTCTTCGTGGATGGGTGTGGGCGTCCTCTAGTTGTGGCAGGCAGGGGCTATTCCTCACTGCCCTATGAGGGCTTCCCACTGTGGCAGTTCCTCTTGTGGAGGATGAGCTGCGGGCTGCACGGGCTTCGGTACTTGCGGCATGCAGGCTCAGTAGTTGTGGCATATGGACTTAGATCCTCCGCATGTGAAGTCTTCCTGGACCCGGGGTGGAACCCACGTCCGCTGTAGCGGCAGGCGGGTTCTTACCGCTGCACCGCCAGCAAAGTCCCCTGACATATTTTAATTTACTCAGTCTGAGACTTAATTTCCTAATCTGTGAAATGCGGATAATAATATTTACTTCCCAGGGTCACATAAATGGTCAAATGAGATAAGTGAAGTGCTTAGTATAGTACATGACACATAAAAGTAGCTATCATATATTGAAAATGCATTTTCTTTTTTAAAATTTTTATTTATTTTAATTGGAGGCTAATCACTTTACAATATTGTATTGGTTTTCCCATACATTGACATGAATCAGCCATGGGTGTACATGTGTAATAGCAACCCACTCCAGTATTCTTGCCTGGAGAATTCCATGGACAGAGGAGCCTGGAGGGCTCCTGGAGGGCTTCAGTCCCTGGTGTTGCAAACAGCTGGACAAGATCGAAGTGACTTAGTACGCACTGAAAGGAAGACTCTTTTCTCATTGTTTCCTACGAAACTTCTGGAGTGATTTCCACTGGTTTAGATTGTATCACAAGGTTCCTGGTCCAATCTCTTATTAGTCTGGCCCGAAGAATGTGTTTACACCTCCTCTTGCAGCTGGGAAGTGAGTAAGCCCCACTTGGAAAACAGGAGCTGACAATGGAGGTGGTGTGCTTTTGCCAAATGGAGCGATGTTTCCATTGCTAGACAGGGGATGCTGAGCCGGGCCCCAACAGATCCCACCTGCAGTGCAAGAGACGCGGGTTCGAGCCCTGGGTCCAGAAGATCCCCTGGAGGAGGGCACAGCAACCCACTCCAGCATTCTTGCCCCGAGGATCCCATGGACAGAGGAGCCTGGCGGGCTACAGTCCATAGCATCGCACAGAGTCAGACACGACTGAGCGACTCAGCAGGCGTACCTGTATCCACACTTGTATGTGGAATCTAAAATATGGCACAAATGAACTTATCTACAAAACAGACTCATGAACATAGAGAGCAGACTTTTTGTTGCCAAGGGAGGGTCGGGGGAGAAGGATACACATGTATAAATGAATCGCTGTGTTGTACAGCGGAAATTAACACCCTGTTGTAAATCAACGATACTTTGATAAACTAAAATTTAAAAAAGAAGTAGGATATTCACAGGCCCCAAAAACCTAAGGGAGAAAATTAAAGAAAAGAAGTTTGCTTTTCTTAGGAAACAACACAGCTGGTGGGTGAGACAAGGAAGGGGAGCTTCCAGAGGTGACCAACGAGTACCTGGTTATGCGGGCGAGAGCGGAGCCCAGGCATAGTCTCTGCTTCTCGGAGATGCCCACACTCATCCAGGGAAAGAACGAACGTCGTCGCCTCTGACCTTACGCTCTCTTCTGGCTTTCCTTCTCCTGCTCCTGGATGATACTGGTGCGTGTGTGTGTCTGCAAACACCCACGTACACGCATGTGTATGGTGCTGGGAGCAGCTGCATTTACACGCTCCTGTACGACTTTTGATTGTCGCTCTGCCTGCTACCTGTTGATCTGTCCATGTTTCTAGCGAAAAGATTTTTAGAACAGCCAGTGCTGCTGGTCAGGATTATTATCATATTAGTTAAATACCCGAACTCTGTCAGCAAAGAGAATGGGGCTCCAACCTGTTAGGCCACTGACTAACTCTGACGCATTTTATTTTTAAATTAACTGATCTGTCTTTGGCTGTCCTGGGTCTTCGTGGATGGGTGTGGGCGTCCTCTAGTTGTGGCAGGCAGGGGCTATTCCTCACTGCCCTATGAGGGCTTCCCACTGTGGCGGTTCCTCTTGTGGAGGATGAGCTGCGGGCTGCACGGGCTTCGGTACTTGCGGCATGCAGGCTCAGTAGTTGTGGCATATGGACTTAGATCCTCCGCATGTGAAGTCTTCCTGGACCCGGGGTGGAACCCACGTCCGCTGTAGCGGCAGGCGGGTTCTTACCGCTGCACCGCCAGCAAAGTCCCCTGACATATTTTAATTTACTCAGTCTGAGACTTAATTTCCTAATCTGTGAAATGCGGATAATAATATTTACTTCCCAGGGTCACATAAATGGTCAAATGAGATAAGTGAAGTGCTTAGTATAGTACATGACACATAAAAGTAGCTATCATATATTGAAAATGCATTTTCTTTTTTAAAATTTTTATTTATTTTAATTGGAGGCTAATCACTTTACAATATTGTATTGGTTTTCCCATACATTGACATGAATCAGCCATGGGTGTACATGTGTCCCCTATCCTGAACCCCCCTCCCACCTCCCTCCCCATCCCATCCCTCAGGGTCATCCCAGTGCACCAGCCCTGAGCACCCTGTCTCAAAATAAAAGCAAAAATAAACAAATGAAAATTCATTTTCAATAACAACAACAATAATAGAGCAGAAAATTGAAGCCATGAAAAAATAATACTGGAGTGGGTTGCCATTTCCTTCTCCAAACATAGAGAGGCAGATTGCTAAAATAGCATTTACAATGTGACCTCATTTTTAATAAAACACACACACACACAACTGAAAAGATATACACCAGAGTTTACCAATGATAGTGTGAGTGGGACACAGATTATTTTTAAAATTATATTTACTTTGCTCATATGCAGTTGGCCGCACGTTATTTTGCTGATCTGTAATTCCTCTAGTTTGTACAAGACATAGCTATATTTATGGAATGGTAAAAAAAAAATTTCATTATAAAAGAAAGAGTGGGTGATTTTTCTGGAAGACCTAGCAAAACTGCATGACCAGATGCCAGGGGGTGGATAAGGTACCAGCCTATCCTGGCAGGCTTCAGTTGTCTTATTTTTTGCCTGCTTGGTTTTTCACTCTCAGTCTTTTTTTTTTTTTTTTTTTTTTAATGAATACAAGCACTGCTATCAGGCAAAGCCTCCCACAGAGACTCAAGGCTGTCCCGGGCATCAAAGAGCCCGGAGCAGTCCATTGCTTATCCGGATGTGCGCCCAGCTTACCACTCAGTTCTCTCTGCAACTACTCTTGAGGATTTGTGATAACCGAAGGGAGCAGTTATATAAAACATGAGGGGATCCTCTCAGCCATTGGTGTGATTGAATCCACGGTGTTCATCTCTATATGAGAAAGAAAGTATGTTAGTCACTCAATTGTGTCTGACCCTTTGTAACCCCATGGACTGTAGTCCGCCAGGCACCTCTGTCTATGGGATTCTCCAGGCAAGAATACTGGGGTGGGTTGCCGTTCCCTTCTCCAGGGGATCTTCCCCACCCAGGGATCGAACCCTGGTCTCCTGCATTGCAGGCAGATTCTTTACCGTCTGAGCCATCAGGGAAGCCCTCATCTATTCATACTTAATTTTCAGTGTCTGAACCAGCAAATGTGCTGCTCTGACAAGTGGAAAGAGCTTGTGTCCCACAAGAGAGTGGCTGATGGGAGAGGAAAGCAGGCTGGGAACCCTGGGGGAAGGTAATTGGTACAGCAGACCAATCATTTGAATAATTAATACGTGACTTCCTTAACTCTACACAGCCATTTGAGTTCACACAGATGAATGACCATTACATAATTGGACTCTAGGTGAGGAAAATTAGTATAAATTTCCCTCGGGACTGGTACTCACAGTTATCAAATGCTTATGGAACACTGGTTATCTGGGAGTCCAGAGGGTGGGAGACAGAAACAGGATTATTTCACCAGCTGGAACACGTGTTTGACTCTGAGGCTGCTCCTCATTCATGCTGGATTTAGTATGCATCACACGTTAGGGGCTTTTATGGTAGTTTCACATGTGCCCTTGTGCCTGAGACCTGATGGCACCTCAACAATGGATTTCGGATTGTGGAAGAAGCTGGGAACGGGTGTGACGAGGAGTTGGCAAATTGGAGTGGCTGCAAGTGGGGTTCCTAAAGGGTCTGAGACTTCAGAGCTGAGAAAGTCAGATCTGGTGGGTGGCAACAGGGTCTACACCTAATGTTGGTTGGTCCCAGGTAAGAATATAAATATTAGACTAATGTGCCATGTGTATAAATAATAAGAATTTATAATCAAACCAGTAAACGGTTAAATAATATATTTATATATTGATTAACATATTCTAGCTCTTTATTTCAATAAATACAGCTTCATTACAACAAAACAAACATACTTTCGTGAAAATGTTTCTTGGCTGCATCAGGTATCAGTTGCGGCACACAGGCTCAGCAGGTGTGGCTTGTAGGCTTAGCCGCACCATTCAGTTCAGTTCAGTCGCTCAGTCGTGTCCGACTCTTTGCAACCCCATGAATCGCAGCACGCCAGGCCTCTCTGTTCATCACCAACTCCCGGAGTTCACTCAGACTCACGTCCATCGAGTCAGTGATGCCATCCAGCCATCTCATCCTCTGTCGTCCCCTTCTTCTCCTGCCCCAAATCCCTCCCAGCATCAGAGTCTTTTCCAGTGAGTCAGCTCTTCTCATGAGGTGGCCAAAGTACTGGAGTTTCAGCTTTAGCATCATTCCTTCCAAAGAAATCCCAGGGCTGATCTCCTTCAGAATGGACTGGTTGGATCTCCTTGCGGTCCAAGGAACCCTCAAGAGTCTTCTCCAACACCACAGTTCAAAAGCATCAATTCTTCGGCACTCAGCCTTCTTCACAGTCCAGCTCTCACATCCATACATGACTACAGGAAAAACCATAGCCTTGACTAGATGGACCTTACCACATGGGATCCTAGTTCCCAAGTCAGAGACTGAACCTGAATCCCCTGCATTGGAAAGCAAATTCTCAACCCCTAGACCACCAGGTAAGTCCCCATGACAACAAAATTTTTTAAAAGATGCATAAAGCTGTGGTTCGTAACATGACCTAAGGCCAGCAAAATAACAAAAATAACTGAATATAATTGTTACTGTGGTGAATATTAA
>SJYR01000258.1:259072-277375 GCA_006410655.1 Kobus ellipsiprymnus
ATATAATACTTTTGATTATATTTTGTAAGATAATCTAAGTATTAGTAAATTGAGTAAATGAAATTTACTTCTAAATATGTTGTGTATGATTTTTCTTTTACTCTAAATCACATTAAATTATCTCATTTTGAGATTGCAGATTAGCTGCATTCTATATAATAATCATCTGATGCATTTTTTAAACCTACATTGCATGTTGGGCATTTTTCCCCTGCTTTTTTGTGGTTGTTTTCTCTTTTTTATCTTTTGTTTTTCACTTTTAAAATTTATTTAAAAATTTTACTTGTTTATTTATTCACTGTACTGGGTCTTCATTGCTGCACACAGGCTTTCTCTAGTTGCAGTGAGTAGGGGCTACTCTCTAGTTGTAGGATGTGTGCTTCTTATTATAATGGCTTCTCTTGTTTTAGAGTATAGTTGACACTGAAAGGTGAACTCCCCAGGTCGGTAGGTGCCCAGTATTCTACTGGAGAAGAGTGGAGAAATAACACCAGAAAGAATGAAGAGGAGTCACAGTGAAAACAACGCCTGGTGGTGCGTGGGACTGGTGATGGAAGTAAAGTCCGATGCTGTAAATAACAATATTGCATAGGAACCTGGAATGTTAGGTCTATGAATCAAGGTAAATTGGAAGTGGTCTAACAGGAGATGGCAAGAGTGAACATTGACCTTTTAGGAATCAGTGAACTAAAATGGATTGGAATAGGCAAATTTAACTCAGGTAACCATTATATCTACTACTGTGGGCAAGAATCACTGAGAAGAAATGGAGAAGCCCTCATAGTCAACAAAAGAGTCTGAAATGCAGTACTTGGATGCAATCTCAAAAAAGACAGAATGATCTCTGTTCGTTTCCAAGGCAAACCATTCAATATCACGGTAATCCAAGTCTATGCCCCAACCAGTAATGCTGAAGAAGCCAAATTTGAACGGTTCTGTGAAGACTGACAAGACCTTCTAAAACTAACACCAAAAAAAGATGTCCTTTTCATTATAGGAGATTGCAGTACAAAAGTAGGAAGTCAAAGGATACCAGGAATAACAGGCAAGTTTGGCCTTTGAGTACAGAATGAAGCAGGGCAAAGGCTAGCAGAGTTTTGTCAAGAGCATGCACTGGTCCTAGCAAACACCCTCTTCCAACAAGACAAGAGAAGACTCTACACATGGACATCACCACATGGTCAATACTGAAATCAGATGGATTATATTCTTTGCAGCCAAAGATGGAGAAGCTCTATACAATCAGCAAAAACAAGACTGGGAGCTGATTGTGGCTCAGATCATGAACTCATTACTGCTAAATTCAGACTTAAATTGAAGAAAGTAGGGAAAACCACTAGACCATTCAGGTATGACCTAAGTCAAATCCCTTATGATTTATACAGTGGAAGTGAGAAATAGATTCAAGGGATTAGATCTGATAAATAGAGTGCCTGAAGAACTATGGATGGAGGTTTGTGACATTGTACAGGAGGCAGTGATCAAGACCATTCCCAAGAAAAAGAAATGCAAAAAGGCAAAATGATTGTCTGAGGAGGACTTACAAATAGCTGAGAAAAGAAGTGAAAGGCAAAGGAGAAAAGGAAAGATATACCCATCATAGACTTCCAAACACTTCATGCAAAGATGGGCACAGTGAAGGACAGAAATGGTATGGACCTAACAGAAGCAGAAGATATTAAGAAGAGGTGGCAAGAATACACAGAAGAACTGTACAAAAAAGTTCTTCAAGACCCAGATAATCATGATGGTGTGATCACTCACCTAGAGCCAGACATCCTGGAATGTGAAGTCAAGTGGACCTTAGAAAGCATCACTATGAACAAAGCTAGTGGAGGTGATGGAATTCCAGCTGAGCTATTTCAAATCCTGAAAGATGATGCTGTGAAAGTGTTGCACTCAATATGCCAGCAGATTTGGAAAACTCAGCAGTGGCCACAGGACTGGAAAAGGTCAGTTTTCATTCCAATCCCAAAGAAAGGCAATGCCAAAGAATGCTCAAACTACTGCACAATTGCACTCATCTCACATGCTAGTAAAGTAATGCTCAAAATTCCCCAAGCCAAGGTTCAACAGTATGTGAACCGTGAACTTCCAGATGTTCAAGCTGGTTTTAGAAAAGGCAGAGGAACCAGAGATCAAATTGCCAACATCCGCTGGATCATTGAAAAGCAAGAGAATTTCAGAAAAACATCTATTTCTGCTTTATTGACTATGCCAAAGCCTTTGACTGTGTGGATCACAACAAACTGAAAAATTCTTTAAGAGACGGGAATACCAGACCACCTGACCTGCTTCCTGAGAAATCTGTATGCAGGTCAGGAAGCAACAGTTAGAACTGGACATGGGACAACAGACTTCTTCCAAATCAGGATAGGAGTACATCAAGGCTGTATATTGTACCCCTGCTTATTTAACTTATACCCAGAGTATATCATGCAAAATGCTGGTCTAGGTGAAGCCCAAGCTGGAATCCAAATTGCCAGGAGAAATATCAATAACCTCAGATATGCAGATGACACCACCCTTATGGCAGAAAGCGAAGAAGAATTAAAGAGCCTTTTGATGAGGGTGAAAGAGGAGAGTGAAAAAGCTGGCTTAAAACTCAACATTCAGAAAGTTAAGATCATGGCATGTGGTCCCATCACTTCATGGCAAATAGATGGGGAAACAATGGTAACAGTGACAAATTTTATTTTCTTGGGCTCCAAAATCACTGCAGATGGTGACTGCAGCCATGAAATTAAAAGACGTTTACTCCTTGGAAGAAAAGTTATGACCAACCTAGACAGCATATTAAAAAGCAGAGACACTACTTTGCCATCAGAGGTCCGGCTAGTCAAAGCTATGGTTTTTCCAGTAGTCATGTATAGATGTGAGAGTTGGACCATAAAGAAAGCTGAGAGCTGAAGAATTGAAGCTTCTGAACTGTGGTGTTGGAAAAGACTCTTGAGAGTCCCTTGGACTGCAAGGAGATCCAACCAGTCCATCCTAAAGGAAATCAGTCCTTGAATATTCATTGGAAGGACTGATGCTGAAGCTGAAACTCCAATCCTTTAGCCACTTGGTGCAAAGAACTGACTCATTGGAAAAGACTCTGATGCTGGGAAAGACGGAAGACAGGAAGAGAAGGGGATGACAGAGGATGAGATGGTGGGATGACAGAGGATGAGATGGTTGGATGGCATCACCAACTCAGTGAACATGAGTTTGAGCTTCGGGAGTTGGTGATGGACAGGGAAGCCTGGCGTGCTTCAGTCCATGGGGTCGCAAAGAGCTGGACACGACTGAGCGACTGAACTGAACTGAACTGAGACTGTCAGCACAAGCACTTCAGTAGTGGTGGCACATGGGTTTAGCTGCCCCATGGCTAGTAGCATCTTTCTGGACCAGGGATCAAATCCATGTCCTCTGCATTAGCAGGCAGATTCTTAACCAATGGACCACCAAGGAAGTTCCTCTTTTTTCTTTTTTTTTATGCTGAACATTTTTTCATCACATTTTAAAATAACTTTTATTAAACCTAGAAAATTTCCATTGTTTGCTATAAATATTGATTTGCCCATTGCCACAAAAAAGTGTAATTATTCTTGATTAAATTTGGACACATATTATTTTATCCTCTAATTTAAAAAGTTGTCTTCCATGTGGTTTATTACAGAATATAGAATGTCATTCCCTGTGCTATACAATAGGTCTTGCTGCTGTTTATCCATTCTATACATAACAGTTTGTTAATCCCGAGCTCCCAATCTGACCCTCTCCACCTCCTCTTCCCTTGGCAACCAGAAGTCAAGCCTGTTCTCTGTGTCTGTGAGTCTGTTTCATAGATAAGTTCATTTGGGTCGTCTTTTAGATTTTACATGTAAGTGATCTCACTTGATATTTATTTTTCTCTTTCTGGCTTACTTCACTTTGTATGATAATCTCTGCTGCTGCTGTTGCTGCTAAGTCGCTTCAGTCGTGTCTGACCCTGTGCGACCCCATAGATGGCAGCCCACCAGGCTCCCCTGTCCCTGAGATTCTCCAGGCAAGAACACTGGAGTGGGTTGCCATTTCCTTCTCCAATGCATGAAAGTGAAAAGTGAAAGTGAAGTCTCTCAGTCGTGTCTGACTCCTAGCGATCCCATGGACTGTAGCCTACCCGGGTCCTCCATCCATGGGATTTTCCAGACAAGAGTACTGGAGTGGGGTGCCATTGCCTTCTCCCATGATAATCTCTAGATCCAGCCAATGTAGCTACAATAGCATTGCTTCATTCTCTTTTATGGATGAGTAATATTCCATTGTATATATGTGTGTGTATATATATATACCGTATCTTCTTTATCCACTCATCTGTTCATGGACATTTAGGCTGTTTCCACGTCTTGGCTATTATAAATAGTGCCGCTATGAGCATCGGAGTGCGTGTCTCTCTTTTATATTTTTTCTGGATATATACTCAGGAGTGGAATTGCTGAGTCATAGGACAACTCTATCTTTAGTTTTTTAAGGAATCTCAATCCTATTCTCCTAGTGGCTGCATTAATTTACATTCCCACCAGCAGTGTAGGAGGGTCCCCCTTTCTTCATATCCTCCCCAGCATTTGTTATTTTTAGGCTTTTTATTATTGATGGTCATTCTGACCGATGTGACCTGGTGGTACCTTTTGTGCCACCTGTAAACTTGATTCGCATTTCTCCAGTAATTAGTATGGAGAAGGCAATGGCACCCCACTCCAGTACTCTTGCCTGGAAAATCCCATGGATGGAGGAGCCTGGTGGGCTGCAGTCCATGGGGTCGCTAAGAGTCAGATACGACTGAGCGACTTCACTTTCACTTTTCACTTTCCTGCATTGGAGAAGGAAATAGCAACCCACTCCAGTGTTCTTGCCTGGAGAATCCCAGGGACAGGGGAGCCTGGTGGGCTGCCGTCTATGGGGTCGCAGAGAGTCGGACAGGACTAAAGCGACTTAGCAGCAGTAGCAGCAGCAGTAATTAGTAATGTTGAGCTTTTCTTGTGCCCATTGGTCATCTGAACACATACTATTTTATAAGGATGCCATACATAATCTAAGAATATCATTTGCCTCTGTTGAATACTATTTTTATTTTGCTGTTTATTCAATCTTTTAAAAATTAATTGTAGTAGTTTCGTATATATTTTTGCATGCAAGTGATGTTTCATTTTAGTCAAGAACCTAAGTGATTCCAAACACAGACACCTTAATTGGCCAAAAGTGACCATGTAAAATTTTGTCATAGCAGTAACAAAATATTGCTTTTGGACTGAGGATATGAAAATACATAACAGCTATTTCTAGGAGCTCTTTCCCATCTAAAATAATTTTACTGTAAAATGAAATACTAAATTTAATTCTGCCATATTGGTGCAATGGAAAATTGTAATCATTAATTTGAATTGAATTGGCTCTTGCTAGAAACATATTTACGCTGTCAGAAGGACATGACAGCTATTTTTCGGGATCACTGTCCAATAAGCACAGTAAAGCTCCAGATGTTTTTGGTTTTCACATTTAATTTCAGCTTTTATAAATGCAATTTTCTTCATATGCTATTATTGGACAGGCCAGAATTGCATTTGGCTTCCTGAGTTATAACTTTGTTATCAACAAACCTTCTTGTTGCTGTTGTTGTTCTCATCGTTTTAATCAATAATGAAGCGTTCATTTACTGGAGAATATGAAGTTGCAGGGATTTCATCTTTCCAAATGTGAGTTGGAAGGTTTCTTTGTTTATTTTCTTTTGATTATTAATGAGAAGTTTATTAAGCAAAAAATTTCTAAAATCCTTTTTTTTTTATGTGGGTCATGCTCAGCAGAAGTCCGCTCGCTTGCATTGTTTCTAGTTCTTAAAAATTTAAGTAGAATGCTTTTTAAAAAATTGAGGTACAGTTGATTTACAATGGTATGTTAATTTCCACTGTACGGCAAAGTGATTGTTATACATACAATATACACATATACACACACATATATCCTTTTCCATTATATTTTGTCACAGGATATTGAATCCAGTTCCCTGTGCTGTATAGTAGGGTCTTGCTGCTTCTCCATTCTGTATATAATGGCTGGCATCTGCTCGCCTGAAACTCTCCATTCATCCTTCCCTCCTGCCCTCTCCCCTTTGGCAACGACAAGCCTGTTCTCTGAGTAAGCAGACTGCTTTCTGTTGCCTTTCCCTGCAGCTTCTTCCCTCTCTGAGCTCCGCTTTTGGCTGCACCGTGTGGGGAATCTTAGTTCCCCATCCAGGCGCTGAAGCAGTGCCCCTGCCGTGAAGTGCAGAGCCTTAACCCCTGGACTTGCAGCGAAGTCCCTGAGCTCCACCTTTGTATTTTACATCTCTATGAAGATCTTGTGTTCATTTTCAAGATTATTTAAATAAAACTAAAATGTATATCTAAATTTTTGAAAAATTTACATTTTATTCAAATTTTAATGAAAACATCATTTTAGTATTCAGTGTGCGTCTAGTTGCCACTGTACTTGTTCACCTAGTTGCCAATTCCTGTTTCCTGAATGTTGCATCTGAACCTGCATATGTACAAATTTAAGAGTAATATGAATTATTTAATGACATAAAATATCCTTTAGCGTTCACTTGCAGCAGTTGGCCAATACCAGAACCAGGCACCTCTGGGGAAATGATACCTTGTTATGCAGGAATCTATGCATTCAAGCTAGCTGAGAGGAAGGATTTGACAAGTGAATTGATTTGTCTTTTTTCCTTAAGTGCTTCTTCCACCTTGCACTTGGAAGCAGTGTCTAGACCTACGTTAGTGGGAGCACAGCTGGCAAATCTACACGACACTTGGTCTCAGTCCCTTTGTGTTTCAAGGACAAAGTGTCAGAAGTGTGAGGAAGTAACCTCTTGGGATCTGAACAGTGTGCGTCATGAGAACAAATGTTTAGGGTTTATGAACCCTGCTGCAGCAGCACTGACTGCCAAACTCCAAACGATGGGCGTGCTCACATTCCGTAATACACCTGTCGGTTGTGTCTGTGATTTGTAGGGTCCTCTAAAGTTCATGGCTGGGTTCCTTTTACCTAGGTTAAGGGCTACGGTGGGCCGTTTGGATGTTGTCTTTGGAAGAGTGAGAATCTATAGAGGGTGGGATCCCTGGCAGACCAGCTACTGGCAGAAAGGAGCCCCACCAGATGAGATTTGGGAGAGAGAGAAGCAGCAGATTTCCATGAGGCTAAATGAGGCTAAAGCTTCCAGGTCTTTCACTTGCACAGACTTTTCCAAGACCCATACCTATTTTTGTGTTCTTTTTCTTAGCAATGGCCCCCAGCCTATAAAACATAAGGTAGGTTTAACAAAACTCAAGCCAGGCAGGTTCAGGGCAGTTCAGGATTGGTCCTCCTTCTGGCAGTGACCTGGAGTACTCAGCAGAGATACTGTTGGTGCCTCTGGAGTACTCAGAGGCATCTGAGCTGAAGTGGAGCCCTGGGCCAACCCAGTCCAGTTTCCCAAATGACAGGAAAAGTTGGGAGCCTGCTGGTTGGGGTGATCCTGAGCCACTTTCCTTCACAGGTTCAACGCCTTCAGCTTCCCTTAGTTTTCCTCCCATAGACTTCAGCTCATTCTTGTTCTTTTTCTGGACAAAATAGAGCCATTCTTTTTTTTTTTTCCTGACCCTGCTTTGGCTAGAGGCCCTAGCATCTTTTCCCTGAAGCCTTGGCCTCTCCTAAGCACCTCCCAAGGATGTCCACATCTTAATCCCCAAACATGCAATATGCTATCTTGCGTGGTAAAGGGGACTTGGCAGATATCATGAAGTGCAGGATCTTGAGATGAGGAGATTATCTTGTATTATCTGTGTGGACCCAACACGATCACATGGATCGTATAAGAGGGGTGCGGAACTATAAGAGGGTTGGAGCTAGAGGAGGAGATATGACTATCGAAGCAGAGGTTGGAGTGATGTGGGGCTAGAAGCCAAGGAACGTGGACAGCCTCTAGAAGCTGGAAAAGGCAAGGGAACAGTGTGTCCAGAAAGAAGGCAACCTGACCAATATCTTAGCCTAGTGAGATCCATTTTAAACTTCTGATTTCCAGAACTGTAAGAGAACAAATTTGTGTTGTCTCATGCCACTCAGTTTGGGGTAACTTCTTCCTGCAGCAACAGGAAACTAATACAGTGCCCCAGCTAGCATTGACGAGAAGGTAGAGACAGAGGGCTTATCTAGAGCCGTGCTGCCCAATATGGTAGCCATAGCCACACGTAGCTACTGCGCAGTTGAAATGTGGGTGGTCTGAGTCAAGATGTGTGGCAAGGATAAAATACACACCAGACTTTAGGGACTTCATTAATGTTTTGCATTTTTCTTGTTGTTCAGTCACTAAGTCGTGTCCAAATCTTTGTGACCCCATGAACTATAGCTCACCGGGCCCCTCTGTCCTCCACTGTCTCCTAGAGTTTGCTCAAATTCATGTCTGCTGAGTTGGTGATGCTGTCTTACCATTTCATCCTCTGCAGCCTCCTTCTCCTTTTGCCCTCGATCTTTCCCAGCATCAGGGTCTTTTCCAATGAGTCGACTCCTCCCATTAGGTGGAGCTTCAGCCTCAGCATTAGTCCTTCCAATGAATATTCAGGGCTGATTTCCTTCAGGATTGACTGGTTTGATCTCCTTGCAGTTCACGGGACTCTCAAGAGTCTTCTCCAGCACCACAATTCAAAAACATCAGTTCTTTGGTGTTCAGCCTTCATTATGGTCCAGTTCTCACATCTGTACGTGATTATATTTTAGATACAGTGGCGTTGAACCTGTGAAGGGACCTGGCTCAGGATCACCCCAACCAGCAGGCTCCCAACTTTTCCTGTCATTTGGGAAACGTCACAGTTATTAGTCCTAGAACAGAACCTCTTCTCCAAGGATCATATCCGTTCCACACCCCCACCCCACCCCCTCCATCACTATCAGCTACACACACAGACACAGACACACACATACTCAGCATGAAAATCAGAGGCAGACTGCTCCCAAAGTGCTTGGTAGTAGAATGGATCATTTGAAAATGAACAAATTAATTGAAAAAATAAATATGTACTTTATTTCTTCATAGGAATACTATTAAAATGGAACAGTGGGCTCCTAACCAAGGACTCAGCACTAAATAAGTCAGGGATATGGTCAAAAATACTTCCTAGAAGAAAAGATTATAAAAATCTATAATCACCTAGAACAATAAAACTGTGCTGCTCCAACTTCTATAAAACAGACTTAAATATAGCTACAATGATTACGCAAGAGCCCAGCAAGCTGTAAGTGTGTAAAAGTGCCTTTGGATCATATGTTTGAACTAGAACCCAATCTGACGGCTATAAAGTGGTCAATGACAATCTTGCTCAACCTGTTGGAGTTTAGATGGCTCCTTAGAGGTGAATTAATGATCTAAGCTCTCTTAGAGATTCCTTTATTTTCTCTTGATATGTTTCACTGGGGCCAACAGAAGTGTTTAAAGCTCTTTCCATGAGTCAGTATATCAGTATTCAATGCGTTATTGGGAATGGCAGCCACCCCAGCCAATCTGGTCCAGAGCATTG
The DNA here is from genome assembly GCA_006410655.1 of Kobus ellipsiprymnus. Classification (NCBI taxonomy): domain Eukaryota; kingdom Metazoa; phylum Chordata; class Mammalia; order Artiodactyla; family Bovidae; genus Kobus; species Kobus ellipsiprymnus. The sequence continues at coordinate 268,627 of SJYR01000258.1, forward strand.
AAGAAACACGTGCCCTGGAAGGGGCGGGGCCTGGCCCTGACACACCCACGCAGGATACGCTCTGGGAAGGCAGCCCACAGGTGCGGGTGCCGGGAGGCTCTCGGGTTTGGCAGGTAGAACACGGAATCTGGGGAACAGGGCAATCAATAATAAGCAGGTTTTGCATAAAATAGGAGGCATCAGGGTCATCCGCTACGAGAGGCAGATCGAGGTAGGAACAGAGGGAGTAATAAATTAACACTCCTGGTATTCTTGGATGTCACAGTTACCACTTAAAATACATTTGAGTGCCGTCAAAGATCCAAGACATGCAGCCATTGTCATTTCGCCAGGACAAGCATCTTAAACACCTTGAGCACGTGGCAACTAATTGAGTGAAAACGAGTCTTCCATCTCTCCATGACACTGTGGTTCTTTGCTTAGAGTGGAGCACACGGAAACTTCCTTTAGGTAACTGAAAAATAACAATAACCACGATGGTTTTTCCTTTGCAAGAGAAAGTTAGCCGCTGATGCTGTTATTAAACTGAAGAGAAATTTAGATGGAAGAGTGAAATGTAATTGTCAAAGTCAGCTGTGCTGGGCTGGAAACGATGAATAGGTCCACTTGTATTCTATTAAAAAAAAGATTTTGAAGAACTTCTTTGAGTATGGCACAAAAACTGGTCATCATAGGAGAATTAAATTTTAGGGAATGTTGAAAGGAAGGTGAATATGTGATAAGAGGCTATGCACAACAAACAGGTGACCCTTTGATTCTGGAGAACAAGAGTCACTTGTACAATGCAGGGGTTCAGAATGTCTTGGGAGAATATTGCTCAAGCTTGCTGCAGTTGAAAACCAAACTTGTAGGAGCTGGTTTGGGGAAAGTATGTTTGCAGATATCAGCCATTGTTCCCAGCTGGAGTTCAGAGGCAGGTTTTGGGTGGAGCCCAAAGCAGGGCAGGGACTTAGTCCTGGAAGGACTAGGGCTAAGGAGATAATCAAAAGAGCCTTGTTGGCCCCAGGGGTAAGGCAGAGATCAGCCAACAGGACCTAGGACAGAGGGAGCCTTGTTGGCCCCAGGGGTAAGGCAGGGATCAGCCAACAGGACCTAGGACAGAGCAAGAAGTCGAAGCTGATCTCAGAGCAAAGTTACCTTTGTGTGGTATCCACAAGAGTTAGACTAAATATCCTAATTTTCTTTTTCTAAAGTTAGAACTTGGGGACTTCCCTTACAGTGGCTAAGACTCGCAGCTCCCAATGCAAGAGGCCGGGGTTCAATCCCTGGTCAGGGAACTAGATCCCACACGCCACAACTAAGTGTTCACATTCCGCAACTAAAGATTCCACATGCAGCAATTAAAAGGAAAAAAAAATGATCTTACATACCCAAACTAAAAGATTTTGCATGCTGCAACTAAAACAAGAGTGAAGACCCCGTGTGTCACAATGAAGACCTGGCATAACCAAATAAATAAATATTTTAAATAATAACATAAATTTAGAATTGGTCCTAGAAATTGTGAGAAGGCTGAGCCTACAGATTTGGGAGAAGGATCAAGGGCTATTAGGTGCAAGAGGAGAGGGCTCCAGAGTTGGGAACCTGGAAGGGGGTGAGAAAAATTGCCCATTGAGAAGTAACTGGAGGGTCAGACTGTTGGGGAGCCAACTAACAGCTAAATCAGGTGCTATAGCATCTGGTTGTCCTCATTGGACAAACTTTACAGGAAGTTCTTTCTCTCTCTGGATAAAGGATAGAATCTGTACTGTGTCTATTTGACTAAGCTGGGATGTGCAGTTCCCAAGATCCCTTTCTCTGTATGATTCCAGGTAGGAGTTGGACAAAAGAGGAATTTGCACGAGATTTGGAAGATGGAGGGGAAACAGCAGCCATCATTCTCCTTCATTTATCTCTACTGTTCCCCATCTAGTAAGTTAAATTGGCAATTTTGAACATAAGAAAAGTTCTTTCTAGCTGAGGTATCCAAAGAGATATCTAGTGGTTGGAAGACACCAATAAATTGCCTAGGCCTCTTATAGAATCTGATATTAAATGAATATGCTTTAAGATCTTGTGAATTATATTAGAAACTTTAAAAACAGTCACCAGGATACCACTGAGCATCTTTATCTTTAAAAAAAAAAAAAAGTACTTATTTGGCTGTTTCAGGTCTTAGTTGCTGCATGCAGGACCTAGTTTCCTGACCAGGGATTGAACCCTAGGCCCCCTGCATTGGGAGCGGGGAGTCTTAGCCCCTGGACCACTGGGGAAGTCCTCACATTGGGCATCCTTAGATGGAGTCCTGAAACATTTCACTGGAGGCTTGCTAAGATAGGCAGAAGACATTCTGGCAAGGAAAGAGCAGTTACCTTCTTTATTTTTGGATATTATAGAAAACAAGAAAGTGAAAGAATGAGAAGTATAAGTCTTCATTTGGGAGCAAAGGAAATGAAAGATGGAGACTATTTCAACATATCCTTACCACACTGAGTTTCCCCAGCCACAGAGACGGTGTCATCTCTCTGTTTGTTTAGGAATCCTTTTAGGTCTTTATATAAAGCCTTTAAATTTTTTCATAGATGTTTGACCATATATATGAAGTAAGACTTATTCCTATATAGCTTTGTAGATTTTGATCCTATTATGAATGGTAGTTTTAAAATCTAATTTTCTAATTGTTTCCTTTTGTTTTTTTTTTTCAAGTTTCTTTTGTCTGGAAATGGTAGTCAACTTTTTCACCAGTTCTGAGGATTTGTCTGGAGTGGTTCTTGATTAGAAATTTTCTCTTAATTTTCACACAAAAATTAGTTTTCCTTATGTAAAACGTGCAAATTTCACAATGTAAACCTAGGATTGTGATACCGTGTATTGATTTTCTTTGACTTAACAATTAACGTTTATTTAATTCTTACTGGAAGCCATATGGTCTATGGAAGTGTTTTGCAAAGCATGTCTCATTGACTAGGAGGAGGTTTTCATATTTCATACTATAATTTCTCAGAGATTCACAAAGGCCCTGAGAAGTCCTGCAAAGAAACCTCTCTACCTCAGTTAAATCCTGCATTCCAAATTTATTTCATCACAGAACTCCTTTTCAGGCCATACCTTTCAGCCTTCTGAGGAACTGTATTTTACAAAGAGCTCCCTTTGGGAAATGATGGTTTCAGGGAATAGTTATTGTGAAAATTGGTTAACTCCAGGATTGTCATAAAGAATCTAATGTCTCCATCGCTACATTCTGTGGAAGCTAAGCTGGGTAGAACAAGGTTCTATTTGGCATTTTCTGATCCCACTCTTGGTGTTTAACAATAACACCCTATGGGTTAACGCTATCATGATAAAAAGAAAGAAAAATATGCATATTGGTCTTCATGAGCCTACGTATTACCTCTGTTCCCGGGGAAAGGACCACAGCTGGTCACAGTGGGAGAACGTCCTTGAAATTCTATTGCTATCTTTTGCCTGTTAGGGAGATAACATGTTTTTTTCTACTGCTATTACTCTTCCTGTTCAACCCCAGACCCTCAGCTCTTCTGTAATGTTTTTTCCTTACATTGTACAGAACTGCACATGTTTACTGAAAGGAGTCCTTTCTGTGTTCTGGATTATGTACAAAGGCTACAGTTGATCAGAGTATAACTAAACAACTGGCAATGGAAAAAGCCCACGAGTAGGAACAAATTTTATCAGGGAAAAAGGGTTCTAGTTATTAATATGTAAGTTTCCCTTGTATTGCTATTTCTTATCAGTGTTCATTAGAGCATTTGAAAGGATAATGAAGTTCATCCTCGTGTACATCAAAATCATTTGTGAGCTCTGAAAAAATATATATAAGAAACTGGTCCCTCTCTGGGACTTTCTGAATTGGAATCTCCAGGGAGCAGCTTAAGCATTTGCTTTTTTAGTGAAGTGAAGTGGCTCAGTCGTGTCCGACTCTTTGCGACCCTGTGGACTGTAGCCTACCAGGCTTCTCTGTCCATGGGATTCTCCAGGCAAGAATACTGGAGTGGGTTACCATTTCCTTCTCCAGGGGATCTTCCTGACCCAGGGATTGAACCCGGGTCTCCCGCATTGGAGGCAGACGCTTTAGCCTCTGAACCACCAGGGAAGCCCTTGCTTTTGTAAAAGCTCTGCAATTTACACCCTGGCTTTTATGATGTGGCCTTTCTTTTTTCATAAACCGCTTTCCCATACGGCTCTGCCTATATTCTTCTGATTTTGATGTAAAATAATAAAGAATATTTTTAAAGAAAATAAATCAATTTCAAAATCACTTCGAAAACCCTAACACATTTTTTTTTTTCCCTTGTCTGGCTCTAGTTGCTGTTTATGTAGAGAAATTTTTGAATTCTGAATTTGTCACTTAGCATTTTGTTTAAAAATGTTTCCAGGCTTTCATACAGTAATAATAATTGTCACTTTAGGAATCATAATATTCCAACAAGTACTTATTTGTGTTGTAATTTAGCTAACCATTTCCTCACTACTGGACATTTAAGCTGTTTATTTTTAGCTGCTCTAGAGAAAATGGCAATGAAGAACTTGGCGTGTACGCACTTGCTTTTCTTTTGAATCAGTTCCCTTGGGATAATTTTCTTGAAATCTGGTTATTGGGTCAAAGGATATGAACGTTTTTTTATGACTTTTGTTAATGATTACTAAATCGCTTTCCGAAAGGTTGAAGAAATCCACAAAGTCATGCCCCAACTCCACAGCTTAATTGGTGAGGTTTTCAGGGAGTGGCAAGCAGTCCTCGAAGTCTGTTGGGTGTTCCCATAACAGGTAGAAGAAATTGTTCTGTTACCAGTCCTGTTACCTCACTTCTCCCTTCTCCAGCGGATCTTCTCAACCCCGGAATCAAACTGGGGTCTCCTGCACTGCAGGTGGGTTCTTTACCAGCTGAGCTATCAGGGAGCGGGTAAATGTATCCACAGTTCTCTGCCTCTTCTCCCGCCCAGAGGTAGACCCTACTGACACTTCCCTTGGACCCTGGAACCTGGACTATCGTGCTGACTTCTGTTGACCAATAGAATTTAGCACAGTGATGCTGCCTAGGTCTGGATGTTGGTCTTAATATGCCTTGCAGGCTCAACGTTCATCCTCTCGGAACCCCAAGCCACTACACAGAGAGGCCCAGCTTTGTTGCTGGAGAGTACATGGAGGGAGAGGGAAATCCCTGGCCAGTCCAGCTGTCCAGCCATAGCAGTTGAGGCACCAGACAAAGGTGACTCCATCTTGAATTCTCCAACCTCAGTCAAGTCACCCAGCCAACATTTGGAGCTGATAATCAAGGGTTGTTTTAAGCCATTTGTTTAGGGGTGAACTGAAGTAATACATTTTATTCTGGTGAATGTCAAATGCAGAGGCATACCAGTGATACATTCAAGCTTCCTTAACCCTGTTTCAAGCAGAATGAAACTCACTGACACTCACCACCTCTCACCCCACCTCTGTACTGACCTCTGTCCCAGAACTGACCCCACTGGGCCATCTTTATGTCCATTTGCATCTGCTTTCCCTACCACATTGTGGGTATTCACCTTGGTAACCGCAACACTTTTCAGTAGGCCTGGCACAGAATAATTGTTAATAGGGACTTCCCTGGCCGTCTAGTGGTTGAGAATCCACCTTGCAAGATAGGGGGCCCAGGTTCAATCCCCGGTCGGGGAACTAAATCCCATATGTCATGGGGCAACTAAGCCTGGGCTCTGCAACCACTGAACCCTGGCACTCTGGACCCTATGCACCACACCTAGAAAGCCCCCACACCACAACGAAAGCCCCTACATGACGCAATGAAGCTCCTGAGTGCCACAACTAAGACCTGATGTAGCCAGATAAACACACACTAAAAAGTAGTTGTTAGTACTTATTTGCTGAGTGAATCTTGACTTGCTCTTGATTGAGTGATAAAAGCACTTGAAACGCAATGATAGTTTTTATTCCTGGGCTCAGCACTGTGCAAAGTATTTTATGCTGACTATCTCATTTAGCTGTCACAACAATCCCATGAAGTAGGTCTTATTATTATCTTCATTTTGCAGGCAAGGAAACAGAGGCTAGGCAAAGTTACTTGAGGCAACAAGTGTACTTGTGCTGATCAAGGCAATGCTTTAGGCTTTGGCACCAATAAGATGAACAAAGTCACTTCCGTAGGGTGGCCAAAACCTACTGACATCTGGTTAGATGACTGTGTCGTAGTGGACAGCACTCTTTCTGAGAGGGCTGCCTTCCAATTGCAGGAATGTCATGGAGGCTTGTGCAGGGCAAGTTCTGCACAAGGGTATCCAGCCCAAGGTCAGGTAGAGGCTAAAATCCAGGCTGTGCTCACCGTGGTGCCTGGCATAGAGCTGTCTATCTGGGGGAAGGGACACTTGTTGCTTAATCTGTACAGTGTCACTGGGTGGGTTAGTGGCAGTCCTGGGTAAAATGTGCTAGAAATTTTCTACAGGAAACTGGAATGCCTGATCAAACAGAAGATAGAGATGACTAAGAAACATGTCAGGTTTTAGAATGGATAGAGCAAGGAGACGGTTCCAGAGAAATAGCAGAGTATGTGGAGCCTGGGGGCAATGGAAAATCTGGGTGTGGTATCTGAGCTGCCGTATGGCTAGGTGCTGTTCACCATCACTTTGGCTAAATGTCTCATCCCCGGGAAGTTCCTATCTCTCTGCTGTTGTTTGAGACTTACAGACCTTGCTGTTTCAGTCCATCCCGGCTGCAGTGGTGCACAGTAAGTTATGCAAACTAGCGAAAATATTTCATAAAGATTACAAACCTTGCCAGAGAGGGCTTACCGCAATTTTTCTTAGAGAGTCCAAGCAATTCAATGTCCACACTGCACCCAGCATGTAGGGCCTCATGGATCCCGACAGTTAACCCAAAAGAGATGCCTCTCATGGAATAGAATGAGATAGGTAACAGTCTCTGATTGCTCCTCTATACGAGCAAAGCTAAAGCTGAAGGACCGAAACTGGTTTGGAGTAGAACTTCACCCTGTCCGAAATAGCTTGCAGAGTTCCTCACGCTCTACTTCAAAACTGGAAAACAATTGGGAAGAGTGGAGAGGGCTCTGGGAAATGGCTAACAATACCCCTGTCCAACACCCACTGAACAGAACCAGAATTAAGATCTTCAAAATGTAGCTGGAAAATTCCCCGGAACGATGTAGTAGTGATGGTGTTTGAGTCTGGCTAGTACTTATTTGAGGCCCTTTCATCATAGCCACTTGGATGAGGCCTCTGCCTTGTGAAGACATGGCACATGGGTCCAGACAGGCTGAAGGGGACAGCCCCCTTTTATCACCTGCTGAATGACATCACATTCTCTTGTACCACCTGGGTTCAAGAAAGAAGGGCACTATATCAGTTTCCTAAGACTGCTGTAACAAAGTACCACCAACTGGGCAGCTTAAAAGAATGGAAATGTATTGTCTCACAGTCCAGGGGGGATTAAGCCCCAAATCAAGATGGTAGCAGGGCTCTGTTCTCTCTGAAGCCTGCAGGGGAATCCTTCCTTGGCTATTACCTGCTGCTGGTGGTGTGTGGGCCATCTTTGGCATTTGTTGGCTTGCTGCTGCTGCTGCTAAGTCGCTTCAGTCGTGTCCGACTCTGTGAGACCCCATAGACGGCAGCCCAGCAGGCTCCCCCTTCCCTGGGATTCTCCAGGCAAGAACACTGGAGTGGGTTGCCATTTCCTTCTCTGATGCATGAAAGTGAAAAGTGAAAGTGAAGTCGCTCAGTCGTGTCCGACTCTTAGCGACCCCATGGACTGCAGCCCACCAGGCTCCTCCGTCCATGGGATTTTCCAGCCAAGAGTACTGAAGTGGGGTGCCATCGCCTTGAAATAGAGATCTATTTCCAAATAAAGTCACATTCGGAGGTACCGGGGGGTAGGACTTCATCATGGGGAGGGGACGGGGTCACACTTCAATCCCTAGCTGACATGTTCCTATATAAAACTGCTTTTTGGACTCCTAGATCTGCCTCTAGTATGGTGAACTGGTTAATCCATGGGTTTTGAGTCAGATTTCTCAGGTTAAAAATTTTGTTTCTCATACAGATGGCCAATAAACACATAAAAAAATGCTCAACATCACTCATTATTACAGAAATGCAAATCAAAACTACGAGGTATCACCTCACTCTGGTCAGAATGGCCATCATCAAAATGTCTACAAACAATAAATGCATTCTTGCACTGTTGGTGGGAATGTAGATTGATATAGCCACTACAGAAGACAGTATGGAGATTCCTTAAAAAACTAGGAATAAAACTACCATATAACCCAACAATCCCACTACTGGGCAATCCCACTACTAACCTGAGAAAATCGTAATTCAAAAAGACACAGGTACCCCAAAGTTCACTGAAGCACTATTTACAATATCTAGGTCATGGAAGCAAGCTACATGTCCATCAACAGATGAATGGATAAAGAAGTTGTGGTGCATATATCCAATGAAATATCACTCAGCCATAAAAAAGAATGAATTTGAGGCAGTTCTAGTAAGGTAGACGAACCTAGAGGCTGTTAGATAGAATGCAGTAAACCATTCAATATCACAGTTATCCAAGTCTATGCCCCAAGCAGTAATGCTGAAGAAGCTGAAGTTGAACGGTTCTATGAAGACCTACAAGACCTTTTAGAACTAACACCTCAAAAAGATGTCCTTTTCATTATAGGGGATGAGAATGCAAAAGTAGGAAGTCAAGAAACACCTGGAGTAACAGGCAAGTTTGGCCTTGGAATGTGGAATGAAGCAGG
>SJYR01000258.1:284171-296410 GCA_006410655.1 Kobus ellipsiprymnus
CGGCCGGAACGCTGCGCTGAGGGGCCGCGCGGTAGAGGCGGGGGCCGGGGGGCCGGGGGGCGGCGGCGGCGCCAGGACTCTGCACCCTGACGGGGGCCGAGGAGAGGTGAGTGGGGGCAGCCGGTGAAAGGGGGAGCACCTGCGGGGGCCCCGGGTGCGGCGCCGTCGGGGCGGCGCTCAGGCGCCCGGGCCGTCGCCGCCTGTCAGGCAGGCCCTCTCCCACTCGCCGCCCGCGCGCCCCGCCGGGCCCTGCCTGACGCGCCTCTGGTGACCGGCCGCGGCCGCCCTCGGCAGCCTCGCGGGGCCCCCGCGCGCGTTCCCGTCCCCGGGGGGCGGGAATCGCCGGCACAGCGCTCCGTACGCCTCTCCGCGCCTTAACTTTCCCGGAGCTGCGACTCACACCCTCCCGGGGCGCGGACGCCAGTGCGTCCCACCCAAGGTCGCCCGGCCTCGCGCGCGTTTCCCTTTCAAAGGTCGCGTGCGCCCGGCCTGTGCCGGGAGAGGCGGCGGCGGCGGGCAGGGCCAGGTGCTCACAAGGGCGCGGGAGTGTCCGAAGGCCCGCGGGCGCCCTTCCCCCGCCTCCTCCGGGGTTGGAGCTGAGCTGGTCACTTCAGAGAGCTCCCCCAACTTGTGGGCTCCCCCGTCGTGCCCCGGGTTTCGCCGCACCGAGGCCAGGCGGTGGCACACCCGAGCGGGCAGCCCAGCCCCTGGGAGCAGCACGCGGCGAACTCAGGGCACGGGGTCTCGGTCTGCGGGACCGCGAGGCTGAGCTCGGAGATCGGCTGTGCTTAGAACCCTGTTACGGGAGGAGGAAGGTTTAGGGTCCCGGTATCGAAGGCTTGGTGTCTCGAGGACAAGCTCTCCCAGCCCCTTTACAGGGTGTCCGGGGAAGCGGAGGCGTGCCGTCCCGGGCGCCCGCTGACCTCGCGCCCCAGGGCGCCTGGCTCCCGCGCCCCGCTCGGCCCGGCGGGAGCACGCTGGTTTCGGGGTCACAGGTCCCAGTGTGAGTGGGCAGGCTTTGGTCTGGATGCCTCGGGGGCGAACTTTCACCAGCTCTCCTGTTTTGTGCCACCTTGGGTACGTTCGCTCCTATTTCCCACCTGCGGAGGAGGCCCAGAGAAGGACAGGAGCTGTTGGTGGCAGGTGGTGCCCAGTCGACTGGCTGGGAAGACCGCGCGTTTCGTGGTCCCCCTTTCCCGCGGAGATGCCGAGGTTGGCGGGCGCCTTCTTGCCCCCTCGTCCTCCGCTAACACCAGCCCGGTGTACATAACTCCAGGTGTCAGAGGAGGCCTCTCAAGCCGTGTCGGGTGTATGGGCAGAGAGCCCTGAGGTTGAACTAGCTGTCTTTCCCCTGGGGAAGTACAGGCCGTCTGGTACTTAAATGTATCTCCTGTAGGTTAATCTGGGTTGCTGGACACTCGGTACAGTCATATATGTTGGTTGGTTTGCTCTCCAATACCCCCACCTCCTTCGTCGAAATTATTGATCGAGAAACCCCATTCACAAAAAGCTGTCAATTCTGGGAACTAGTAACCTTACCTTGCTGCCATATTCTTGAAACTAAGTCCTTCCCAAATAATTTTCTTTTAAATTCTAATTAGAAGTTTGAGCTCTTAGTACTGCCCATCCCCTTTGCTTTTAAAGGTACAGAGCATCTTTGAAGTGAAGAGAGGGGAGCATGATGTGCCCGTCTGTCAAATTCCTTTGTTCTTGAAGTACAAGGGATTCACCTGCTGATGATTTAAGACATTCTTAGCACTGGAGACAAGTGAAGTAGTCTTGGGGGAGCTTTTTTTGACTTGTGTTGAACCTTTCCTCTTTAACTTCTGAACTTCCTTTATGGGTTCTGGGTAGTAGTTCCTGGGTGTGTGTTTAGATGAAGAATGGCCTTGGGCTATAGTAGGTTCTCTGGATCCTACAGGTATGCAAATCATTGAAGCCTTGGTGCCTGTCTGAATTAAATAGGCTCTACTGCCACAGGTATTGTCAGGTGATGGCCCCCCGCCCAAGTCGAAGATAACTGATCCCCTCCCAACCTGTGAGTGAGACTGGTCTACTGTCTAGCTCTTTGTTTGACTATCTGTTCTTCCGCCCAGCTGTTTCTAGGAAGTACTTGGCCACAGCATGGTGTCAGTGAGGATGTCTGTTGAAAGTGGCTGCTCAGGTGCCAAGGAGATATGTCTCCAGTATAAGGTTGCTCAGCGTCAGTATTTTAAAGTAATTTATTCTACCTAGTAATGCAAATTATTCTTGGACGTTGAACCCAGGCCAGGTCAAAATCATCGTTTGTGGGTGTAGGCTAGTTTTAAGCTTTTCAGTCTTCTTTCATCCTCAAGACAAATTGAGATAATATTTGTGGGGCGCGGCGCTGTGCCTGGCACATGTTGGGTACTCACCCATTATTTTTTTTCCCCTCCTTCTAAAGAGTCTCTGAGACTGACTTTGTTTCTCTTGAATCTGTTAAGTGACTTGAATATTAATAAAAGGACTCTATTCCCCAACCTCTCACCTGGAAACTTGGTTGGAAGGAGGAAAAATTGGCTTCCTACACATTGCCAGCCAGCCTCCTGGCTCAAGCCACGTGCCTGGTGAGCTGGTGCTTTCCAGCCCATTCTCCCCAAGTGCTTCCTTCCTGATCTTCCCTGTGAGTCTTGAATGAGGGGTCTTCTCTGCAGTGTGGACTGTTGTGCTCTGATGGGGAAGTTTGGGTGTAAGTTAATGCCTTCACCCTGCTCTCTAGGGAGTTTATCTCCTCTGGGGAGGAGGTTGGTCCTTATGGGCCTCTTAGCCCCTTGAAATTGTCTCATACTATTTGAGTTGCTAATCTGTGTGGGATACATTTTAATCCCAGACCTTCAATCCTACGGCACATCTTTTCATCTCCATCCCTTTCTGGTGTAATGCCTCCCACAGATTTCACCTTTGATTATTAACATAAAGTACCGATTGTGTGTGGCATTCTCACTGAGCAGATCTGCTGGCCCTCGTACCTGATTTTAAACGTGGGCAGTGCAGAACGAGCACAGTGCTTTGGGTAGGATAGAGGGGCTGGAGAAGTCACTTGTGGAGACAAACTAAAATTTAGGGGGCTCCTTTTCCTTGATAGTTACTCTGCGAGGTGAGTTACAAGCAGGTGCCTCCCTAATCCTTTAATCCTCACACTTCTGAGTACAGTTGAGGAGGGTGAAGCTGGAGGTCATTTGGGATTGTTTCAGTGGCAAAAAAAGAAATACAAATTGAAGGATAGAGAAACTGACTAAATTTGCGTTTGGACTTACACTCAGTCCTCTGGAGGGCTTTTGTGAGAAGAACAAGGAGTCACCAAGTCCTTGGGGTTTTCACCTTTTCTGTCTGTTGCTTCCTAAGCAGATTCTTGCAGTAAAAGGAGTGTGTGTTACCATTCAGCATTCTGAGGACTGCTTTCAGTCTTAAGGACCTTTCAGGGTGTCCTTTTCCTCTCCTGTATGGCTCTGCTAAGTGGTCTTTGTTCTGCTCAGTTCTTACCATCTGAATGTTTCTACAGCTCAGTTTGATAAGTTTGCAGAAGTTGATATTAAACTTGCTGTCCCCATCTGGCAGTACAGGCTGGCCGCCTCCGCTTAGCTGGTCCTCACTGAGGCCCATGCACTTACGTGTTCCTAAGTGCATGAGCAGGACCCCAGGAAAGTTATGGAAGTAAAGCTGAGCAGTGCTGAGGGCTTGTTCCGTCCCTGAGGGTTTAGCTAACAGGAGCCTTGATTGGGGGTGGCAGGGTGGGGTGGAGGTTGAGGTCTCTATAGCTTTCAAGGCTGAAACCTGGCTAGAGTTCTGGGCAGCTCTCAGTTTCTGCAGCTGGGGAAATAAAGTTGGCATAAACTGCATTCAGATCATGCTTCTGGGAGCCCTGGAGTTAGTCTGCCCCTTACAGCTGCTGGGAGGTGGAGTTGCTGTAGGGTGGGGTATGTTTGGGCCAGGGATGCCAGGATACTACAAGCCAAAGACTAAAAAAAAATGTCAACCCACTATTTTAAGTGCATTTGAAGTTCACTTAGCTCTCAGGTGCTTCTGTATTACATGTTTTTGGTTTTTTACTCTATCTTTATTTTCCTGAATCCATCTTTAGCGCTGAGAGTGTAGAGCTGCCTTGTCCTATAGATAGCTACTGGTTAAGGGTGGCTAGTTAAATTTAAGCTTTTTAAAGCATTAAGGGAAATTTAAGAATTAGCTCCTTGTTGACATGAGTCACATTTCACATGCTCACATAGCTTCATGGGGCCCAAGGCTGCGGGACTGGACAGTGCAGATCAGGAACGTTGTCATCATCACAGAAAGCTCTGTTGGACAGCACTGATCTTAGTTCTTTGCCCAACTCTAAAAGCTTCATTGTCTCGCCTTGTAAAGCATCGCGTTTTTGGCCTTAGTCTTCTATATGCCTCAAACCCAACATCTTTGGTGACAAGTTATTTATCAGCTCTCCATGGCATGTTCAGAAGCAAGTTCTAGTCTGCCAGTTTGGAGGGCAGTGATCAATTATGAGACAGTTTGAGAGAGGCGTGTAGCAAGGGGTCTGGGGATGGGAGTGAGAAGCAAAGGGCGGGACGCTAAGCCTTTGGAAAGCCATCTTGGCTTGAGAGACTGTTCATCATCGTAAGGTCCTTGCCGCTTCTCCGAGGCCTGTGCCATTGGCCTTGGTCATCCTGTCAGCAGGACTGCTGTTTGGCCTTCAGTCGCCTGGTGGCTTTTGCAGGATCCCAGTGCGGGCCTTTCTAAGCCAGGGTGCACGCACTTTACAGACGAGTGTCATTTTCATGCTGTCCCTGCGGTGGGAGGCCTGTCTTTACCAAAGGCTTTGGGAGAGTTGGTTCCCAGTGGGGATCCCCAAGTCTTGGTGTGGGTCTGGCTCTGGGGAGTGGGCTTTGTTTCCATATGCCCCTCATCTAGTCCTGGGTGTGCTTAGTTTGAACCCTGCTAGACTGGCCTTTGGCATATAATATGAAATCTTTTCTTGGAGCCTGACAGTAGAAGATTTATAAGGCATTTATTGAGCATCTGCTGTATACCTGATAACTTAGGAGGGTTTTTGCACATTATTCCCTTTTTATTCTCTCTCATCCCTATGAGGTTAAGAATTTCTAGTTTTGTGTATGTGGAAGCCAAGGCCCTGCGAAAAGGAAGCTGATTCCAGGACGCAGGGCTGGGCTGGGTCAGGCCCTTTGAGGCGCTTTCTTATTAATTGTCCTGTTGTTACTCTTCCATCCTCAACAAGAAAGTGAAACCAGGCTTTTAAAATGTAAATTTATTTATCCCACAAACTGAGTCAGACTGTTAGTTCATTCCAGCCTCAGTCAGCCCTAGGAGGGAGGTATTTGTATCTCATTTCTTTCCATGTTATTTTATGGGAAATGGCAGTTAAGGATCTTTAACGCCCTTATATTTCCAGTGTTTTTATCATCAGAATTATGCAACCGCCCAGTGCCTTCAAGCTGCACAATAATGGCAGTGACTAAGAAGAGACAGCCTCCTAAGCGAGGTAGCCCTGCCTTAGGGCCTGGAGAACTGCTCTGAAGACTATGGCTTAGTTCAGTCACCTGGCTGCAAAGGCTGTCGTGAAGCCACTCAGTCCTTGGCTAATAATAGTGTGGCCTGTCAGACCTCGCACAGGGTCACGGGACGGTCCCCTGGCCCTCAGCAGGCTGCAGCCCAGGGCAGCTTGGTCCCTGTTGGAGGAGGCCGCCCAGCCCTCTGCCCTAGGCAGACCCCATCACTTCCCTCCAGCCTTGGCTTGGAGGACAGGTTTCCACCCCCATCCCCCACCCTGTGGATTTCCACCCCACTCACCTCCCCCTTCCTGTCTCTCCAACAGAAAGGAGTGGCTTGCCCGGAGCTGCATGGGCTGGGCCTGAGCACAGCCTCCTCGCTTTGTCCTTTGGCTTTGGTGCGGCCGCCCGGCCAGGCATGTGCTGTCGTGCTATTTTTAGCAGGCGGTTCCTTTAGGAGGGCCAAGTGCATGCAGCTTCAGTGTGTGGGGCAGGTCCTAGCGCCAAAGCCGCCGCCTCTTAATCAGGAGGAAGGAGAAGAAAGCCCCCTAGAGACCGTGGGGGGCTGTGGGTGTGGGGATGGCCACTCCTGAGGTCCCTGGGGCTGCCGCATCTATCGGGACCTGTGGCAGGGACCCAGCCCTGTCTCCTGGGCAGGCAGACATGTGACCGAGGCAGCCCTCTGAGAGGACGCTTGTAGGTCAGGACTGCCATCCTGGGGAAGGACGACCCGGTGGCTGGGTTCTGTTTCCATGGGAAGTCACCCAGCCTGAGGACCACTAAAGAACCGCAGCCTGGAAGCTGGCATCCTCTGGCTTAAGCCAAAAGAAAACCACGAGAGAAGGGAAACTTCTCATGGGGAAGTTCTTCCTGGGGAGTCACTGAGGCCCAAAAGAGACAAAAAAGGGGGCTGACAAATACGTTTTGTCCCTCATTGCCCTCCTTCCTCACCCTGCTCCTCCCTCGTTCCTTCTTTCCTCTGACTCCAGCCCCTCTCCCTGTTTCTGATTAAGGAAGCTTCGAGCCATATAAGGTCCTCTGTTGCCTATGGTTTATGTTGGCTGGAGAGCAAGATTGTTTTCACAAAGTCTGATTGAAAGAAGTGGCAAGGGCTTCTGTGGGGCTGCGTGTATGTGTGTGTCTGTTTATGCCTGTGTCTCTGTCCGTCGCTGCCCTCTGTCTCCAACCCCCCTCTGCAGAGGGGGCCTGGGCCCCCTTATTCTGACAGATCGTTTGAAGGTGTGAAGGGCTGAGGGTAAGAGCTTAGCTCCAGTTCCCCAAGGGCAATGAGGGGTGTGCCCCCGGGGCTTCCTGGCAGATGAATTTGCTGAGGGAACCTCTTGTCACACCCTGCATGTCCCTGCTGTGCTACCAGCCGCAGAGCTGCTCTGTCCTGGAATGGATTCTGCAGCCGGCTTCTGTTTATTAAGAACCTGCTGTCCCGTGGCTCTTGGGGCGCCCTCTCTGGAGGGAGTTGGGTGAGCCTGTTCCCCCAGGTGCTTAGCTTTTAGCTTGGTGTCTGCCCAGTGGTGCCAGGAAGGGCTCCTCGGGCAGCGGCCCGCAGTCCTGCCCTGCCCTCTGCTTCTGGCTGGCTCTTGAGTCAGCCAGGCTTGTGACTGCCGCAGGACTCTGGCCTGGCTTCTCCCCGCTAGAACTTCTCTCCCTCCTTTCCCGTCCTCTCAGATCTTGGCAGAGCTGCTCCTTGCCGTTCACGTTGCTGCCACTTCTGCAGAGACCTTCTCTGACCATGCTGTCTAGAGCTAAAGCTCCCCCTTTCTGGCCGGGCTTCATCTGGCTTTCCTTGGTCCAGGCTCCTTGTTTAAACTACTCAACACTTTTTCAGCTCTCCTAGCTGGTACCGTTCAGGATGCAGTTCAGTTCACTCAGTTGTGTCCGACTCTTTGCGACCCCATGGACTGCAGCACACCAGGCCTCCCTGTCCATCACCAACTCCCTGAGTCCACCCAAACCCATGTCCATTGAGTCGGTGATGCCATCCAACCATCTCATCCTCTGTCGTCCCCTTCTCCTCCTGCCCTCAATCTTTCCCAGCATCAGGGTCTTTTCAAATGAGTCAGCTCTTTGCATTAGGTGGCCAAAGTATTGCAGTTTCAGCTTCAGCATTAGTCCTTCCAAAGATCACCCAGGACTGATCTCCTTCAGAATGGACTGGTTGGATCTCCTTACAGTCCAAGGGACTCTCGAGAGTCTTCTCCAACACCACAATTCAAAAGCATCAATTCTTCAGCACTCAGCTTTCTTCACGGTCCAACTCTCAACCATGGACTGCAGCACACCAGGCCTCCCTGTCCATCACCAACTCCCTGAGTCCACCCAAACCCATGTCCATTGAGTCGGTGATGCCATCCAACCATCTCATCCTCTGTCGTCCCCTTCTCCTCCTGCCCTCAATCTTTCCCAGCATCAGGGTCTTTTCAAATGAGTCAGCTCTTTGCATTAGGTGGCCAAAGTATTGCAGTTTCAGCTTCAGCATTAGTCCTTCCAAAGATCACCCAGGACTGATCTCCTTCAGAATGGACTGGTTGGATCTCCTTACAGTCCAAGGGACTCTCGAGAGTCTTCTCCAACACCACAATTCAAAAGCATCAATTCTTCAGCACTCAGCTTTCTTCACGGTCCAACTCTCACATCCATACATGACCACTGGAAAAACCATAGCCTTGAGTAGATGGACCTTGGTTGGCAAAGTAGTGTCTCTGCTTTTGAATATGCTATCTAGGTTGGTCATAACTTTCCTTCCAGGGAGTAAGCGTCTTTTAATTTCATGGCTGCAGTCACCATCTGCAGTGATTTTGGAGCTCAAAAAAAAACAAAGTCAGCTCCTGTTTTTCCATCTATTTGCCATGAAGTGATGGGACCGGATGCCATGATCTTCGTTTTCTGAGTATTGAGCTTTAAGCCAACTTTTTCACTCTCCTCTTTCTTCAGGAGGCTCTTTAGTTCTTCACTTTCTGCCATAAGGATAGTGTCATCTGCATGTCTGAGGTTATTTATATTTCTGCCAGCAATCTTGATTCCAGCTTGTGCATCTTCCAGCCCAGCGTTTCTCATGATGTGCTCTGCATAGAAGTTACATAAGCAGGGTGACAGTAAGGATGCACAGAAGTGTGGTTAATCCATTGCACGGGGGGATGCCCGGGCCTCGGCGCTCTGAACTTGTTGAGAGGCTGTGGGTTTCTTACACAGGTTCCCACATCTCTGCAGTGTTATCTTGTTACTTGCAATGTGACTCCCTACTCTTCCCTTCATCTTTGCTTCCTGAGGGCTCCTCCATCTGCAGTGGAACCTGGCTCCCTGTGGGTATTTATCTTTATTAAACTACTGGCTCTGAGGGGTTCTGCTGCCTGAGGCTAGCTTGCCCTCAGTAAGCATGTTCTCTTTCTGATTGTTGCTGTGTGTCAGGGGGCAGTTGGGGATTTCTTGAAGCAAGATTGCTATCAGTTAGTATTTGAAAATAAAGCAGTATAAGTTTGTACATAGATGGATTAGCGCTAATACATATTAATCACATAGGTAAAGTTGTATGGTAATAGAACATCCATTGTAGTTAATACTTAGGAGTGTATTAATTTTTTATCGTAGCGTTACTTGTAGAAAGATTTGACTTGACTCTGCTAAGGTTTAAAAGAACAGCCCTTTGCCCAGAGTGCTCGCCCACCTGTCCTGACCCCTTCTGGAGGGGGCTGGCCTCCCTCCTGCATACTTCTGCACAGCAGTCTCTGGGTCTCCTGGGGGGTCGGGCTGGCCTCCCTCCCGAGTACCTCTGCACAGCAGTCTCTGGGTCTGCTGGGGGGTTGGGCCCAGACCTCCGCAGATCCTAACCCACGCACGTTCACGGCCCTGTAGGCTCTGTCCTCAGGTTCTGCGTCCATGCGTAAGGAGGGCCAGCTCTGTTTCTAAGCAGTGTACTACTTTCTTTTTTTCTTCTTTCCTTTTAAAAAGTGTTGTCTGTTTTGTTTTTCTACTCTGGGAGATATGGACTTGGCCCATTCCTGCCCATTTCCCCCCTCATCGTCTCAGTAGAGGGGCAGCTCAGCATTTGGTCACGTTACAGGGTTGTGGTGTTTATATTGCCATGGCTGCAGAGTTCTTGCTTCTCTGAGTTTCCTCTCTGGTCTTCTCCCTTCTCCTCTTCCCCTAGTTGATTTCCTGTGTTTCTTTAGGCTGGTGATGTTTGAATCTCTCTCCAGCCTCTGGCTCTCCCCTGGGCCTTGGCCACTGCAGTCACTGGTGGGAAGCTCCTCTCATGTACACCGTGTGCTCAGCATCCCCGGGCCCCTGCATCCTGGAACCTCCTCCTCCCCTTCTCTTGTGTTGCTTCCTTCCCCTCCTTTCTGGTTTTACTCCCTTGTCTTGGTGAGGACATGTGTGAAGGTGGGCAGCCAACCAGAAGCAAGCTGCTCTGAGCACAAGGATAAGCCCCTTTGAAGGCAGGAGTTGGGGCTATGCAGCTGAAGGCGAAGGGTTGGTGGAAAGACGGCAGAGAAAGCCAGGCCCTCAGATCCCTTCTATCAGTCCACGCCTGCAAAAGACCGGCTTCACTCTCCGAGTAGTTGAAATGAGAGGGGGTCCAGGTTTGGGTACCAGGTAGTGGCGGGCGTGAGAGTCTCTGTGCTGAACGGGCACCCCACCCTGCTCGACTGTTTCAGTGCTGCCGCTCATGCTCATGGCTTCTCTTACCCCGGGACATTCAAATTTGGGACATCTGGTGGCCAGGTCCACCCCCGCAGCTCTTGAGCTGAACTTGTCAGTTGGCCAGTGGCAGTACCAGCCCAACTGCGGAAGAGGTCACTGGGAGACTTTCCCCTAAAGAAACCAAAAGGCTTGGAGAGGGCCGGGTTTCTGTCTGGTTCATGTCTGTGCCCCGCTGAACTTTGTACCTTGTTGGCACCCATGAATTTTTTGTTGAGTAGAAATTACCTTATGCGTTTAGGTCATTTCTGAGTTAGTCCTGTTGCACTGTCTGCCATTTGGGAAGTCAGTGTCTTATCCCTCTTTGCGTCTTTTGCCTCTCCTCAGCATCTTTTCTGCTTCCTTTTGAAGGTGTGTGCCGTCCTTAATAGCTTTCTGGTGAGCTTGCTGTCTAAGCGCACCTTCATATCTTTGGGGCAGTCTTATGTTCTGTGGTCATGGGTGAACTCCATGTGCCCAGGAGCACTACCCTGGCACCTGATCTGTCACCGTCCTCAGAGGTCTGTCAGAATTCACTGGTAAAGCAAGAAGGTTGCCAGAAGCCAGGGATGAGGGGCAGGATGGATGTGACATCATTGTTCAGGGATGCAGTGGGAAGGTTTTCGTAGGAGATGCTGATTTTATCACCTGAAGCTGAGTGACACTAGATGGTTGTGGGTTTAGTCAGAGGAGTGTTTGGGGTGTTCCTTGCATGGGTTTCTGAAATTTTGCAAACTGGAAGTTTAATTTTGATTTGAGCTGGAGGAAGAGGTCTTGATTTGAGACCATGTCCAGATGGGATGGTTTGCTTCTGACTTCTTACTGGAGCTCTGGTACCAGATCCCAAGTTTCTGCTTCGGCAGGAGAAGGCTTCTCTGAGCAGATCCTCTCACCCAGACATTACTGGGAGAAGGCTCCAGAATCCTGGAGGGCAGCTGAGAAGCGCCCTGTGACTTGTGGGACCGCGGGTCCCGCCAGGGTGGGCAGTGTGGCGGGGCTGCTGCGCTGGACCATCACAATGGAGGGCGTGGAGGCAGCCTCTCTGTGAGCTAGGGTGGAATCTCTAGGGTGCCAACACGAGTCACAGCCCAGCCAGGCCCCCTAAGGATGAAGGTAACAACCCTGTGAGCACGGGCTGGGCGAGACCAACTGCCTGAGGATGGCCGCGGCACTCTGATTGCGGGGCCTGAGTCATGCTGCTGAGGGTCCGCGGCCCAGCGCACCATCATCCCCCACCCTCAGGGGCAGGACCACACTCTGCCCGGGAAGGTAGGCGCTGGCCATCGCGGCGTTGATCCGGCCCTTGTGTCTCCTTCAGGCCCTTGAGGACGCCCTCTAGCACCGCGTCTGTGCTCGGGACGCTAGGTCACCACTCGCTGCACGTGGCTGTTTGGTTTTAAGTTGACATTAAATTTAAGGTTCAGTTCCTCTGTCACCCCGGTCCCATTTCCAGTGCTCAGGAGCCCCTTGTGACTAAGTGGCCTCCAGTCCTAGCCTGCAGTCACCCCTCGGGGATGGCCCCGGCCTTTGCGTCTTGCCACCTGCTGTGCTTTGGCTGAGTCTCAGCTGCCACAACTTCTTCCTACCGTCCTTGTCCTTACAGCAGAGGTCACAGAGGTGTCCTCCCCCACCAGCTTTTTGGCTCTGGCTCCCGACTCTTTCTTCCCCTCTCTGCTGCCCCCTTCACCCCCCAGCATGTGTTGGTTTAAAAGCTGTTTCTGTTGTTAGCCCCATTACAACCTAAGGAGATCTTGGCCGCCTTTGAGACAGTCTCCTGGGGTGAGTTCTCTTTGCTACTTCTGAAGGTGGGCTCAGCTTGGTGCAGTTCTGTGTGTGAGAGACACCCAGAGTCTTCCATCGGCATTGTGAGCTTCTGGTGACAGGAAGTTTTTATTTGCATGGTTTAAATGTATGTGCATAACCTCAGCCTGGTGAGGAGTTGGGTAAGTGCGTCCTGTACAAATCCAGAGACACCCTGGTAGTCCTATTCAAAGACCTCTGTGTGTGACCTTCCTCCAGGGTGGAGGGTGG
>SJYR01000258.1:296472-443386 GCA_006410655.1 Kobus ellipsiprymnus
GTGGGCCGGTGGGGGTGATGTTGGCCCAGCCAGCAGCCTGCTGTTCTCTGAAGGCGGTGGCAGCAAGTGCTGGGTCATATAGGTATTTCCTTTCCTTGGAAGGGACCCCTTAAGAGGAGAAGCTCCTTAGCAAGGGTTTGATGTGCTGGACACTCTAGAGATGGGATGTCTTGCGCCCCCTGTTGGTGAACACCCCGAGACCGTAACACATCATGCTGGAATAATGGAAGAAACGTTCCGGTTTCCACTTGGAGAGTGTATGACAGTCCATTCAGAACACAGGAGTGGGTCCAGGCCCAAGCCCACACTGGACTTGTCTCTCGGTGTGCCCTCGGCTCTTGTGGTTAGGATCAGTCCCCCTGCCCCACCCCATCATGAATCACATGCCACTCTTTTTCTAACAATAACTGCAGCCAAGTTGACTTAGTTACTGGGCCAACACTTGTTTTCTTGTTTAATAAATCTCCTGGAAATTTGCCTTCTTATTTAGCAGAAGGCTCTAGACTGCAGTGACTGGACTGGTCATCAGGCTTGGGGGTGAGACCAGTATTTCTCCAGGAGTAAGCTCTTCTGTGGAGAAGGAAATGGCAACCCACTCCAGTATTCTTGCCTAGAGAAACCTGTGGACAGAGGAGTCTGGTGGGCTGCTGTCCATAGGGTCACACAGAGTCAGACATGACTGAAGCAATTTAGCATGCATGCATGCATTGGAGAAGGAAACGACAACCCACTCCAGTATTCTTGCCTGGAGAATCCCAGGGACAGAGGAGCTGGTGGGCTGCCGGCTATGGGGTCGCACAGGGTTGGACACCACTGAAGCGACTTAGCAGCAGCAGCAAGCTCTTCTGAGAAGCTGCAGGTGCCTCTGGGAGAAGGAAGAACTCTCTTTAGATCCTAGGGCTGCTGCTGCTGCTAAGTCGCTTCAGTCGTGTCTGACTGTGCGACCCCATAGATGGCAACCCACCAGGCTCTGCCTTCCCTGGGATTCTCCAGGCAAGAACACTGGAGTGGCTTGCCATTTCCTTCTCCAATGCATAAAAGTGAAAGTGAAGGCACTCAGTCATGTCCAGCTCTTAGCGACCCCATGGACCACAGCCTACCAGGCTCCTCCATCCACAGGATTGTCCAGGCAAGAGTACTGGAGTGGGGTGCCATTGCCTTCTCCGCAGATCCTGGGGAGTCCAAGTGAATGCTGCAATCTTGGGCTGTGGCACGTGCCAGCCTTGGGCTCTGTGTGACCACTGGGAAGCCAGCCAGCCTGCATCTATTCCCCAGCAAATGGACCTGCTAAAAATAAACAGGCAGCTCTTCAGTTCCACCAGATTCAAAATAGCCAGGCCGTCCTCCCCACCAGTGTTAAGGTCCCTTCTGCATTCTTCTGCGAGGCTGTTTCCAAGGGGAGGCAGTGTCCTTGGCCTCCCGGGTAGGAGGCCCTAGGGGAGGAACCTGCCTTCCCAGCGAGTGAGTGTGAAGGCCGCTAGACCTACAGTGCTAAATGCCACTTGTATCCTCAAAGGTTCAGGTTAAAACAGCAAGTCACACATGCATAGGACCAGAGCCAAGAGAGCAACCCGTGACCCTGTGCCCAGAGAAGGGAGGTAGCGGTGGGCCGGCGGAGGCTGCAGAGCGTGTCTGTGTCTGTGTGCGTGTGTCTGTGTGCAGGTGGCCGGTGTTCAGGAGAGGCTGGCGCTGCCTACACCCCCTGTCCAGGCCTGTCGGGCCTTGTGAAGCAGGGAAAATCTGCACCTCACTGATTCACAAGTCCGTCCAAGTGACATTAGCTCAGGTAGGGCCCTTCCAGACTGAAGAGCCAAGGAAGTGAGGGACAGTTCTTGACTGGTGGGAAGAGTGGCTCCCTGTGAGGTGCCCCCAGGCCGCCGTGCCTTTGGTGAGACCCACTCACCTCCTGAGCACGCCGCCTTTGGGTGGAGTGGCTGCTGGCCCAGGGCCTCCTGGCCCTGGTCCCAGTGCTCTAGCTGCTCCGCGCCCCGCTCCCGTCTGGGCGTCTGCTGGCTCTGAGCTCCAGAGCCGGGAGCAGTTCCTGCGGGGGACGGGGCAGCGCAGGGCCAGGTGCTGCTGCTCACACGGGAGCCGTGGCTCCTCGGCTCGAGGGCCTGGGTGAGTGGTGGGCGCTGGGGCTCCACTGGGACATCCCGGGTCCTGGGGGGCGGGTGACATTGCTTCACGGGAGCAGCATTTGCCGCCTTCTCTGAGTCCGGCTTGGCAACCTAGAAAGTGTTTCCTGAGCTGTCATTAACTGAGTGGCCTCTTGGGCTGGGTGGGGCTATAGGTGGTGACTCTAGCTGGCAGCTTGGGCCTCAGTGTGTGCGGACCAAGCTGGGCTGGAGGGTGAGGTGGGCAGGTGGCAGTGGTGTCCCGGAAGGACAGAGTGGCAGGCACATGGCGCCTGTCGTGGCCCCAGTCTGCACTAGGAAGGGAGCAGAACTGGGAGGCGGCAGGGGAGGCCTGGCACGGGGCGTGTTGTGGTGTGCGTCTCCTGGGTGCAGGACCAAAGCTCAACGGGGGTCTGTGTCTGACCTCTGCCTCATGGTAGCACAGATCTGACCCGGGAGTGGGGCGGGGCCTGCGGGAGAGCAAACCCCTGCCATCAGCTTTAGTTCCAAGGGAGTGGGGAGTGGGTTCTCCCAGCTGTTTTGAGAAGCAGTTTGTATCTTGCATAGCAGCTCCCCACTTACACCCTAGTTTTTAAGACTGTAAAAGTTGGGCCCCTGGTATGTAAAGTGAGGAGACTGCCCACTCTGAGTTGTTAAGATGTCGGATTCTTTTTCTTCCTCTCTGTCCTGTTCCATTTAATCTCTTACCTGAGAGTAGAGAATGGCTAGAATACGATGGGAATCATAGCTATACTTTGGGATTGCCGAATTAATGGAGAAGTAGAATATGAGTTTGCTGGTCCATACCCCAGCCCCAGAGGCCCGCTTCTTGTTGCATGCGATCTGTTCGGTGGGACCTGATCTGGTAACAGGCCAGGGTCAGACTGTCTTATCCTGAGTACTCCCTTCCCCCTGACTTGTTTTCTTTCTTAAATTTCATTTTTAAAATTGTTTAAGGTGAAAGGCATTGAACACAAAGCAAGTCTCCTTAATCTCTCACCTTTTTGGGGGTGTGCGCAGGTTGTTACGGAACAGTGATTCCCCAACTTGACTGCACATTGAAATCACCTGGGTTGATTAAAAAACAAAACCTGACGTCCAGGTCTCACCCTGAGATTCTGATTTAATTGATCTGGGTGCCACCTTGGGGTTTTAAAGCTTCCCAAGTGATACCAGCAGGCAGCCAAGTTGGAGAATCTCTGTGAAAGAAGTTTAAAGAAAGAAGACTGTCTCTACTTACAGATAAAGATAAATAAATAGACAAGTCTGGGAAGATTTGCAGGATGCAAGATCAATGTACAAACCTCCCCGCTTCCACAACCAAGAGGCCTGATGTGGATCTTTCCCAGTTTTTCCTTGAGATGATGTGAATGTAATCACAAACGCACAGTGGTCTACAGCTTTTGTTTTCTGTATCACGGCAATTTTCCCATGTCAATACATGAGATCAGCTTCCTTCTCCAAAACTGATATATGCATAGGTTCTGCAATATACTTAGCAGTCATTCCTCTGAGTTTTGCTTCAAATGATACCCCAGTGAACGTTCTTTTTTTACAACTTTTTATTTTATATTGGAGTATAGATGATTAACAAGCAATGTTGTAATAGTTTCAGTTGAACAACTGTGAAGAGTCTCCACCGTTTGTATACACGTATCCATTCTCTCCCAAACGCCCCTCCCATCCAGGCTGCCACATAACACTGAGCAGAATTCCATGTGCTATACAGTGGGTCCTTGTTGGTTATCCATTTAAAATGGAGCAGTGTGTATATGTTGATCCCAGACTCCCTAACTATCCCTTCCTCCCACGCTTCCCCCCCAACAACCCTGAGTTCCCAGTGAACATTCTTAGTACATATGGACGTCTGCCTGTGTTCTTTTTTTTTAAAAGAAAGATTCTGGGTGTGGGATTTGGGCATAGGATCATTAAGTTTTAAGAGACGTACAAACTTCTCTCCTTGTTCTGTACAATGCCTTGTTTGCACACACCCTTGGGTTCTGGATTTAATGTGGAGTAGACCCAAGTTCAGCCCCTTGAGGTATTTTAACCTTTAGGATGGTAATATGTATTCCAAACCAGATAGTTGAGGATTAAGCAGTGCAAGGGAAATCATATCTAGTGAGGTTGTATTTGAATCTGAAGCTCCAAGGTAGCATCTTTGAAGCTTTCTGCCTGAAGGGATTAATACAGTCTTCTGAGCCCCAGCCATTGCTTAGCTTTCCTTTTGTATTTTCCAGTCCCATTGCTTCATCTTTGAATATTAGCAAGAAGGTTTCTCTTTACATACAAGGGAGTTTCTGGAAATGACCGCTCCCCAACCCCTTCACTTCGGAGCAGAACACTCTTTCCTGGACCCCTTCCCTAGCTGCCATATGCTGGGGAATCGTTGGTGGTCCTGTTAAAATGGCAGCGTGCGATTCAGTGGGCCGGGGGTGGGCAGCAGGTTCTCAGGTGATGCTCAGTGCTTCTGGTCCATAGACTACACTTCGAGAAGCAAAGTTTCCAGTCCTTTCCAGTTTTTGCAGTGGTTGAACTTCCTTTTGCCTTGGCTGAACATTAAAACCACCTAGGAAACAAGAGTATGCTCTGGTATTTCCAGAGTGCACTGATGTAAATAAATTCAGCTAGTTGTTGTTTGGTCACTAAGTTGCGTCTGTCTCTTTGTAACCCCGTGGACTGTAGCCCACCAGGCTCCTTTGTCCTTGGGCTTTCCCACACAAGAATACTGGAGTGGGTTGCCATTTCCTTCTCTGGGCGATCTTCCTGTCCCCAGGATTGTGAACCCACATCTCCTGCTTTTCAGGTGGATTCTTAACTGCTGAGTCACAGGGGAAGCCCAAATTAAACTAGCCCAAATTTAACAGTTAAAGAATTGTTAAAGCATTCACAACAAAGCACAAACCACATTAAGGAATAATTCACCATAACAGTGGAGGATTTTTCGTTTTAAGGATTTTTGTCATTTTTGCAGACAAAATAAATTTTGCTGGTAGGGAGGCAATGCATGCAAGTGTGTATTGTAGAATACGTTCATCACATATCTCTCATGAGAGCTAACCCTGCTTTACCAGCATTTCATGTATCTCAACTGATCTTATACCAGCTATTGCTTACAAAGTGTGTCCCCATCTTACAGGTAGAGAAAGCTGAGTTTCCTGTCTCTTGTCTACTGCCTTCTGGGCTCTTATTCCTCTTTGCCTGGATCTGATGGACTACGTATTCAGCTTCCTTTCATTTGACATGCTCCTGTAATAAGCTAGAAGCACAAACCAAAGCTGGTTCTCTGTTGACTGCAGAAGAAAGCACAGCCTCTGCAGTGGGTGCAGGAGCCTCATTGAACCCGCTGAACAGCTTGACTCTCAAACGACTTGACTTCCACAGCCCTGTGTGTGTTGCTGGTCCCTCGCCTTGGGGCATCCCCCATCCCTTGAAAAATCTCACTCTCCTTTGTTCTGACTTAATTGTGGCCTAACTACTGTTTCCTTGGCTGGTGATTTGGGGGATGCTTGCGAGGGTCGTGTCCACATGGATTTCCATGGGTATTTAAAAGTGCTCCAATACCACCTGAAAAGTGTTCTGGGAGCTTAGAGAATGAAAACACTAAATACAGCTAGTCCCTTGGCGGGGGGAACCTAGGGAGAATTGGACATCAAGAAGTGATGCAGGAAAGGATTCGGTTTCAGGAGTGGGCTCAGTGTGTTTCAGGGGAGTGTGCCTGGATGAGCGGGTCACCGGCAGGGGTGTGCCCAGAGGGTAGGCCGCGCCTTCCAGGGGCCGGGGGCGTGGCTGGCTTTCCTGCGCAGTGAGTCCCATCAGGAGCCCTCGCCCGCTCTCACTGCTCCCCCCTGCTCTCTTCTTCCCACAGGTGTAATTACTCCACGCCTCCAGGATGACGATCCAGTTCCGTTCACTCTTCCCCCTGGCCCTGCCTGGAGTGCTGGCGCTCCTCGGCTGGTGGTGGTTTTTCTCCCGTAAAAAAGAGCCCCTCGACAGCCACGACAGAGCAGCGGAGGCCGGCGTGGTGGCGCTGCGGGCTAGCCCTGCGGCCCAGGAGGTGCTCCCAGCGGAAGACGCGCGGCCTGGAGCAGGCAGCCCGCCGCCCGAGAGGGAGCTGTGCGGCAGTGGCAGGCCCTCGCTGGAGCCGCCTGCCCTGTTGCGGGCACACCCGGCATGCCGGAGGTCCGAGTCCTCGGGCAGCCTTCCCAACCCCACGGACATGAGACTCCGCCCGGGAGCACGCAAGGAGGTGGAGCTTGCCCTGGCGGGCGACGAGGCCAAGGCTGTCCCTCTGGAGTGTTCCCTGCCGGCTCCCAAGGGCCTTCCCTTCCCCCACGAGGCGGTTGAGGTGTGTAAGCAAGAGGCCGTGCTGGGCCGACCGGAGGGTCGGGGCCTCCAGGGCCAGCCTGCAGCCCCCGTGGAAAAGCTGGGCCCTGGAGAGAAGGCCCGGGAGACAGGGGGCGCCGAAGGCACCGGGGACGCGGTCCTGGGAGAGAACGTGCTGGAGGAAGGGCTGGCGGCCTGGGAGCCAGCCCCCGAGTTAGAGTTACAGAGTGGCCGGGTGGCCGGAGCGGGAGAGAAGGGCCCGGGCTGCCCGCTGGACGATGCCGTGGAGGAGGTGGTGCCTGAGGAGACGCTGGCGCTGCAGGGCCGGGCGGGCCGAGCCTGGGATGGAGCCTTTCCCCAGGAGCAGGGCGGGGAGGAGACCTGGGACAGAAACGAGAAGATCGAGCAGGCTGCCTTCCAGATCATCTCCAAAGTGATCCTGGAGGCCACCGAGGAGGTGCTGGCTACCACCATGGGAAGGATCGCGGACCGGGTGTATCAGGCCTCAGCCGCCCAGCCCCAAGGGCCGAAGGAGGAGAGCTGTGCCCCCGCCAGCCAGAAAACCCCCCTGGGCCTGGAGGCCTCGGAGCCCACCCTGGCTGTGGCGGAGGTGGCCGCGGGTCTGGGGGACACAGCCCTCCCCTCCGCAGAGCCTCCGGCAGGGGACCTGCCAGCGCCAAAGACCTACGTGAGCTGCCTGAGCAGCCCTCTGTCCAGCCCCACCAAGGACAGGAAGCCAAAGAACTCTGCACACCACATCTCCCTGGCCCCCTGCCCTCCGCTGGCCGCCCCCCTCCGCGAGTTGCTGGACCAGGCAGGCGGCCCCGGGGAAGAGGCCACCCGTGTCCCATGCGTGTCTGACGGCGGCCAGACTGTCCCTTCCGGGGCCGCTTCCGGGCAGCACTCAGATTCTGCCAGCACCTCGGGGCTTGAAGACTGTTGTCCGGAGACTGCCCCCAGCCCCAGGGACGAGGCCGCCACCCCACCGCTGCCTCAAAGTACTGTGCCCGTCAGCAATGGGGTGCTGAAGGGGGAGCTGTCGGACTTGGGGACCGAGGATGGATGGACCGTGGACGCGGAAGCAGACCATTCAGGAGGTAGGCGGGCCTGGGATGCCCCCCTCAGTCAGCTGGGAAAGGTGGCTGGCCTGCCTCTGCTGCTTCTGTGGTCATGATGCTCTTCTACACTGTGTCCCAGCAGCTTGCAGAAATCTGGGTACAGTAGAGAGCTGGTGGGCAACTGAGAAGTGAACACTGCCCTGAACCCCAAGCTGTAACTTGGTTCTGCAGCCAGGGACCCTTCCCAGCCCTTCCGAAGGAACCAGCTCAAAGTTGGGTTCACCCAGTAACTCAAGTATACTGATCTGTCTTTACACACTAACTTCCTGATAGCTTTTAAAGACGGAGAGGCCCGTTTAGCTTTAATCTCCTTGAGTACCAAGAATGGGTGAGCTTTTTCAATGGTTTATTTCCTTTTAATAATGTGCTGTTCCCATGTCTTCACCTGCCTTCCTTCTCCAGAAGCTCTTTCGGGGTAAGTGCCCAGAGATGGCCACAGCCTTGAATCCTTGCGGGAGGCTCGCGCCTTCCTGCCTGTTGCTGTCACCTATTCCTTCGCAGAGAACCTCAGCCATTTCCTTTCTGTGCAGCTGCAGTTCCACCCCCGGGAAAGGGGCACTTTGGTAATGAAGTGTCCAATGGGTTTTTCGAGTGCTGACCCCAGCGTAGACAGTTCAGACCGCTCACTTACAGGTCAGCAGCTCCTGACCCTGGTTTTGCAGCTTCCCTGGGGTATTTGCACTTATCTCACAGAAAGAGGCCGAGGGTTCCTCTGCGGGCCTCCAGCCTGCTTGTCCTGGAGATGTTCCCTGTCGTTTCAGCCCCAGGAAGGTTGGGGCTCTTGCTGGGAATTTTAGTGCTCTCAGCATCTGGTGTGCTGCACGTGTTGCCACCTGTAAGATGCTGTTACTGATTGAGACACTGCTGTCTTGTGTGTACCTGTGATAGAAAAGTACTGCCAGTCACCAGTGTAGAAAAGTCAGAGGCCATAAGATACACCTGACTTCAGGAATGTTAAATTACTTTTAAAAAGTTACTTTAAAGCATCTTAAAATGGACGGAAATCTTTTGGAAATAGAGGAGCCCCTCAGCCTCGTCATGCGGACCCCAGTTTGGCAGTGGCGAAGGGAGAATTGGACATCAAGAAGTGATGCAGGAAAGGATTCGGTTTCAGGAGTGGGCTCAGTGTGTTTCAGGGGAGTGTGCCTGGATGAGCGGGTCACCGGCAGGGGTGTGCCCAGAGGGTAGGCCGCGCCTTCCAGGGGCCGGGGGCGTGGCTGGCTTTCCTGCGCAGTGAGTCCCATCAGGAGCCCTCGCCCGCTCTCACTGCTCCCCCCTGCTCTCTTCTTCCCACAGGTGTAATTACTCCACGCCTCCAGGATGACGATCCAGTTCCGTTCACTCTTCCCCCTGGCCCTGCCTGGAGTGCTGGCGCTCCTCGGCTGGTGGTGGTTTTTCTCCCGTAAAAAAGAGCCCCTCGACAGCCACGACAGAGCAGCGGAGGCCGGCGTGGTGGCGCTGCGGGCTAGCCCTGCGGCCCAGGAGGTGCTCCCAGCGGAAGACGCGCGGCCTGGAGCAGGCAGCCCGCCGCCCGAGAGGGAGCTGTGCGGCAGTGGCAGGCCCTCGCTGGAGCCGCCTGCCCTGTTGCGGGCACACCCGGCATGCCGGAGGTCCGAGTCCTCGGGCAGCCTTCCCAACCCCACGGACATGAGACTCCGCCCGGGAGCACGCAAGGAGGTGGAGCTTGCCCTGGCGGGCGACGAGGCCAAGGCTGTCCCTCTGGAGTGTTCCCTGCCGGCTCCCAAGGGCCTTCCCTTCCCCCACGAGGCGGTTGAGGTGTGTAAGCAAGAGGCCGTGCTGGGCCGACCGGAGGGTCGGGGCCTCCAGGGCCAGCCTGCAGCCCCCGTGGAAAAGCTGGGCCCTGGAGAGAAGGCCCGGGAGACAGGGGGCGCCGAAGGCACCGGGGACGCGGTCCTGGGAGAGAACGTGCTGGAGGAAGGGCTGGCGGCCTGGGAGCCAGCCCCCGAGTTAGAGTTACAGAGTGGCCGGGTGGCCGGAGCGGGAGAGAAGGGCCCGGGCTGCCCGCTGGACGATGCCGTGGAGGAGGTGGTGCCTGAGGAGACGCTGGCGCTGCAGGGCCGGGCGGGCCGAGCCTGGGATGGAGCCTTTCCCCAGGAGCAGGGCGGGGAGGAGACCTGGGACAGAAACGAGAAGATCGAGCAGGCTGCCTTCCAGATCATCTCCAAAGTGATCCTGGAGGCCACCGAGGAGGTGCTGGCTACCACCATGGGAAGGATCGCGGACCGGGTGTATCAGGCCTCAGCCGCCCAGCCCCAAGGGCCGAAGGAGGAGAGCTGTGCCCCCGCCAGCCAGAAAACCCCCCTGGGCCTGGAGGCCTCGGAGCCCACCCTGGCTGTGGCGGAGGTGGCCGCGGGTCTGGGGGACACAGCCCTCCCCTCCGCAGAGCCTCCGGCAGGGGACCTGCCAGCGCCAAAGACCTACGTGAGCTGCCTGAGCAGCCCTCTGTCCAGCCCCACCAAGGACAGGAAGCCAAAGAACTCTGCACACCACATCTCCCTGGCCCCCTGCCCTCCGCTGGCCGCCCCCCTCCGCGAGTTGCTGGACCAGGCAGGCGGCCCCGGGGAAGAGGCCACCCGTGTCCCATGCGTGTCTGACGGCGGCCAGACTGTCCCTTCCGGGGCCGCTTCCGGGCAGCACTCAGATTCTGCCAGCACCTCGGGGCTTGAAGACTGTTGTCCGGAGACTGCCCCCAGCCCCAGGGACGAGGCCGCCACCCCACCGCTGCCTCAAAGTACTGTGCCCGTCAGCAATGGGGTGCTGAAGGGGGAGCTGTCGGACTTGGGGACCGAGGATGGATGGACCGTGGACGCGGAAGCAGACCATTCAGGAGGTAGGCGGGCCTGGGATGCCCCCCTCAGTCAGCTGGGAAAGGTGGCTGGCCTGCCTCTGCTGCTTCTGTGGTCATGATGCTCTTCTACACTGTGTCCCAGCAGCTTGCAGAAATCTGGGTACAGTAGAGAGCTGGTGGGCAACTGAGAAGTGAACACTGCCCTGAACCCCAAGCTGTAACTTGGTTCTGCAGCCAGGGACCCTTCCCAGCCCTTCCGAAGGAACCAGCTCAAAGTTGGGTTCACCCAGTAACTCAAGTATACTGATCTGTCTTTACACACTAACTTCCTGATAGCTTTTAAAGACGGAGAGGCCCGTTTAGCTTTAATCTCCTTGAGTACCAAGAATGGGTGAGCTTTTTCAATGGTTTATTTCCTTTTAATAATGTGCTGTTCCCATGTCTTCACCTGCCTTCCTTCTCCAGAAGCTCTTTCGGGGTAAGTGCCCAGAGATGGCCACAGCCTTGAATCCTTGCGGGAGGCTCGCGCCTTCCTGCCTGTTGCTGTCACCTATTCCTTCGCAGAGAACCTCAGCCATTTCCTTTCTGTGCAGCTGCAGTTCCACCCCCGGGAAAGGGGCACTTTGGTAATGAAGTGTCCAATGGGTTTTTCGAGTGCTGACCCCAGCGTAGACAGTTCAGACCGCTCACTTACAGGTCAGCAGCTCCTGACCCTGGTTTTGCAGCTTCCCTGGGGTATTTGCACTTATCTCACAGAAAGAGGCCGAGGGTTCCTCTGCGGGCCTCCAGCCTGCTTGTCCTGGAGATGTTCCCTGTCGTTTCAGCCCCAGGAAGGTTGGGGCTCTTGCTGGGAATTTTAGTGCTCTCAGCATCTGGTGTGCTGCACGTGTTGCCACCTGTAAGATGCTGTTACTGATTGAGACACTGCTGTCTTGTGTGTACCTGTGATAGAAAAGTACTGCCAGTCACCAGTGTAGAAAAGTCAGAGGCCATAAGATACACCTGACTTCAGGAATGTTAAATTACTTTTAAAAAGTTACTTTAAAGCATCTTAAAATGGACGGAAATCTTTTGGAAATAGAGGAGCCCCTCAGCCTCGTCATGCGGACCCCAGTTTGGCAGTGGCGGCTGCTGGGATGAGTCTAGGCCACAGAGGAGGGGTGGTGGGTGGGGGTGGGGCCTGGGCACAGCAGGTGGGGGCTGGTGGGAGTCGCGGTGTGGTCTGAGCCCCCTCTAAGTGTCATCTGGGTGGAGGCCTGTCCTGCTTAGTCGGGCAGCAGCCGGGGGCTGGGTACAAGCCGAGCCTGCATCGGCCAGGTTGGCTAAGCAGACTTCTCTCCAGAAGGGTGCTTTTCCCAGCGTGAAGCCCCCAGTGTCGGGAGGCACCTCGTCGTAGCTGGGAGGAGTGCCTGTTTCCTCTCTCCAGGCAGGGCCAGGATCACTTGGTAGGGGATTATGTCCAGGGCTTAGAGAAACCATGTGGAAAATAACCTAGTTAGTAGCCTCTCAGGAGTGGTCTATTTCTGGCAGTCGATTCTTCCATATTTCAGCCAGAATCACTTTTCTGAAGCCGTCTGACTCCTGTGTCTGGGTTGTGGGCCCCATGGGGGTGTCCTCTCCGGACTGAAGACCCGCCGGGAGCCCTGAGAGCCTTGAGGGGTGCACAAGTCAGGCCTCAGCAGAGGGAGGGGGCCTCCTCCCGTCGCCCACTCTTCCCAGCCCTGACTGGGAAGTGGCAAGTGGGGCAAGTGGGGACTCTAGTTCTGCTCGGCTGAAGGCCCCCGCCTGAATGCCTCGCCCTGGGACCTTGGTGCCCAGGGGCCCTACATCGGAGGGGCTGCGTGGTTGTATGTGGACCACCTGTGACCAGTTGGGCTCCACCAAGACCTTGGGGACCGGCTGGCCTGTCCTCTTCCCTGCCCCATGGACTCCCCTTGCTGAGCCAACATCAGTTTCTTCCCAGTTCACCACTTGTCTCTGCTCCAGCAGCTGTGCTGGGCGCGGCTGCCAGTTCAGCAAGTGGGGCTGTAAGTGACAGGCTAAAATTAGGTGTATCTACACCCCCAGTCCGCCTTTCATTGGGGCTGTTCTGAGCCTTCTAGACTGCGAGCTGACAGTCACCTGCCAAGCCTGAGGAGGGGCGTGGGGCGGGGGACTCCTGGGAGTGCAAGTTTGGAAGTTGTACGTTATTAACTGCTCTGGGCCCGTGTCTGTGCGTGCTGCCTCCTCCCCTGCAGGTTCAGACGGGAACAGCATGGACTCGGTGGACAGCTGCTGTGGCCTCAGGAAGCCTGACAGTTTCCAGAATGCCCAGGCAGGCTCCAATCCCAAGAAGGTCGACCTGATCATCTGGGAGATCGAGGTGCCAAAGGTAAGGGCTGCAAGTGCTAAGTGACCCCGGACCCCGGGTCAGCGGGCTTGGGAGAGGGGGCCAAGCGGGGAACCTAAACGAGGAGAAGCCCCCGGGGAGCCGGAGGCTGAAGGGGTGGGAATGCTCTGCTTTGCCCGAGTCTGGAGAGCTCCCGCAGCAAGGAGTACCTCCAGCTGCCCTCGGGGGCGGCGTTCTCACACTCCCCGGCTCCTCCCCTCCTCTGGGCTCTTCTTGGCGTGCAGGGCTCAGATCAGTTTGGAGATGCTAGCAAAGTGAGGCTGAGGGCAGGGGCTGCTGGCCAGGAGTCCCCTCAGCACACTCTCCTCACGATCTCCAATGCAGACTGTATTTTATAATTGAGCACAGCATAAATCCATATTTTAGAGGGCTTGAAGAATATAGCAGTGTAGGAAGAAAATAAAAATCAGCTTAATCCTACCCCCGAGAGTGACTAGGAAGACTTTTATTTCCTTCTCATCTTGCATCCTGTGGTTTTTAAACAAAACTAAGATTATGTTGCTTTAATTAATGCTTTTAAATATTTAACAACTTAATTTTCCTGTTATTCTTTGAAAATAGAATTTTAACTGCATGATTCATTGTGTGAATGTCAGTTTACTCCACCAGTCCCCCAATTCCAGGGTGCTTAAGTGATTTCTAGCTTCTTGCTTTTCTAACTTACATCTTATTAGCTTGATCTTGACGTTTGTCTTAGGGGCTCAGAAATAATTGGCCAACTGCATTCTTCTAGGCTCTTAGCCTCCTGCCGAGGTGGAGACTTGGCCTGGTGTGACCTCGAGGTCAGGCAGGCCACTCTGACCTGCACGCTGGCTCCCTCGGTTATGTCTTGCCCCCGGTCTGCAAAGGGCAGACCCCGGCAGCTTTGGGTGCAGAGTGACTGTGTCCCTAGCAGCTCTGCCAGGTGGGGTCACTGGGGATTGCTTCAGGGTTTATCTTATATTGGGCTGAGTTTGGCTCCTCTGGCCCGCAGGGGACATGTGCTCTGGAGTTGGCAGCAGGAGCCCAAGGGTTTTAGACCTTTGTTTTCAAACTGAGGCCATTCTTTGGACCTGAGCAGACTTGGAGAGGTAGAGGACTCAAAAATCCAACTTTGTGCTTAGAAACATCCCAGTGTCTAGGAGAAAATGCTGCCTTTGCAGCCTCTGAGTGTGAGCCCCATTGCTGGGGAGGAAATGGAAACTGCCGCGTCCCAGAGCCGTTGCCTGGTGCAGCTGCTTAGTAGCTGTGTGCAAGGCAAAGGCGCTCAGCTGAGTCCGACTCGGTGCGACCCCGTGGAGTGTATCTCCCTGGACTATACAGTCCGTGGGATTCTCCAGGCCAGAATACTGGAGTGGGTAGCCGTTCCCTTCTCCGGGGATCTTCCCATCCAGGGGTCGAACCCAGGGCTCCCGCTTTGCAGGCAGATTCCTTACCAGCTGAGCTATCAGGGAAGCCTGTAGCTGTGTGAGCCTGGCCAAATTAACTTAACCTCTCTGGGTTTGTTCCATCAACTGTAAAATGGTGATAAACAGATGCTGTTTGTTTTGCACTCAGAACAGTGCCTGGTGAGTGAGTGCCGAGAATACGTGTGAGCCTGACCTGGTGTGAAACAGAGACGGGTTTTGGGGGTGCTCGGGTCTGGCTTCTTGCTCACCCTCTCACCTCTCTCCCGAAGCACCTGGTTGGTCGGCTGATCGGCAAGCAGGGACGCTACGTGAGCTTTCTCAAGCAGACGTCCGGTGCCAAGATTTACATCTCCACCCTGCCTTACACCCAGAACGTCCAGGTCTGCCACATCGAAGGTCAGTGGCAGCCACTGCCCAGCTCTTATGGCAGTCTTCTTACCTGCAATGGAAGCGACTTGAAGCATTTGAGTCCCACTTGCTCCCTTTTGGAATCTAAAGTCTCTGAATAGAAAGCCCTGCTTCTCACCCCAGGTGAAGGGAGTTGGCAAGTCTTCCCATTAGCCTCATCACTTCCGGTGGTTGAGGGAGACTTGGGATTCCCCCAGATCTTCTGGCAGGAAAGCGGTGGGCACTCGGGGACTGGCCAGGGGTCCTGGTGGTGCAGCTGGTACTAAGCAGCTGCACCAGGGGTCCTGATGGTGGACAAAGGCTGGGCCTCCCCGTCAGCTAAGCTCCTGTTGCATAAGTGCAGTCATAAACAATAGAGGCCAAGTGTGAAAGGGCGACAGGCTTCCAGCTTCAGATGCGTTTCACCCTAAGGCTAGGCTTGGCGTTTTGGCACCTTCAAGGTGCACCTGAACTCTGGGGAGAGTCCGGTGCGGTGTGGGGTGGCCTGAATTCAGTTTTGCTCTCTGTCTGAGCCCTGTGACTGTGGTCTGGCCCCACATTCAGGCTCTCAGCATCATGTGGACAAGGCGCTGAACTTGATTGGCAAGAAGTTCAAAGAACTGAACCTCACCAACATTTACGCTCCCCCGCTGCCTTCGCTGGCACTGCCTTCTCTTCCAATGACTTCCTGGGTGAGCATGCCCCTTCCTCCTGGCCAGCCCCAGATGGAAGCTCCCGAGGCTGCGGGCAAGGAAGGCCGGGGCACACTGGGGCCTGCCCTTTCACCTCTGGCCAGCGGTCAGCTCTGCTTTAGTTCTCTGGGTTGGGCTGGGGGCCAGGGTGCTGTAGGAAGCTGGAGGCTTCTGAGTCCCTGCTTGGAAGGACCGCTCTCCCCACCTCTGCCACGTGGGCTGTCTGTTCTCTAGGCAGTTGCCTGGAGAGGACTACTCCCTCCTGACTGGCCATGTGCAGGCTGGCTCGGGACGCCTTCGAGCTGTGCCTTGTCCTGATAACCTAAGACCTGGTTCAGGGACCCCCCCGGGTGGAGTCGGGTCCAGCGGTGGCCCTGGTGAAGGAGGCCCTTCCCCTTCCATCCTCACAAGGGGCACCTGGGTCATAAAGGGAAGGAACCCCTGCTCCACCTCCACCCCTGGGAGCCCTGGCAGAGGAGCTGGCGTTTTGGGGCTTGTGTGCTGGGGCTGTGGGGTCTCTGGGGCCTGTCACCCCATCCTGCGGTGTGCCTCCAGCCCTGTGAGCCTCGTCTCACTGGGAGCAGAACTGTAGGTTTCCGAAGGCTGAGAACACTGCATTTCACACGTAGGGTGGGTGTGCACTCCAAGAAAATGTTTAGGATGCTGACCTTTTCCTCCTGTGTCTTTCTCCCTCCCAGTACCCTTGTGCTTTGGGGGGAGGGGTGGGTGTCCTTTCCTTTCTTGTGGATATCCGGGAGTAGGCTGACCCCCACTCCATTCTTCACTTCTGAATCATCGAGGTTTCCCGTGAGGCTTGGCCCCAAACCCACTCTCTTTTTGAAGTAGTTGAGCGGTTGGTGAGGCCTCCTCTCCTTGGGCTCTGAGTGGCTGGAGCCATGACTGTCAGCCCCAAGGCCGGGCGGTCGGCGCAGAGCTTTCACCCGAAGCTCTTTCTGTGGCCGCCTGGCTGGGAGGCGGCATGGATGCCCTTCTGTGTCCACAGCACCTCGGTGTTGCCTTAGCTTGGAGAGAGGCCAGCGGTCATGCTGGTGCTCCTGGGGTCAGCTGCTGTTCCAGGGAGCTGACAGAGTGTCCCTCAGGCTTGACCGTCTCTTACTCTTGTTCTCAGTGGCCACCCCATTCCTGTTTGCCTTCCCTGGGTCTTACACAGTCTGAAGAAGAGGGGGACTGGGCAGAAGCTGTGCCCAGGCCCGTGGGGGGCCAGACGCTCCGTCCACCGCAGACGCCTGGGGGCCTCCTTGCCCAGCTGAACAGAGACCACCTCTCATGGTTACTTGGGGTGTTGCGGGGCCAGGGCCACAGGGGAGCCAAACGCTGAACGGCTTAAGAGAGTTTTCCTTGCACCTCTGCTGTCCAGGAGCCGTGTTGCTTTGGTTTGCTGTGCCTTTTTCGAAGATGTGCCAATTTGGAGTCTTGCCCTGGGGCCTCAGAGTATATCCCAGGTGTGAGAAGGGTTGCTGAGTGCACGTGCCCCTCCCCTCTCTGCAGCTTATGCTTCCGGACGGCGTCACTGTGGAGGTCATCGTGGTCAACCAGGTCAACGCCGGGCACCTGTTTGTGCAGCAGCACACTCACCCCACCTTCCACGCACTGCGCAGCCTGGACCAGCAGATGTACCTCTGCTACTCCCAGCCTGGCATCCCCACCTTGCCCACCCCGGTGGAGAGTAAGCGCTGCCCTAGGGGCCAGAGTGGGGCGCCTGCACTCTGGCCAGGCTCGGGGAGAAGTTTGGGGGGGTGGTCTCCTCTTGTTCTGCCCGTGGTTTTAACCAGCAGGAGGCTGTTCTGGGGCTCTTCATGGGAATAGCATCCCTGAGTTCTTGGTGTCGGCATGGGGCGCGCTGGGCTCCATTTCCTGGCTAGCTCAAGCTGGTGTTTCCATAGGCTGATGGAAAGAAGGGGTCAGAATACAGAGTTGGCATGAGGGTTCTGGTCTCAGCTCTGCTGCTCGCCTGTTGAGGGAGGTGGATGCCCATATCATCTGGGAATTGGGGTGGCTACTGTGTGTGTCAGACATGCACAGTACCTGCTGCAAGTGCCACTCCCATAGACAGTCCCAGAGTCTGGTGACTGTGGGTTGGGGCATTTCCAGTCAACGGGTGAGAAAACCAGGCTCTAAAGTCAGTGACCTGCCCAGGTGGCCCCTGCCCTGGAGCTCGGTTACCTTCGTCACTCTCATTAGCAGAGATCTAATGTCTCTAACCCATCCCATCAGAGACTCCTGACCGGAAGCCCCCAGTGGGCTTTAAGACATAAGAAAACTTGAAATTTGGGGGGCATTTTATATTAAGGTTTTCCTTTTGGAGGAATATTGTCAGGTTCTCTGATGTTGCTTCAACCCAGAAGTGAAGACAGAACTGGAGGCCAGGAGGTGACTGGGCTGGACTGGCGCCTGCCCTTCAGGGTCAGGACCCACTGTGGCCAGCCGTATCACAGGCCCCGCCCTTCCTCCCAGGCTGGGGTTGGTGGTGCTCAGGGGCACTTGCTCTCTGGCCTGGTTGGCTGCCCCAAGCATTCCTGCTCTCAGCACCGTCCTGAAGCAAAGGCCAGAAGAAGCGGGCTTTGGGCTTGGGAGCCCTCGGTCTGGTCTGCGGTGGGCCAGAGCAGGCCCTGCCAGGGGCCAGAGACCTGCTGCACTTGAGGCTCTGGATTCCTTCTAGGACATTCCCTTCAGATTAGAAGGCAGGTGCTGGTCCATTCCCTGAATTCTGAAATTTACCTGGCTTATATCAGGTAATCTGTGTCTGCCTTTGGCCTCAGAGAACGTCTCAGAGAAAGCGGGTGGGTACTTTCTGGTCTGGGGGGCGTTGGGGGCAGCAGAGATGCACGGCTGGCAGGCCTTGCCCTTGGTCCGTGCTGGGCCCGGGAGGGCCTGTGGCCGCCCCGCCCTGCACTGGCTCTGGGCACACGCTCTCGTCTGCCCGCAGTAACGGTCATCTGTGCTGCCCCCGGTGTGGACGGGGCCTGGTGGCGAGCCCAGGTGGTGGCCGCCTACGAGGACACCAATGAGGTCGAGATTCGCTACGTCGACTATGGCGGCTACAAGAGGGTGAAAGTGGACGTGCTGCGGCAGATCCGGTGAGTCCAGTCGGCGTCTGCAGAGCGGGCGCCTGGGACGGGGGCGGGTTCTTCCTGCTGCTGCCCACTCTGTTTGGGAGACGATGATGCAAATGAACCCGTCCCGTCCTCACCTCAGCTAGACAGAGCAGAGAGGCCCGTCCGGGGGAAGAAGTCCAGGTGTCGTTGGGCACAAGAGAGGCGGCTTCTCTTGGGGCGCTCGATGCAAGCAGCACCTCCAGGGCCAGGCCTGCGCAGGCGAGCCGGGAGCAGTGGCCTGTACCTGTCGTGTGCGCCCTCTGTGTGGCTTCACCGGGTTTCGGGGTCACGGCGCTGAGCAGGAGGGCGCCTCAGCCTGGGGTGAGGCAGCGTGGCATCCAGGTTCAGCTCGGGCCTTGCTTGTGTTTCAGGTCTGACTTTGTGACCCTGCCGTTCCAGGGAGCAGAGGTGCTTCTGGACAGCGTGATGCCCCTGTCAGGTAACAGGTGGGGCTGTGGGCCTGGGTGGGGGTGCAGCAGGTGTTGAAAGGAGGTCTTCTCTGTGAGACCCTTGTTCTCACCTTCCAGGCTTAAGCAGCACAGGTTGCGGCCACTTTGTTTCCAATAGACTGGTCTGGGTGGAGGCCCGAGAACGCGTTTCTAACAAGTTCTCCTGTGATGCTGGTCCCTGGACCCCCGCTTTCAGGCCCACTGCCCTGGCCTCCACCCAGGCCTCCAGCTTTGAGAGGCTTCCTGCAGAGACACTGCTCCCTCCCTAGATGCTCCCAGACCTTAGCCCTGTGCTCCCATCCTCCCTGCCTCTCACCCTGGGTGTGGCCTTGTTCGGGAGTGTAGGATCTGACAAAGAATGCTGTCTGCGCGCCCTGCCCACCTGGGATCACTGCGCAAAGTGGACTGTATGGCCAACTGCCTGGGTCTGAATTGCACCTGCATCACTGTGGGAGCAGGTTGACCTTCAGCCACTGACCCGTGTCTCACATGTTCTCACCTGTAACATGTGTTCCTGACTCCATGAGATAGCAGTGCCTTCAGCCCCCGAATCAGTGTTGGTGGCAGCGATACTGCACCAGAGGCAGCGTCTCTGTCCCTGTGCCCCTCTGTGCCCCGGGGGTGGCATGCAGCAGGCACCCCGAGTGTACCCAGGGAGGCCTGGCGCTCTGCACTCGGCACAGGTGTGGCTCTGTCCCGGGAGGTCCTGCTACGTGGCAGCATGTGACGTCTGTTTGGAGAACACTTGCAAGCTATGTGACAAGTGCCTGGCCTCAGTGAGAGTCGAACGCTGCTTTTCCCTCTCCTCAGACGATGACCACTTCTCCCCCGAGGCAGACGCAGCTATGAGCGAGATGACGGGGAACACAGCGCTGCTGGCTCAGGTGTGTGGTGCGGGCAGGCTGGGAGTCTGTCTCGGGAGCCCCTGCCTGGTGCCTCCAGCCTCTGAGCTCTCCCGGCTTCTTGGGAGCGGACCTTCAGTGCCTGCCTTCCCGTGGCCCATGCCCTGGGTCAGCCAGCAGTCTTGAAGGAGAGGGGCCTGGGGTAGCTTATTAACACCATGGGGGGTTTTTGTTCTCTCAGGTGACGAGTTACAGCCCAACCGGCCTTCCTCTGATTCAGCTGTGGAGCGTGGTTGGAGATGAAGTAAGTTCTGGCCTCCTTTCCCCCGTCACGCCCAGAGACGCTCTTGGTGGCCGCAGTTGGAGTGGGGATCCCGCTGTCATCTAGGGGGTGGCGGCTGGAGGTGTAGCTGATGATCCCCGCAGAGCTGTGGCGGCCCCGTAGCAGGACGTCCCTGGGCTCTATTGGACCTTGTCCCTTGGGGTTTTCCCCTCTGTCTCTTGGTACTAGCACATGGACAGCCTGCTCGCCTGGCGGGCCCAGCCCAGCCATTCAGGCGCCGGTAGTCGGGCCTAGGCTAAGAGGAACCGCGCAGGCCTGAAAGGTGGGCCTGGTGCTGTGGCCGCACTCTCCAGGACCTTTCTCTCCTAGGTGGTACTGATAAACCGGTCGCTGGTGGAGCGAGGACTCGCTCAGTGGGTGGACAGCTGCTACTCAAGCCTCTGACCCGCCCCACACCGCCTCTGGAGTCTGTTTTGCACTGTTGAAATTGGGCTTGGCACTCAAGGCAAAGACTTTACAGCAGAATTACAAACATTTGTCGTCTCCAGAGAGTCCTTTCGTTCTGTACTGTAGTCACGTTGAGCTGTTTCCGTCTCTGAGACGAGGGAATTGTGGGTTCTTTTCAAAGCCATCAGATGGCGTGTAACAAGCCAGTCGGCCTAATCTGGTTCCAAGCTGTTTATAAAACAAACAAAAGAAATGAAAGGAAAACTGCCTCAACTAGGTTGTCCTGCCCTCCACCTGCCACCCCCCGCCATTCCCTTCCTCCCTTCTTTCTGCCTCTATTCTATTTCCTCCCAA
This sequence comes from Kobus ellipsiprymnus, assembly GCA_006410655.1. Taxonomy (NCBI): domain Eukaryota; kingdom Metazoa; phylum Chordata; class Mammalia; order Artiodactyla; family Bovidae; genus Kobus; species Kobus ellipsiprymnus. Next base: position 317,187 of record SJYR01000258.1, read on the forward strand.
ACCCAAACCCCTGTAAGCAGACAGGCCAAGGGATGTGTTCTTGCTTTTGGGGAAGGGATTCTTTTACCTTCAAGTCTTTCTTCAGGGAGCAAGACATGAACTGACTGATGGGCATCAATCGCTTGTATAGCTTACCAATGAATTTATGATTGTTTAACCATTTTTTATGAGCTCCATCTGGGCCTCTAAGAAGACAGACTTTTTAATGCATCTGTAAATACAGAGCAGTCGTACCTCCGGCCTTAGTCAGTGATAGAGGAGAGGGGGGACTTATCTTGCCAAGCTTGGTTGTACTTTGTAACCATTTTCTATTTGTGCAAACTCTGTAAATATGTTTAAAAAAATGTAATTATTTTGTACAAGATACACTGGAGAACAAAGGGAACTCGCGGTTTTTCCACATCCCATGTCATCTATGGCTGCTGCCTGTCCCAGCTCCCAGCGCTTCCTGCATAACCGGACAGGGTGAGCGTATGGTATAGGGTGTGACCCGGGGATTTTTTTTTTTTTCCTGTACAAATTTGTTTAAAAACAAACAAAAAAAAACCTTATTGGATTACCTTGCAGTGGTGTGTGTTGATTCTTTTTAAGACTGATTTCATGCAGCATTGTGCAATTTAAGTAACTTAAACATACAAACATATACATCTCGAATTGTACACACTGTAGCTTCTGTTTTTTCCCATGGTGAACACAGCTGGGGAGTCGTGGGGTGGTTGTGAGTGTGGTAGGCTCTAGGGTGCCTCTTAAACTAGGAGACTTGTGGCTTTCTGAAGACAGTTTAGCCAGAAATTTCCATCTGGCTTTTTCCTCCCCTTTGCTCCACAAGGTGGCAGCCAGCCTTCCCCTGGCTTCCTCCTGTGATAGTCTCAGACAGCCAGGCTTGAGGAGAAAGCACTGGTTGCCCAAATTCTTTGTGCATTCTTAATAAATCTGAAGTGATTTAAGAGCAGAACCAAGTCTTGATCAAAAGGCCTCTCCTCTTAAACATAGGCTCTGGGCCTTGAGCCCTGGCCTCTGGGCCTGCCCACCCCTCCAGGGTCTCTGGAGTGCTAAAAGAGCCCCAGGGCACAGAAGGCATTCTCCCCAGAGCTGCAACCTCTCTCCCTGGCTTTGGGTACTGAGTGGGTAAAATACAGGCTTCAGTTTCCATGATCAGATAATGATGGTGGTGGTGGTTCAGTTGCTAAGTCGAGTCCGACTCTGTGACCCCATGGACTGCAGCACACCAGGCTTCCCTGTCTTCACTCTATCCTGGAGTTTGCTCAAACTCATGTCCATTGAGTCAGTGATGCCATCCAGCCATCTATCTCATCCTCTGTTGGCCCTTTGTCCTTCTGGCCTCAATCTTTCCCAGCATCAGGGTTTTTTCCATGAGTCGGCTTTTTGCATCAGGTGGCCAAGGTATTGGAGCTTCAGCATCAGTCCTTCCAGTGAATATTTAGGGTTGATCTCCCTTAGGATGGACTGGTTCGATCTTGCAGTCCAAAGGACTCTCAAGAATCTTCTCCAGCACCACAGTTCCAAAGCAGGATTCTTTGGCACTCAGCCTTCTTTATGGTCCAACTTGTGTCTGCACACTACTACTGGAAAAACCATAGCTTTGATGATATGCACATTTGTTGGCAAAGTGATGTCTGTGCTTTTTAATTCACTGTCTAGGTTTGTTACAGCTTTCCTTCCAAGGGGCAAGTGTCTTAGTTTCATGGCTGCAGTCACCATCCACAGTGATTTTGGAGCCCAAGAAAAAATCTGCCACTGTTTGGTATCAGCCTCATAAGGCAATGAAATGGAAATATCCCTGCTGGAATGGAGCGTGGCCCTCAGCAAGCTCTCGTGTGGTCTTAACCGCCAACAGCCCTCAGTCCCAGCCATAAGTGGGTTGTGACTTTGGTCAAGCTGGGTTATACACGGAGCTAAGCTTTTCCTTTACAGCTTGCATCAATGGGACAGGAAGTGGTGTGTGGCAGCCTTTAAGCTAGTCTGAAGAGGGCTCTCACTGCTGGGCTTGCAGGCATGGCTTCTCTCTTGGGGAGCAGTGGAGGGGTTTTAATGGCCGGAACCCATGATTCTGTGCAGGGCGGAGGGCAGGGGAGGTGACGGGAGTGGAGGCCAAACCAGACCCATCTGGCTGAGATAGGCTTCCTCTGTGAAGGCTCTTGGGCTGACAAGAGATGGGGTCAGGACCAAGGGCCCAGGCTCACGGTGGGGAGGTTGTGCTTGGTGTCTCAGCGCTTAGCTCTCAGGGCTGGAATATTGGAGAAAACAAGAAGTTACTGAGGAGCCTATACGCTTTGGATAGATATTGTTTAGGTTGCCATGGGCCTTGGATTAATTTCCAGAGTTCTGAAAAAGTTAATTTTGACCATTTTGCTGCTACTCACGTTGCTTCTACCGAGGAGCGGGTTTCCAGGTTCATGGATGGAGGTCCTTATTCCCCCAGGCCAGATGGGCCCTCTGGTGGTTGGTGTGTTCTTGGAATTACCCAGGGGAGCCTGGTGGGCTGCCATCTATGGGGTCGCACAGAGTCAGACGCGACTTAGCAGCAGCTGGTTAAGTGTAAACTTGAACTCTTAAATGGGAGAAGCTGGGGCTGGAGATCTCCCCCAGGTCGGAGGTCTCACCCTCCCCTGGGTGTGAGGGCAAGGTGGATGGCTGGGCACAGGAGCCGGAGAGCCAGCCTGTTCTCACTGCAGGTGCTTGTGTGGCTGTAGCCCCTCTTTGGTCCTTGGGGTGATGCTGCGGGAGAAAGAACTAGACCTAGTAGGGTGTTGGTGTCAGTGTTCTGGGGCTACTGCTGCCCCACTGTAGGCTTAAGATCAAGGCTGAGCTGGAGTTGTGGAGAACTTACTGTCAGATCCCGTGCTGCTTTACAGGAATCCTTGGTCCTCAAAAGGCTCAGTGGTAAAGAATCTGCCTGCCAATGCAGGAGACACAGGTTCCATCCCTGTCTTGGAAAGATTCCCTGGAGGAAAAAATGGCAACCCACTCCAGTGTTCTTACCTAGAAAAGCCCACGGACAGAGGAGCCTCGTGGGCTACAGTCCATGGGGTCGCAAAAAAGCTGGACATGACTTTGCGGCTAAACATCACTTGGTCCTCATGCCCACCTCTGGGATGAGCGAGGGCTGACCCCAGAGATAGACGGTGGGGACTGTGGTTTGCGGGTGGAGCGGACGTGAGGCTGAAAGCCCGGTTCTCATCCACAACTCCTCTGTGGCAGTATGAGAATGATCGTTCCCCGTCCTGTGTCCCCAGACACCACAGTGGCTCACTGACCAGCCTCTTAGGAGTTTCAGAACTGAGAATTGGAAAAACACAGACGGGAGAGATCCATCATTTCACCTCTTAGAAAAATTAAAATTTATGTAAACAAACCCAGGAGAAACATGGCACCTAGGCCAGACAGGAGACATTTGAAATCTGATCTAAAAGGAAAACAGTCTCTGTGGGCGTCAAAGAATGTGGACAGAAAACTCAACACCCAGGCCCCTTTCTAGACCAGCTTTGTCCAGAGACATGGAGTGAGACACGTGTATAGTCTGAAATTTTCTAGGAGTCTCTATAAAAAGGAAAGAGCAGATGAAATTAATAAAGGTTTATTTAACCTATTTCAATGTGTAATGGGTGTTAGAAATACTGAGATATTTGGGTGTTTTTATATGAAGTCTGGAATCCCATGTGTGAATTTGCACTCACAGCAGCTCAGGTGCTCCACAGTCACAGGGGGCTGGAGGCTGCTGGTCTGGGCAGCTCAGGACTGGACTGATGCCTTCATCACTATCACTATCACTCCAATACTGATAGCCTCATATTCTTACTCAGAAAATCTGGGTTCTTTGGTGCATTTATTTCTCCAGATAAACTCTAGAATGATTTTTTGGGGGGAAGGGGACTGTGGAAAATGTTGTGCCACCCCTGAAAATAATGATGCTTTATTGTTGCTTTGGTATAAAATTTTATGTGATCTATTAAATTCAGCTTGTAAATTAAATCTGTTTCCCTTTTTTGCTGTCTCCCTCCACCCCCTCCCCCAATTTTTTTCTTTTTTGCCTGTACTATCCATTTCTAAGAGAAGTACATTAAAGGATTTTGTATGTATTGGCATTGTGTTTTCCTGTCTTTCCTCGACTACTTTCCTTTTTGGTGAAATCCGGAAAGTCAGTAGGTGAATTTCACTTGTTGAGTGTGATCACTGTTGTAATATTATTAGATGTTTAGTTCATTTTCCTATTGCTTTCTGACTGGCTCCTTTTTTTTTTTTTTTTGCTTTCATCATCTGCTTGGTCAAAAATTTTCCTTGTAGTAAATTTAGTATTCAACATCTTGATTCTGTGTTATCAGTGAGTTTAAGTTACCCAATTTTCTCCCTGAACAAGAAGAAACTCAGCAGAATGTCAGATTTCTGCCCTTCCTACTGCACACACACACACACACACACACACACACACACACACACGTTCTGTGTCCCCTGAATTGTGCTAAAAGCATCTAGAATACAGTTCAGAATTACAAACTTTTCACGTATGCCTCTATCTCAAGAATGTTTTAATGGTGACATTGAACTTCAGTCATGTCAAAGATTTTTGCCCAACTCACTGTTAGGAGCTTTATTGCTCATCTATTTCTTTTTAAAAATTTTTATTACCAAAAATTAAAAATTTGTTATCAGTTGAAGGATGACACGAATCAGCCATGAGTGTGCATACGTCCCCTCTCTCTTGAGCCTCCCTCTCACCCCTCTAGGTTGTCACAGCCCGTTTCAGTTCCGAGTCACACAGCAAGTCCCCGCTGGCTGGCTGGCTTACGTGTTAGTGTGTGTTTCCAGGCTCTGTCCGTCCCACCCTCTGTTTTACCCTCCCCCACATTGCAGCCCTGCGGATGGGCTCATCAGTGCCGTCTTTCTAGACTCCATATATATGGGTTGATACACAACGTTTGTTTTTCACTGTCTGACTTCACTCTGTAATAGGCTGTAGGTTCTTCCACCTCACTGGTACGCACACGGGCACCTTAGCATTGACAGGGGAGGCAAGAGCATACAAGGGGGCAGAGATAGTCTGGGAACACTGGACAGCTACCTGTAAAAGACTGAAATTGGTACACTTCCTAACACCACACACAAAGAGAAAATGGATTAAAGACCTAAATGGAGGATCAGAAATAATCAAACTCCGAGGAAAACAGAACACTTTCTTAGGTCCCTGTTCCTGGGTTATTTTGATTCACTTCTAAAGTTCCTTTGGGTTGTGCTGGCTCTTCGCTGTGGTGAGTGGGCTCTCTGGTTGCAGCGTGGGGGTTCTTTTTTGCAATGCCCAGGCTCCAGGGTGCGCGGGCCTCAGCAGTTGCCGCACGGGTGCTGGTGCCCAGGCTTGTGGGATCCTCCCAGACCAGGCATGGAACCTGTGTGCCCTGCATTGGCAGATGGACTCATACCCACTGGGCCCCCAGGGAAGTGCTTTTGATTCACTTGTATTTCTTCTGACTTCTGTGTTTTCAGAACACGTATGAATCGTTGGTCTTCGGAACCTCTCTTTTTGTCCTGAGGTCAGCCTTAGCATCTCTACTGGAGCAGATGCCTGCCAAGAAAACTGCCCTCCCTCCCCCTCCGGACAGTAGGATCGCACATTCTGACCCCGGGTGCCGTTAGCGAAGGGTGGGTCGAGGTGCCCTCGGTCCCAAGGCTGAGGCTTCAGGAGGCAGCCTGTGCCCTGCTGGCCCAGCATCCGCTGAGTTCCAGGTGGAGACTAGCCTGCATGCCCGGGTGCCCACCACGGGAAGATGGTGAGGAACGGAGCTGCAGTCACCCACAGGCGGGGTGTGGGGTATCCCAAGCAGGTCCGTCATGAGTCATGAGGTCTGGGGGCTACGTGTGGCTTATCCTGATCAGTGGTGTCGTTCTGGCCCCAGACTCCTCTGAGGACACTGAGCTCTGGCTGTTCCCTTGCGGGCAAGTGCCTTGCTCCCCAGCCTCTGTCTGTGAAAGAGTGAATTAGGTGTGTGCAGAGGTGTCTGCCAGGTTTGACTTTACACTGATCTCTAAGGGCCTTCCTGGCGATTCCTCTTAGGGGGCTAACTTATTTTGTATTTTTACAAAGCACATTATCTAGGAGAGACCTTGGCTGTTTGTCGCTAGCAATAGGCCCAGCTAACATCGGGTGGGGACAGATGGCCCCCTCCTATCTCGACCTGCGGTGGCTGTCTTGTCTTTCCTGGCCCCTGGCTTGGTGATGGACAGAAGCTCTGCCTGCTCCTGCTGGTCTCGTCTCTCCATTGAGTGCCTGCTGTATGCCAGGCGTCCTGCTGTGCTGTGCTTAGTCGCTCAGTCGTGTCTGACTCTGCGAGCCTTCCAGGCTCCTCTGCTCTTGGGGATTCCCCAGGCAAGAATACTGGAGTGGGTTGCCATGCCCTCCTCCAGGGGATCTTCCCACCCCAGGGATTGAAGCCAGGTCTCCCACACTGTGGGCAGATTCTTTATCTGTTGAATCACAAGGGAAGCCCAAGAATAATGGAGTGGGTAGCCTATCCCTTCTCCAGGGGATCTTCCCGACCCAGAAATCGAACCGGGGTCTCTTGAGTTGCAGGCGGATACTTTACCAGCTGAGCTGCCACATAAGCCCAAGTATCCTGCCAGGAGGCTGCAAAGATGGGGCACATTCTGGCACTTTGGAGGCACCTCTACCTGGGGAGGCGGGCTTGGTGGAGCCACCCTCCCGCACTTCCTGTGGGATCCTGGCAGCTGCTGGCGAGATGGGCACCGGGGCCTGAGAATCAGCAGAGCTGGACTGGAAGCCAGGCCTCCGGACTCCAGGCTGATCTTTCTCTGCGTGTGGTGCCTCAGCTTCCCTTTAGGAAGCCAACTTGCCTGTGCCCAGCAGGAGGCGGCCTCCACCTGGCTCTGCTGAAGGAAGGGGAGGCTGAGGGAGGTGGGCAGCGGGCAGGGTGGGGGGCGGGGGAAGCCGGGCATGCTGCTGAGACGGAGTTGGCCCGTGGGACTGGCTCCCTGGCACTAGGAACAGAGCTGGTAAAAGTGAGAGCAGAGGAGGCCTCACAATAGGCAGTCTGCAAGTATGTCCCATGTGCAAGTCTTGTCTGTTTTTTGTTCTTTAATAGGTGATGAACAGAACATACAATTCCAAAGAAAAATGAAGAGAAGAGGGCACGGCCACCTCCTTTCCTGTTCCCCAGACACACGTCTCCTCTTCGGGGGACTGTTAGGAGGTTCCCCTGTTCTTGCTCAGCACATGTGAGTGACAGGGTGGTGCAAACTGCGGTCACAGGGCAGGCCCGAGTCTGTGCACTGTGTTATCGGCACAGAGCAGCAGCTGTGTGTATACTGTCCAGGGCTGCATGGCCGCTGCAGCCACGCAGTTGGACAGAGGCCACCCCCCAAGCCCCCAGTACCCAGTCCTTTATAGAAAAAGTTGGCTGACCGCCCCCCACTGTAAACATGTGTGCATTGTTCCCCCCTACCCAAAATTTAAGTCAATATGTCCTGCCTCTTTCAACCAGAAATTCCTTTGTTGAGAATTCCAGAGCCTCAGGTTCCTTGGGATGGTGTCTTATAGACAGCCCCTGCTGGAGGTCTTGTTGCTGAGCAGGTGAGCAGGCCAGAGACTGGGGTGGAGCAGGCAGCAAAGACTGGGCCACCCCTCAATGCACTGGCAGCACCTGAAGGGACACTCAGGCCCCCCACTGACCCACGTCTTCCTCTTAATAGGACTCCTGGTGATTCGTGTGTACAGCAGGCCCTGAGAAACACTGATCCGGGGGCTGTCAGTCATGTCCAACCTTGGCTGTGTATTTGGAATCACCTCAAAAACCACCTATGCCTGGGACCCATTCTCAGAGATGCAGATTTTTAAAAAGTGTTTATTTGGCTGCGCTGGGTCTTGGTTGTGTCACACGGAATTTTTCCACGCAGTGCACGGAGACTCTCCGGTTGCGGCTTGCGGGTTTAGTTGCCCTGCAGCATATTAGAACTTTGTTCCTTGACCAGGGATCGAACCCTCGTCCCCTGCATTGCAAGGTGGATTCTCAACCACTGGACCACCGGGCAGTCCCCAGAGATGCAGATTTAATTGATCTCAACAGCCTGGGCATTTATTTTATATATATTTAATATTAAATATATATTTTAAATATATATATATAATCTTCCCTGGTGGCTCAGCTGGTAAAGAATCTGCCTGCAATGCAGGAGACACATGTTCGATCCCTGCGTCAGCAAGATTCCCCGGAGATGGGAATGGCAAATCCACTCCCATTCTTGCCTGGGACATCCCTTGGACAAAGGAGCCTGGCAGGCCACAGTCCATGGGGTCGCAAAGAGCCAGACATGACTGAGCGACTAACACTTTCACGACTTTCACTTTTCATATTAATATATATATATATATATACAAAAGCACATATATTAATGATTACCTTTGGAGTTTAATGTATACTCTATATTTGTGTATAGAGTGCAATATATATATAATATACAAAAGCACATATATAAATGATTATCTTTGGAGTATAACATATACTCTATATTCGTGTATAGAGTGCACAGATCTTGAGTAGAGAATGTGCACATTTTTTGGATAATCACACCTAGGGTAGCCATTATCCAGTGAAGAAAGAGGAGCGTTTCCCGGGCTTCTCTCGAAACGTTTTCTGGTCGGGACCCCGTTCCAAGTAATCATTCTTGTGTCACTCTAGGGTTAGTTTCACCTGTAGTGGAGGGGTCGCCCAGGAGGTGCGTGAGGTCACGGTGCTGTGTGAGAGGTGGTGTGCCTCGGTGGTGCCTTGCTGTGCAAACTCCTCCTCGTGAACACGCCGCAGCTCTCTGATCCAGCCTTTGGATGACTGTCATTGCAGGTTCCACGTTCAGGCTGTAATGAATTAAAGTGCTGTGATTCCTTCTTGTGTTTTGAGTGGCCACGTGTATCCATTTCTCTTGAGCCCGCACCTGGGAGGATGCTTGCTGGGCCATGGGGGAGGACTAGGTTTACCTTCAGTAGTTACTTGTATGCTGCCGCTGCTGCTGCTAAGTCGCTTCAGTCGCGTCCAACTCTGTGCGACCCCATAGACGGCAGCCCACCAGGCTCCCCCGTCCCTGGGATTCTCCAGGCAAGAGCACTGGAGTGTGTGCTCAGCAGGTGACTCTGATGTCCTGCTGTTGATTCCCAGTCACCTTCCAGTAAATTCCTCATCCACCTCTGTTTCTTGCCAGCTGTAAGCCCTGTCTACCAGACCCTGGGCAGTTCCCACCCGACCCCTGAATCCCCTTCAGTGTTTAAATCTCTCCCCATCTCCCCTATCGACGGGATTCTGTCCAGCCTCACTCGGGTATCTCCCCTGCCAGCAGCCTAGCTCAGACTCTTGACCCAGTTCTTCCTCCTGGGCCCCTTAGGCATGGACACAGTAGCAGTCGACCACAGGGATGTGGTATCTGTCAATTCCCAGCACCCTCCCTGTCTTGAGAGCCCTAACACTGGGTTGACAAGAGGGTGAGCAGGCATAAAGCCAATAAAGCGCTTGGCACAGGCGCTGGAGGACAGTACTCAATAAATGATGCCCAAATGCAGATAACAGAACATTTCCGTCCTCACTCCAAGTTCTGACGGACACTATGGCGTCGAGAGCCGCACTGTCTGATGGGGCAGCCTCAGACCACAGGCAAAGAGCTCTTGAAAAGTGACTTGTCCAAACTGAGGTGTGTTGTAAAACATATACTTTGTGAGAAAAATGATTACATGTTGAAATAATATTCTGGATGTAGTGGGTTAAAGAAAATACACACCCTGTACTTTTTTTCTTAAAAATTTTTTTGGGCTTTTCTTTTTAAGTTGGATAATTGCTTGATTTGTTCTTTCTAAACATTTTTATTTTCTTTGGTTTTGGCTGCACTGGGTCTCTGCTGCTGCATGCGGGCTCTCGTTGCGGCGAGCAGGGGCCGCTCTCTGGCTGCAGGGCACTGCCTTCTCTCTGCAGGGGCTTCTCTCGCTGTGAAGCCCAGGCTCCAGGGTCCGCAGGCTCGGTAGCCATGGCGAACGGGTTTCATTGCTCCACAGCATGCACAGTCTTCCCAGACCAGGGATCGAACCCGCCTTCCCTGCATGTCAGAGCGGCTTCTTAACCACTGACCACCGCGGAAGTCCTGGTGTTTTTAAAGTTTTAATTAATTTTTTTTTTTTTGTCTTTCTCTTCTTGCTGTTTGTAAATGGCTGATGGGCACGTGAAGGTGGCTCCCGTGGATCACAGGTTCCTGTTGGACCACGCTGGGGAGAAGCACGTCCTCACAGGAGGTCACTTTTTCATACAGTCTTTCTCAGATTAGGGACTCATGTCTTTTGCTTCAGCGTTTATCTGGAGTGACTCTTCAAAACGCAGTGTGCGGGGCCCTAACCAGAAACTCGTATTGAGAGTAAGACTGGGAATCTGCACTTTCAACAACCTCCTCAGCTAACTCCTGCCCTCTTAAAATATGAGATCTACTTCTCCTGGAACTTGGGGTATTCAATATTCCTCTTTAACAGGTAAGCTCCCTTGCTTCAGATTGTGAAAAGATGGAACTCTTATTTCCTACTTTGACTTGGCTGCCAGGAAGTGCTGAGGACTGCTTTGCGTTAAATTAAACCAGCAATTAATTCCTGTGTAACCCAGGTGGCTGTTTTGCTGTCTGCCAGTATGTCGGAATTGTCATGCCTTAGGTTGGAAGCATCTGGGGGACACACACCCAAGTTTGTATTGTTGAGTTTCTGGCTTCAAAAGACTAGTCTTCCCGTCGCTTTTCTGCCTGTTGTTGTTCGGAGGATGAAAAGAATCATTGAACTTCAATAAGAAGTTTACCTAAAGAAAAAAAAAAGGAAGAAAGAAAGAAGAGTTAACCAAGGGAAATGCACTCCACACAAGTCAACAATTCCTTGAGTTATTTACAAGGGTCTGCAATTCATCCTGCACAGATTGCTGCCACTGTGGTCTTGGACCACTAGATGGCACCATAGCACCAGTTTCTGGAAGCCTTACCTCCCTCCAACTTCTTCTCCCAAATGATTGTCTCTGAACAGTGGTTTTTCAAGTAAAGTCTCAATCTCAGAATTTATTAGAAATGCAAATTCTCAGGTTCTACCCCAGATCCAAATGGCAAGCCAGTCCAGTATTCTTGCTGGGAGAATCCCATGAACGGAGGAGCTTGGTAGGCTACAGTCCACGGGTCGCAAAGAGTCGGACAGGACTGAGAGACTTCACTTTCTTTCACCCCAGATCCACCGAGTCAGAATCTGCTTTAATGTACCATCCAGGTAGCTCTGCTGCGCGCTAAAGTTTGAGAATCACTGTCCTAAAATCTACCTTGGGGTCCAGTTCAATTCAGTTCAGTCGCTCAGTCGTGTCCGACTCTTTGCAACCCAATGGACTGCAGCACACCAGGCCTCCCTGTCCATCACCAACTCCTGGAGTTTACTCAAACTCATGTCCATTGAGTCGGTGATACCATCCAACCATCTCATCCTCTGTCGTCCCCTTCTCCCGCCTTCAGTCTTTCCCAAAAGATCCAATGAGTCAGTTCTTCGCATCAGGTGGCCAAAGTATTAGAGTTTCAGCTTCAGCATCAGTCCTTCAAATGAATATTCAGGACTGATTTCCTTTAGGATGGACTGGTTGGATATCCTTGCGGTCCAAGGGACTCTCAGGAGTCTTCTCCAACACCACAGTTCAAAAGCATCAATTCTCCGGCGCTCAGCTTTCTTTATAGTCCAACTCTCACATCCATACGTGACCACTGGAAAAACCATAGCTTTGACTAGACGGACCTTCGTCAGCAAGGTAAGGTCTCTGCTTTTTAATATGCTATCTAGGTCAGTCATAACTTTTCTTCCAAGGAGCAAGTGTCTTTTAATTTCATGGCTGCAGTCACCATCTACAGTGATTTCCGAGCCCCCACAATAAAGTCTCTCACTGCTTCTACTGTTTCCCCATCTATCTGCCATGAAGTGATGGGACCAGATGCCATGATCTTCGTTTTCTGAATGTTGAGTTTTGAACCAACTTTTTAACTCTCCTCTTTCACTTTCATCAAGAGGCTCTTTAGTTCTTCTTCACTTTCTGCCATAAGGGTGGCATCATCTGCGTATCTAGGGTTATTGATATTTCTCCAAGCAATCTTGATTCCAGCTTGTGCTTAATCCAGTCCAGCATTTCTCATGATGTACTCTGCATATAAGTTAAATAAGTAGGGTGACAATATACAGCTTTGACATACCCCTTCCCCGATTTGGAACCAGTCTGTTGTTCTATGTCCAGTTCTAACTGTTGCTACTTGACCTGCATACAGATTTCTCAGGAGACAGGTCAGATGGTCTGGTATTCCCATCTCTTTAAGAATGTTCCACAGTTTGTTGTGATACACACAAAGGCTTGGGCGTACTCATAAATCAGAAGTTTTTCTGGAATTTTCTTGCTTTTTTGATGATCCAATGGATGTTGGTAATTTGATCTCTGGTTCCTTTGCCTTTACTAAATCCAACTTGAACATCTGGAAGTTCATGGTTCATGTACTGTTAAAGCCTGGCTTGGAGAATTTTGAGCATTGCTTTGCTAGCATGTGAGATGAGTGCAATTGTCCAGTAGTTTGAGCATTCTTTGGCATTGCCTTTCTTTGGGATTGGAATGAAAAATGGACCTTTTCCAGTCCTGTGGCCACTGCTGAGTTTTCCAAATTTGCGGGCATATTGAGTGCAGCACTTTCACAGCATCATCTTTTAGGATTTGAAATAGCTCAACTGGAATTCCATCACCTCCACTAGCTTTGTTTGTAGTGATGCTTCCTAAGGCCCGCTTGACTGTATACTCCAGGATGTCTGTCTCTAGGTGGGTGATCACACCATCGTCGTTATCTGGGACATGAAGATCTTTTTTGTACAGTTCTGTGTATTCTTGGCACTTCTTAATATTTTCTGCTTCTGTTAGGTCCATACATTTTCTGTCCTTTATTGTGCCCATCTTTGCATGAAATGTTCCCTTAGTATCTCTAACTTTCTTGAAGAGATCTCTAGTCTTTCCCATTCTGTGGTTTTCCTCTGTTTCTTTGCATTGATTGCTGAAGAAGGCTTTCTTATCTCTCCTTGCTATTCTTTGGAACACTGCATTCAAATGAGTGTATCTTTCCTTTTCTCCTTTGCCTTTTGCATCTTTTCTTTTCTCAGCTATTTGTAAGGCCTCCTCAGACACCCATTTTTCCTTTTTGCATTTCTTTTTCTTGGGGATGGTCTTGATCACTGCCTCCTGTACAATGTCACAAAAACTCCATCCATAGTTCTTCAGGCACTCTGTCTATGAGATATAATCCCTTGAATCTATTTGTCACTTCTACTGTATATTTGCAAGGGATTTGACTTAGGTCATACCTGAATGGTCTAGTGGTTTTCCCTACTTTCTTCAATTTAAGTCTGAATTTGGCAATAAGGAGTTCATGATCTGAGCCACAGTCAGCTCCCAGTCATGCTGAAGAAGCTGAAGTTGAACGGTTCTATGAAGTCCTACAAGACCTTCTAGAAACAACACCCAAACAAGATGTCCTTTTCATCATAGGGGACTGGAATGCAAGAGTAGGAAGTCAAGAGACACCTGGAGTAACAGGCAAATTTGGCCGTGGAGTACAAATGAAGCAGGTCAAAGGCTAACAGGGTTTTGCCAACAGAACACACTGGTCATAGCAAACACCCTCTTCCAACAACACAAGAGAAGACTCTATACACTAGCAAAGTTATAGTCAAAATTCTCCAAGCCAGGCTTCAACAGTACGTGAACCTTGGGGTAGTTTGAGTGAATGAAGGTGAGTGGAAATGGCTAGGGGCCTTGCTGGAGAAGGGTGAGGTGAGTTGGGGGAGTGGGGAAGCTGGGAAGGGAGATAGTGAAGGTCAGTGGTGCAGGGACAGGTCCACACTGTCCATATTTGGATAGGGCTGGTCCAAATAGGGGAGCAGTTAAGGAAAAGGGAATGGGTGGCGATTTTATATCTTTCTTTTTAGGTTAGGCATGTCAAATGGTATCAGCTGGATGGGGGTAGAAAGGGAGAGTCACTAGGGAACCCCCACCTTAGATGAAAGGTCCTGAACAGTGAAAAGAAACGCGGGCTGCTCAGCCGAGGTCTCCATTATGGATGGCTATTTGTTTCTGCCCATTCTGAAATTTCACCAAAACAGCCACTGTTAATGAACTAAAATCTTGCAACCCTCTCAAGATGATCCAGGAAGATGGATGCTCAGAAATCAAAAAGAACCTTGAGACTAGGGGAACGATCACTAGTATATTAAAATCGTGTCTCTATCAAGCCTGTCTGTATCCTAAGGGGAGGCCAGTGCCAGAATTAATTCATATCTTCTTTTTTTTTGAACACAGACAAAAATTCCTCTCGCAGGTGGTTCCTGCTCTTTCAAAGGAGCAATGCATCATGCAAATAATTTTTTTCAGCTGTGACGTGTACAGTTTAGTTTGATTTATTTTTGATGTCAGAAACAAAATGGAAAGTTGGAGCTTTAAAAACGAGCGTGGCTGGCTGAATAAATAAATAATCTGCTCTTGGCCAGAACCTGCCAGGGCCTCCTTAATTGCCCATTGATTCTTTAATTCTCTGCACTTTAACATCTGCGGAAATTAAGAGGCCACAGAGCATGGAGATGTCTTTTGTTAAACAAATGAAGGAAGCTGGGTTTTAGAAGGTGTAGCTCTTCCTGGGCTCTGACCTGGCATTTCAAGGCAGGAGGAGGGAAGCCAGGAGCCCTCGGTGGTTTCTTCCGGAGCAGGCGGCCTCGCTTGTTTCCAGCCATGAATATTTATGGTCTGTTTCCAGCCCTGAGAACACGGAGCGACTTAGCACCGGGACGTGGTGCGTGCCTCCTGGGGTTTCCTGGGTGTAGGGAGGAGGCCTGGCGAGGTCTCCCTCTGGAAGGTCAGGGGTTGGTGTTCTACCCTCGCCCACTAACCTGAGCAGACAGGCCACACGTCCCGGGGAGCCACCTCCATCTCTCGCAGGAAGGGAAACCTCTCCGGGAGATTTCTTTATCCTCATTTCCAGACTGGATGGAGGCACCAGCCATTCTCACCACCCTCAGGAGAGACCCTTGGTGTGTCCCCAAAAGGCTTCCAGAACCCCGTGACCTCCAGAGCATCCGAGCTCACCACCACCCTCAACCTTCATCAGTCATTCCAGACTTTGGAGAGTTCGAGCGTTCTCTCTCCTCCATGCCTCTGCTAAGACAGTCTCTGCTGCTGCTTGTCTCTTCTCCTGACACATGAGGTTCTCGCTTCTAGGAAAGTACTTCTGAGTTCTTTCCATGCCCGGACTCCCAGCCTCCTACGCAGATGTGGAATGGTGGCCTTCCCACCCCCGCTGGGCCACTGAGGCACTTGGAACTCCCTTCTGCTGAGACATTGCTTCCTACTATTTGCGAGTCCCTAGGGAGCAGGGCACATCTTCTATTTCTGCAACTGGTCTATGAAACAGGCCCCAGAACGTCATTGGCACTCAAAAATGTTTGGCTGAATGAATGAATGATGAAGTGCATCAGACCTCAAGTGGATACTACAGAAACTCAGTTAACAGAGGATGGAACCCTCAAAAGGGAATTCCATGACTGTTTTCTGGCTTTTTTGGCTAAGACTGGCTAAAAGATGTGTGATCTTGGAGAAGTTACTTAACTCCCTGGGCCTCAGTTTGCTCATCTGTGAATTAGGGTCAATAATAACAGCGCCTTCTCAAATTGTGGGAGTTTAACATAAAGTTTCTGGCATCTAGGATGCACTTGATATTTTGTTTATTATTTATACCCTTCAGCTGCTAAATGGTGTACAGGCAGCACCAGCTGAGTGGTTCTCTGGAGAAGTCTTTCAGAAGACAACACCATTGTCAGCTATTTCTGTGGGTTCTTGCAGGGTGGGGTCCACCCCCTTTCCCTGGATCCAGGGGACCCATCATTCCCTCCACACTCAAGACACAGCTCCTGGTCCCCTCGCCACTCCCCTTGAACCACCGTGGGATGCCTCCTGGGCCGTAATTATGGCTCCAGGGGGCCCCGCTTCCAGATGCCCTTTCCTTCTCAGCTGGGAACCCCCCATCCTGGCACACGTCCTCAGCTGGCTGCCTGCAGAAGCCTCCCCTTTCTCAGTCCCAATTCCCCTTTCCATCAGCATCTCCATTACATTCGAATTCTCGCCCTTCCACTTATCAAATCAGCATCGCACCTGCCTGTCTCTGCCACTGTCAACATCATCCCTGCCTGTGTGCCGCCTGCAGCCTGGGGCCCACCGCTCCCCGCTCTCCGGCAATTATCATTCCCTCCCCAGCTCACTTCGAAAGTCTTTGTTCTTCTCCCTGAACGTTCAAGTTAATTTCTACCGACTGTTTATTCAGCCTTTGTACTGGCGGGCTCGGTACTTACTCAGGAAGCGAAGGCCCTGGAGGGAGAGAGTGGGGACACTGCACAGCACTTTAGGACAGGAAAGAGACACTTCAGAGAGAGAGGGGTGAGGCAGGCGCTGAGGTAGGGGGTGCGGCCCTGGACGCGGGCGAGGGGCCGGGAGATGGGCCCAGGCGCTGCTTTTTGGGTTAGAATCCCAGTGGTTGATGAGGGTGTAAGCGTGTGCGCGTATGCACATGGATGCACACGCACATGTGGTTACAAACCTGTGTATATATGTAAGAGGCTGCAAAGCATAGCTGTCCGTGGCCGCAAGTGCCCCTCAGTTGGTCTTTTGTTCCACCCAGCATTTGGAGTTTGGAAAGGGGTTCTGGGCAGGCAGCCTTGCCCTGCTCTGGAGCAGAGACGAGGTGGTCCAACGGGGAGGGGCACAGAGGCGAATGGGAAGCCATGAGCGGGGAGGGCTGGGCGGGGTGGCCCAGGAGAAGCCCGAGCAGGGTGCCCCGAGGAAGAGGAGGCCTTTTTAAGCTGCCTGCTGGGAGGCGCTGCTGAGACGCTGCAGCCTTCACTGAAGACTCAGTTTGGGGAGCAGTAGCTTTGTATTTGAGGTTGCGTGGAGGGTAGCTGTGTGTGCAGAGAAGACGTGTCTCATTTATGAACTAGTGCGGGGGTGCGGATTCAGCCACAGCCAGGGCTGGAAGCCTACAACTTCCAACAGCTGGGAATTTTGAGAAATCTTGGTGAGAGCTTCGGCCTGTGTGATGAGGGGGTTGAATCAACGTCACCCCTTAGGGAGCCTGGGATGCTCTATATAAACACATGTGTACACATCAGAATATGTTCATAATATAGAAAATGAATAAATGCACAATTTTATATAACACGTATGCACGCTAAGTCGCTTCAGTTGTGTCCGACTCTGCTGCCCCATGGACTGTAGCCCTCCAGGCTCCTCTGTCTGTGGGATTCTCCAGGCAAGAATACTGGAGTGAGTCGCCGTGCCCTCCTCCAGGGGATCTTCCCGACCCCGGGAGCCAACCCACATCTCTTACGTCTCCTGCATTGGCAGGTGGTTCTAGGCACACTAGCGCCACTGGGAGGCCCTGTATAACATACAGTATGTATAAATTAAGACTCTCTGGAGGCTCAGTCAGTCAATAATCCGTCTGCAATTCAGGAGACCTGGGTTCAATCCCTGGTCGGCAAGATTCCCCTGGAGAAGGGAATGGCAACCCACTCCAGTATCCTTGCCTGGGAAATCCCATCAACAGAAGATACTGGCAGGCTACAGTCCATGAGGTTGCAAAGACTGGGACACAACCACCACCACCATGTATAAATTATACACAGCATGTTAAATATAAATGTATAAACTCATATATGATAAAATATAAAATACATAAAAATCAAATTTATTTGTATAATACAAATACATCAAAGTATATATATTATAGTATATAATCATGTATATAATTATACATGAAATACAGAACGTGTAATCATGTTTTAAATATGTATAAATGTGGATATATACATAAAATATAATAAAACCTTGGACCATAAAATAAAGTCACTCTTTTTGTTTTTCCCCTTCTACCTCTAACTTTTATTTGGAATGTTTACTCCATTTACATTTCCCAACTTTGTGTATAATTGATGCATAATTGGTATACAATAAGTTGCACATATTTAAAGCACACAACTGGATAAATGTTGACACATGGACACACCTGCGAAGCCATTGCCAGCCAAGATAATGAACATACCCATCACTCCCCAAATTTACTCCAGGCCCTGTGTAATCCCTCTGCTTGCTCCGCACCTCCCTCCCATCCCCAGGCGATCAGCAGTCTGCTTCATGTCACTGCAGATCAGCTTGTGTTTCCTGGGACTTTGTATAAACAGAATCGTACAGTGAGCGCTCATTTCTGCCTGGCTCCTTTCACTCACCCTCCTTTGTGGAGACCGTGCTGGTGCCAGCGTCAGGGGCTCCTTCCTTTTTATCGCTGAGATCCACCGAACAGATGGACCACACTTTGTTTATTCAGTCATATGCAGAAGGACACTTGGGTTTAATAGTCACGTGAAGATCTCTACCCCCCCACCCCACCATGCAATGAATTGTAGGAAGTTCCTCTTGCTTCCCAAGTTTCTCTTTATTTCTCAAGAGCCCGAAGAGGTACAGAGTTCATTTCTCCAAGGTAAGTTCAGGGCCTGCCGCCAGCACAAGGGCACCTGCCTGGGAGGTGCCCCGCGTCACTTCACCCCCATCAGCTCCTCCCTGGGGCAGGCTGGCCGTGGGAGCCCGCCTAACACCACTCATTGTGTGCAGCTCCTCGGTCTCAGGGAGCCGGGTCAGGAGGTGCCACGGCTGGCCTGGAATGGTACCCAGGTCGCTCCTCCTCTCCCTGTTCTCTTCATGCAGGGACATATCTGAGACTCCCCACTGTGTGTCGGGGTGGATTCTGGGCTGTACCCGGGAGTCACACGTGGTTACGCTCATGTGAAAGCTCACACTACGGGTTCTCAGTCCCTGCTGCTGACCTAGAGCCTCAGTGTGGCCCGAGAGTCTCTAGCTGTTGTTTCTGGAAGGCTCTGGGCAGCCCCTCACGTCCCCTCCAGTCTCCTAAGTGGCTCCCCGCCCCCACCCTCCCGGCAGCCTCACCAGCTCTCTTGCTGTTCCTCAAGCACACGGGCGTGTTCCCGCCTCAGGGCCTTTGCACTTGCCATTCCTCTGCTAGAACGTTCTCCCCCTGACATCTGCTCCTCCTTTACCTAAACTTTCACCCCCACAGCTTTTCATATCTCCTTTCCCACTTTTTTTTTCCCTCTAGGCATCACCATCTAACACGTCGTACGGTTGACTTCTCTCTCTCTTGTTTATTATTGTCTCCTCCCCTAGATTCTAAGCTCTGTGAGGGCAATAATTTGTCTACCTGATCCATCGGTAGCCCTAGCTCCTAGACTGCCGGGCACGTAACAGGTGCTTAAATACTTGCTGAAAGAATGAACAAATAGGTGGATGCCTGGCTCATGTCCCAGTCCCTTCAGGACAAATAGCCTGAAGAGGCAATTTCAACCTAAAAAGGGTGTGAAGCTTCCACACTGAGAGCTGGGGACTTGGCTTTTTTTAGCAAGTCCTGGTAGAGCCAACAGTGCCGGAACTGTGCCCCCTGGGGCTGCCAGGGTCGAGTCAACTCCATGGGTCAGCTCCTCCAGGTGTCTGCAAACTGTTTATAAAAACAGTGAAATCTGAATAAAATCTAGCTTTCAGTTAATGGTAACACACCCAGGTTGGTTTCTTATTTCTGACAAATATGCACTGTAATGCATGATGGCAAATAATAGGAGAAAATGAAATTAATTGGATGCACATATTCAGGAACTCTTGGGACTATAAGTCCTCTGTGAATATAAAATTAGCAAAAGAAAAAGGTTATTTTAAAAATTTTTATTGCATTAGTAAATGTGAGTGAGTGTTAGTCGCTCAGTCGTGTCCAACTCTTTGCAACCCCGTGGACTGTAGTCCACCAAACTCCTCTGTCCACGGGATTATCCAGGCAAGAATACTGGAGTGGGTTGCCATGCCTTTCTCCAGGGGATCTTCCTGACCCAGGGATTAAAACTGGGTCTTCTGCTTTGCAGGCAGATTCTTTACCATCTGAGCCACCAGGGAAGCATTAGTAAATTAAATTCATAAAAAATACAAATTTGAAATTATGGGGACCATTATCTTCTACAATAGGGAACTTATTGCTATGTGTTGCTTTGGTTACACAGCATTGGAAAAAAACCTCGACTTCCTCAGTGGAGCAGTTGAAAAACGGCAACAGATTTAACAGCTGCCGCCCTGCGGTCTCGGGATGTGCTGGGCTGAAAGGAGGAAGGTGGGGAGCTCACTCTGAGGTCTGTGAAGCCAGCGGCCTGCGAGGGGTTAATATTTTGTACAAAGCACACTGGAGTGTGTGTTGTTTTCTTCAGTTTCAAAACAGTTTAAAACCTCTTTGAAAGGTGACATTTGCATCTAAATTTGCAGAGCCGGCCTGAAGCCTCTCTAGGGCTTTGCCAAATACACTTTGAAAACCACAGGGCTAATCACAAGTTCCCATTTTACAGAGGAAACTGAGGCCTGGAGAGAAAGGACTAAAGTCTTACAAAAAGTCTAGGGCCTGTCCAGGTTTTCCTTTTTCCAGCCATGAGGTTTATTCCTGTGGATGGATGTGACCGGATTATTCTTTCTAACTGCTGGATAGAAAGTCTTTGAATGCTTCAACTTACGTTTTTCTCTTGATGTCATTGACTCTATTTCCATTTTTTCAAAGCTCCAGTGGAACATCTTAAGCATATCTCCTCATTCACATGTCTAGAACTTCTTTGTGTGTGTTAGTTGCTCAGTTGCGTCCGACTCTTTGCAATCCCATTCTTTGGAAGGAATGATGCTGAAGCTGAAACTCCAGTACTTTGGCCACCTCATGCGAAGAGTTGATTCATTGGAAAAGACTCTGATGCTGGGAGGGATTGGGGGCAGGAGGAGAAGGGGACGACCGAGGATGAGATGGCTGGATGGCATCACGGACACGATGGACGTGAGTCTGAGTGAACTCCGGGAGATGGTGATGGACGGGGAGGCCTGGCGTGCTGCGATTCATGGGGTCGCAGAGTCGGACACAACTGAGAGCCTGAACTGAACTGAACTGAACTGGACACAGCCTGCCAGGCTCCTCTGTCCAAGGAATTCTCCAGGCAAGAATACCTGAGTGGGTTGCTATTTCCTCCTCCAGGGGATCTTCCCAACCCAGGGACAGATTCTTCACTATCTGAGCCACCAGGGACAGAGCTTCTTTCTGTAGGACTCAGTTTCTAAGTTGCAGGATATACATACTCTCAACTTCACCAGAAAACACCAGATCATTCTCTAAGTGCTTGTAAGAATCACACCTCAGGACTCTATGCTTCCAGTGTAGAGGGTCTGGGTTCAATCCCTGATTGGAGAACTAGGATCCCATATGCTGCAGAACCAAAAACAAAAACAAAGCAAAAGAAAACAAAACAAAAATCTATGCCTGTTGTGATAGTTGCACAATTCTGTAAATATACCCCAAATCATAGAATTGTGCAAAAGCAAGTGAACTTGCTTGCTGTGGTATGCAGACTGTAACTCAGAAATTTAAGAAGAGAAGAATTACATGCCTCCTGAGCAGAGCACGCCCCCTGACTCCCACCCACCTGTATCGGAGCTGTCAGGAGAGAAGGGAGCGGAGCCCCCCCATTCCTCTAGTGTGATACCCTTCCCTCTGGAAACCTTGATAGTCCCAGGACTGGGTTCTTGCCCTAAGCCGGTCCCCACTTGCTGGGTGGCCTTGGGTGAGTCACTTCCCAGCCCTCCAAACCAAGTCTGACTCTCATCTGTGATGTGGGGATGAAGGCCAAGCTCAGAGGCTCCTAATCTGAGTGTTTTCACTCAAAATTAAAACTTCACCACCTTCCCCATAAAAACAGACATACTTACGGATTTCCATGATTGAGAAAATACGTCACCATCCTAGGCTACTCTGAGCTCATGAATGATTTACAATGAATTTGTATTTCATTAAACACGGCAATGTGCATTACATTTTGAAATGGTCATAAAGGTATCTGTGATCAACTTGTTTCTTCATCACCATGTTTTATACATACCACACTTGCTGGGTGGCCTTGGGTGAGTCACTTCCCAGCCCTCCAAACCAAGTCTGACTCTCATCTGTGATGTGGGGATGAAGGCCAAGCTCAGAGGCTCCTAATCTGAGTGTTTTCACTCAAAATTAAAACTTCACCACCTTCCCCATAAAAACAGACATACTTACGGATTTCCATGATTGAGAAAATACGTCACCATCCTTGCACCCCTGTGCCAGCGTCCTCAGTCACCTCTCCATCCGTGGCCGGAAACTGCTGGACTAGAGACGTCAGTGACAGGGAAGCTGGCCTCATCTCTTCAGAATGGACCTGACTCCTGCTTTTGCCGTCTGCCACGTTGCCTAGCTTCCTTGGGCCCTAGTTTATACTCACATGTGCATGCATGCACAGGGCACTATTCTGAGCACACGTCATGTACTAAATTACACGCGGAAAGCAGTTTCTGACCCCGTGACCTCTAAATGCTAGTTCTTCTTATTATTGCAATTAATCCTCCCAACAACCCTACAAGGGAGTTATCATTCATTCATTTATTTGGAGATTTATATCTCGTTTAGTTGTTAGATATTTATGGAATGTGACTGTGTTCCAGGCCTCGATTAGGCACTAGAGATACATCAGGGAACAAAAACAGTCGCAAATCTCTGCCTTGATGGAGCATACCATTATTTTGATTTTACACTTAAGGATGCGGGAGCACAGGGAGGTTAGATGCCTTTTCTGAGTAAGATAGAAGGTAAAATCCCTTCACTTTCACCCGGGAACTGCTTCTCCTCGCATCCAGTCTGTCCATGTGATGCCTGCAGCAGCTGCTCTGGTCTCTCACGGTCCCGCTTATGGCCCTGGACAAGGCAGAGGACAGGAGTTCAGGTCCGTGGGGTTTTGGACCTGGGATCAGAGAAACACAGTCAGCCCCTGGAAGCAATGAGAGAACTTGGGGACGTTTTCTTCCATGTGGAGAATGTCACCCTGAAGGGACCCGGAAGCAAGGCATGGAGAGGTGCAGGAGAGACAGACAGACACGCCGGTGTCATCTCTCCAGACTCAGCCATTCCTGAGACCCGGCCATATTCCTCTCTGGATTCCCGGAGACCCCAGTACTTTTAGACCAAAATCTCCCTTTTGGCTTCAATCTGCACCCAAAGCGCTCCTAGTTAGTCAGCAGACCGGGAGCGGCCAGGGCCCGGTGAGAAGGTGCTCCAAACCTCTGTGAGCGCCTGCCACACCCTAGCCCTGCCTTTTGGCATCTGGAGCTGAGACTGTCCTGTTCTTAGATAACTTTGCAATAGATTCTCTACCTCGGAGCATGTGGCTGCCACCTAACTCTTAATAAATCAGACGGGCACTTTCTGCATGGAAAAGAACCTCAGCCATACATCATTTTTGTTTTCCTCTTGGGGAGAACAGCCATGCTACAGCAATAACCTGCCACGTATATGTCTCAAAGCCCTATTTATATAGCCATATGGATAAATATATATAAATAGGACTGTGGAATAATAGATTAAGGGATCTGCTCATCCATAGAAGACTTATGGGGCTTTCAGGACCTAATGGCGGCCTGATTCAGTAAGAAAAATGGGTCTTCAGCAGGATGTGGCCAAGAATTAGATGAGCCCGTAGCCTGATGGGGAGCCCGCCCAGGAGATGGGGAGGAGGGGAGGGCTGGACGAGGACACAGAAGCTGTGGCAGGATGGACTGCGGGGGGTGTGCGGGGCGGGGAGGCTGGGCCGCGCAGGGCTGCAGAGAGCCACGGGCCCTGAGCTATCTTCCCAGCTCAGCCCCAAGTTTGCTCTGTGACCTTGGGCCGGTCGCTTGCCTTCTCTGAGCCTTGGTTCCTCCTGTGGACTCACTGCCCTTCCAGGGGTTCCCAGCCTTTGTGGCACCACGGGCCAGTTTCCTGGAAGACAGTTTTTCTACAGATAACTGAGGGGGTGGGGAGTGGTTTGGGGATGACTCAAGCACATCACATTTACTCTGCACTTTATTTCTATCATTATGACATTGGCTCCACCTCAGACCATCAGGCATTAGATCCCAGAGGTTGGCAAGCCCTGCTCTAAGTCCTGTTTTTCCCACTCTGACATTAAAATGCCCCTGAGCTGCAAGGTTGCTGCCCTCGGAGGATGGGCTGCCCTCAGGAAGGTGGAGGTGTTCTTCCAGGCCTTGAAGCTGGTGCATCCCCTGAAGCTGTTTTTCTCAGTAGAGACCTGCAGCCCCAAGACCAGACGCCCTGGGGCCGTCTAAATGGCAATAACAACAGCTGACACTGCTATTTGTCGTTTAGTCTCGAAGTCGTGGCCGACTCTGGCAACCCTTTGGACTGTAGCCCACCAAGCTCCTCTGTCCATGGATTTCCCGGGCAAGAATACTCAAGAGGGTTGGCACTTCCTTCTCCAGGGGCTCTTCCTGACCCAGGGATTGAACCCGCATCTCTTGCATTGGCAGGCGGATTCTTCACCGCTGAGCCACCTGGGAAGCCCGAAGCAGCCACTACGGCCTCATTATTCTGCACGACTGTGTCTGGGTGCTCTATGCTCGTGCTCAGCAGCAAACATTTATTGAGTACTTACTATGCCAGGCACTGTCCCGTACACCATACATATATTACCATCCTCACAAGAACCCGGGAGACAGCGCTCATAATCTCCTCCATTTAGAGACGAGGAAGCAGAAGTGCAGGGAGCTCCAGTAGACTGGTCCCAGGCCCAGCAGCTGGGAAGTGATGGTGTGAAGACACCCCCTGGAGTCTGACTCCAGCATCTGCATTCCTAATCTCTGCTGGCTGTGTCCCTCATACAAGGGGAGAAGCAGAGGCTGCAAGAGGTTAACGAATGTGTGAACAGCCGGGCTCCTTGGAGTTCTCAGATCCATCAGTTTCATGGGAGAGGTTAGAGAGAAAAAGTATTTCTCCCCACTCCTCGTCTTTCTTTCAATTTTTCCAAGTCAGTCATTTTTTTAAAAACAAAAGTCTATTTACAGAAGCGACATATAGGACCCAAGATAACCACATGTCCGCCATGCTTCAGCGAACCTCCAAAGCAGAGATGGGCTGGATAATGTGTACCTGGAGCTATCGGCTTTTTCAGGATTGCAGGCTTTTTTTTTTTTTTTTCCTGTTCCCTCTGCAGGTTGAAGCCAGGCTTTTGTGACTTGATGAGGACACATTTCTCCTGGGGTGTAATAAGGCAGCCAGAGTTAGACCTAACGCCAAAGAGAGAACATTTGCTATTTTGGAAGAGTTAATCCTAAAGCTTCTTTCTTTGGCTCCTGCCTTTAGAAAAGGCATTTCTAAGGCAGGTCCAGGCAAGACTGCACCCACAATAATCCGCCCTCAACCATCTTAAGGCTAATCAGGAAACTTTACTGAGCACTTGTAATGTGCCAGGCCGGGTGCTGGTGGCGGATTTAACTCTCCTGACGCCTTCTCCAGGGTTGTTTAAACTGTCACCCTCGTGTTGCAGCCGAGGAGCTGAGGCACAGAGGTTCATGGCTCAGCTGAGATGCCACAGCCAGCATGGGGCTGAGTGGGACAGGAGCCCAGACTGGCACCCCAGGCCACCCTCCTGCCCCACAGGGCCCCCGAGCAGGCTCTTGGGCAGAGCCTGCCCCCTCCCCGCTGCCCATCTCCAGCTGTGTGCTGGAAGTCCACAGACCTCTTCCGCCGCCTTCACCTGTCCTGGGTCTGCATCCAGGACAGACCTCCCAGAGGTTCCCAGGGGCCCTTTCTTTAAGCTGTGGTTTATTACCCAATGAAGACATGTCAAAATGGCTCGTAAACATCGTAGTGTATTTCAAATGTAAACATGTTTAAAGTTAAGCCCATTAGCACAAAAAATAATATAAAGCAATTTAAAAGGGCTTTTCCTAGACAGTTACTGGATTTATTTGTTCATAGCTCACACAGACAGTAGAATCTGGTAAAGGAATATAAGCATTCTTTTGTTTTTATTGGAATATAACACATATAGCAAAGTATCTGTGAAGTACACTAATCTGAGGGATACTACTTGATGGCGTGTACACGCACACGCACACACACACACACACACACACACGTATATGTTTCCCCAGTGGCTCAGCAGTCAAGAATCAGCAGAAGACACAGGAGACACCAGTTCAATCCCTGGGTCAGGAAGGGCATGGCTACCCACCCCAGTCTTCTTGCCTGGAAAATCTCATGGACACAGGAGCTTGGTGGGGAGCAGTCCATGGGGATCACAAAAGAGTCAGACACGACTGAAGTGACGGCATGAGCACGACACATCCCTGTCGCCCTACCAGATCAGGATATTTACAGCACCCAGAGGGTCCTCTGTGCCCCTTTGCAGGCACTACCCCCCAAGAGATAACCACCATTATGAATTCTATCACCACTGACTGGTTTTGCCTATTCTTGAGTTTCATATAAACTGAGTAATGCAAAGTACATTCTCCAGAGTCTGGCTTCTTTCACTGAACATAATGTATGCGACCATCCATGTCTTTGTGTGTAGCAGTGGTTTATTCTTATTGTTAGCATTCCCATTGTATGAAAGTGCACAATTTATCTAGCCATTCTCTTGTTGATGGGCATCTGGGTTATTTCCGTTTCGGAACTATTGCAAATAAACTATTATGAGCACTTACTGTACATTGAATGTTTGTTTCCCCCAAAGATTCTATGCTAGAACTGAGCCCCCAACATCGTGATGTTTGGAAGTGGGGCCTTGGGAAGGAGATTGTGCTGTGGGATTAGTGACCCTATAAAAGAGACCCAGAGTCCACTTGTTCCTTCTGCCGCGTGAGGGCAGAGCAAGAAGATGGCTGATCACGAACCAGGAGACAGGTCCTCACCAGGCACCGTGTCTGCAGAACTGTGAGGAATAAACTTCTGCTGTTTCCTCAGGGTGTATGCTCAAAAGTGGGATCGCTGGGTCATATGGTAGTTTTATTCCTAGTGTTTTAAGGAATCTCTATACTGTTCTTCTTAGAGGTTCTATCGATTTATACTCCCACCAACAGTGCAGTAGGCTTTCCTTTTCTCCGTATCCTCTCCATCATTTATTATTTGAAGTTTTTGTCGATTTTTTTTTTTATGATGGCCATTCTGATTGGTGTGAGCTGATATCTCATTGTAGTTTTGACTTGCATTTCTCTAATAATGAGCAATGAAGGAATGGAGACGCAGAAGTAGAGAAGTAGAGACCGGCGCAGCAGGGGAAGGAGAAGGCCGGAAGGGTTGAGAGCGTGGCTTGGACGCGTAAATGCTACAGCGTGTAAGGCCGAGAGCTAGAGGGAGGCTGCTCTGTGACGCCGGAGCCCGGCCTGGAGCTCTGCAATGGCCTAGAGGGCTGGGGTGGGAGGCAAGAAGGAGGCTCAAGAGGGAGGGAATATATATGGATTTAATTATGACTGATTCACTTTGTTGTACGGCAGAAGCCAACACATCATTGTAAAGCAATTACCTTCCAATTAAAAAAAAATTCTGTTGTTCATGAGCCGCCTAGTCTGTGGCATGTGTTACAGAGGCCTGATCAGACTAAGGTGATGTTCTTTCCCGCCTTTTGGTGGCCCTCTGCACTCGTTTCCCGTGGTAGGGTGTGTGTGTTCAGTGTTACATGGCGCCATCATTCTGACAGCAGCGCACAAGCGTGGAAGCGATGTTTAGAGATGGAGGGCGGATGCCACATCCTGGGTCGCATCGGTGTCAGGATTTGAACTGAACATTTTGGAGAGATGTCCAAGTTTACACAGGACTTCCTTGAGGCCTGGGCCTCAAGGTGCCCCCACTGGGTCCCTCTCTGTTAAAACTCCACTGAGACACTGCTTTGTTTTAGGAAGTGCCTGTGTTATGATTCTCCTGAAAAACAGAGTTGAACGGATGTTGCTCTATATTTGTCACAGGTCTCAGCTCCCATGAGGCACCCCTGGCTGCTCTCTGCCCACGGGAGGCAGAGGGAAGCAGGCGGTGTAATTCAGTCTGAGCCCGAAGGCCTGAGACCCAGGAACACTGATGTCTCAGGGCGGGAGAAGACGGGTGTCCTGACTCAGGCAAAGAGAGCATGTCCACTCTTTCTCTGCCCTATTGCCCCGCCAGGGCCCTCAGTAGATTGGAGGGTCCCCACCTCCATTGTGGAGAGTGATCTTCTTTACTCTTGTCTACTGATTCAAATGCTAATCTTTTCCAAGACACAGCAAGACATAATGTGGTTTTTAAAAATATTTATTTCCTTATTTACTTATGACTGTACAGTGGAGGTGATGAATAGATTCAAGGGGTTAAATCTGGTAGACAGAGTGCCTGAAGAACTGTGGACAGAGGCATTGTACTGGAGGAGGTGACCAAAACCATCCCCAAGAAAAAGAAATGCAAGAAGGCAAAGTAGTTGTCTGTGGAGGCCTTACAAATAGCTGAGAAAAGATGAAAAGGGAAAGGCAAAAGAGAAAGGGAAAGATACACCCAACTGAATACAGAGTTCTAGAGAATAGCAAGGAGAGATAAGAAAGACTTCTTAAGTGAACAATGCAAAGAAATAGAGGAAAACAGTAGAATGGAAAAGACTAGAGATGTCTTTAAGGAAATTGAAGATACCAAGGGACCGTTTCATGTAAAGATGGACACAATAAAGGACAGAAATAACAGGGACCTAACAGATGCAGAAGAGATTAAGAAGAGGTGGCAAAAATACACAGAAGAACTGTACAAAAAGGGTCTTAATAACCCGGATAACCACGATGATGTAGTTACTTACCTAAAGCCAGACATCTTGGAGTGTAAAGCTGTGGGCCTTAGGAAGCATTACTACAAACAAGGCTAGTGGAAGTGATGGAATTCCAGCTGAGCTATTTCAAGTCCTAAAAGATGATGCTGTTAAAGTGCTGCACTCAACATGCCAGCAAATTTGGAAAACTCAGTGGTGGCCACAGGTCTGGAAAAGGTCAGTTCATTCCAATCCCAAAGAAAGGCAATGCCAAGGAATGTTCAAACTACCACATAGTGTGCTCTTTTCACATGTTAGCACAGTCATGCTCAAAATCCTTCAAGCTAGATTTCAATAGTCCATGAACCAAGGACTTCCAGAGGTATAAGCTGAGTTTGGCTATCTGATGCAAAGAACTGACTCATTGGAAAAGACCCTGATGCTGGGAAAGATTGAAGGCAGGAGGAGAAGGGGACAACTGAGGGTGAGATGGTTGGATGGCATTACTGACTCAATGGACGTGAGTTTGAGTAAGCTCTGGGAGTTGGTGACGGACAGGGAAGCCTGGCGTGCTGCAGTCCAGGGGGGTCACAAAGAGTCAGACATGACTGAGCAACTGAACTGAACTGACTGAAGCTGAGTTTAAAAAAGGCAGAGGAACCAGAGAGCAAATTGCCAACATCCGTTGGACCATAGAAAAAGCAAGGGAATTCCAAAAATATCTACTTCTGCTTTATTGACTATACTGAAGTCTTTGTGTGGATTATAACAACTGTGGAAAATTCTTAAAGAGATGGGAATACTAGACCACCTTTCCTGTCTCCTGAGAAACCTGTATGCAGGTCAAGAAGCATCAGTTGGAAACTTACATTGAGCAACTGACTAGTTCAAAATTGGGAAAGGAGTATATCAAGACTGTATATTGTCACCCTGCTTAGTTAACTTATATGCAGAGTACCTCATGTTAAAAGCCAGGCTGGATGAAGCACAAGCTGGAATCAAGATTACCAGAAATATCAACAACCTCAGATATGTAGATGATACCACTTTAATGACAGAAAGCAAAGGGGAACTAAAGAGCCTCTTGATGAGGGTGAATGAGGAGAGTGAAAAAGCTGGCTTAAAAGTCAGCACTAAAAAATACTAACATCATGTCATCCAAGCCCATTGCTGCTGCTGCTGCTGCTGCTGCTAAGTCGCTTCAGTCGTGTCCGACTCTGTGCGACCCCATAGATGGCAGCCCACCAGGCTCCGCTGTTCCTGGGATTCTCCAGGCAAGAACCCTGGAGTGGGTTGCCATTTCCTTCTCCAATGCATGAAAGAGAAAAGTGAAAGTGAAGTTGCTCAGTCATGTCCGACTCTTAGCAACCCCACGGACTGCAGCCTACCAGGCTCCTCTGTCCATGGGATTTTCCAGGCCCATTACTCCATGGCAAATAGAAAAGGAAAAAGTGGAAACAGTGACAGATTTTATTTTCTTGGGCTCCAAAATCACTCTGGACGGTGACTGCAGCCATGAAATTAGAAGACACTTGTCCTTGGAAGAAAAGCTATAACAAACCTAGACAGCATATTAAAAAGCAGAGACATCACTTTGCCAACAAAGGTCCATATAGTCAAAGCTATGGTTTTTCCAGTAGTCATGTATGGGTGTGAGGGTTGGTCCATAAATAAGGCGGAGTGCCAAAGAATTGATGCTTTGGAATTGTCGTGTTAGAGAAGACTCTTGAGTGTCCCTTGGACAGCAAGGAGATCAAACAAGTCAATCCTAAAGGAAATCAATCCTGACTAGTCTTTGGAAGGACTGATGCTGAAGCTGAATCTCTGATACCTTGGCCACCTGATGGGAAGAGCTGATTCACTGGGAAAAGACCCTGATTCTGGGAAAGATTGAAGGCAGGAGGAGAAGTGGGTGACAGAGGATGAGATGGTTGGATGGCCTCATCGACCCGCAAACTCTGGGAGATGGTGAAGGACAGGGAAGCCTGGCATGCTGCAGTCCATGGGGTAGCAAAGAGTTGGACACGACTGAGTGACTGAACAAAGACAACAGCAGCTTTACTCCTTTGGCTGTGTAGGGTTTTAGCTGTGGCGTGCAGAATCCTCCTTGTGTGGGGGGGGAATCTTTCGTTTCAGTGCATAGACTCTCTAGTTGTGGGCTTGCGGCTTCCAGAGTGTGGCTCAGTAGTTGTGACGCACGGGCTTAGATGCTCTGTGGCATGTGTGATCCTCTTGGATCGAGGATTGAACTTGTATCCCCTGCATTGCAAGGAGGATTCTTAACCACCGGACCACCACGAAAGTCCCCAGACAGTTACCCGAGCTTCCCTCCGCCCGGGCAAAATGAGTCACAAAATTAACCATCGCATTGCTGTACTTCAGACTTTCCTCATCCTCCAGCCACCCAAATGATGGTGAGAACACCCAGGGGAGGTGTTCTCCCAGTTAGTGAGGTCGGGAAAGGGCTACAAACCCCAGAAGGAGACCGCCGGAGGAAGGAGGGAGAGGAAGCAATCCTGCTTTGCCATTTCTCCATGTGGGATCAGGCAAAGCCCCATGGGATCCAACTCAGGGTCCTCGACTCCTCTCAGCGGACATCTGGGGGGCAGCTTCCACATGCCAGGTGCGTTTGCTACTTGGTGTGGCCGTTCTAGCTACCCTGCCCGTTTGCTCTGATTAGCTATTACCCTGTGTCAGGCACCTCGTTAATTTTCATTATCGCCCTTCTTCACGACTCCTCCAGGCACAAAAGGGAAAAAGGCACAGCAGAAAGACAAGGACCTCGTGCGGGGTCACAGAGCGAGGGAGTGCCATCACAGGGCCTCCCCTGCAGCAGGGAGGCCATGCGGTTCCTGGGCCAGCGGGCTCCCCTTACTGTGAGCTGCACGTGCGCACAAGACATTCAGATGTGTATGTGTGCACACTACTTCCCATGACAGACGTGGCTTTTTCTGAAAGACGAAGCACAAGGGATGTTTTGCGAATTGAATTACATTATTTACCTGGGGAGTCGACTTTAAAAAGAAATTTAGTGGGCGATAATAGGATGAGGCTGTTGGAAAATGTGACCTTGTCTTCGGCGTGAAGCTGTAGGTTTTTATGGTGGAGATTTTACTTAAAGCGGGAGCTGCACGGCCCCACCTCCCCCACGTGTCTGCTGCAGGAGGCTGGGTGTCCTGTTGTTGTTTGCAGTGGGGCAAGGCCCTCAGCTGGCTCTCAGCCTAGGCTGGTGCGGGGTGGGGGCGGGGGGGGTCGGAGGCGCCAACAGTGCTCAGGACTGGGGTCAAGGTGGTGCCCGGGGGCCAGGTTCTTGCTTTCTCCCTACTGCTCAACAAGCCCCCCCAGCTCAGCACCCACGGAGGAGCTGGTATTTCCTGCCCGATCTGATTGTTTGAGAGTCTGCAGGGTGAGCTAACACAGTAAAGCTAGAGAAAGGGGTGCTTCCAGGTCTAGAAATGTGTCCTTCGGTTTGTTCCCTCGGATGGGTGGCAGGAGCAAGACACCAGCCCAGCGTGGGTTTCCGTCAACGCCGGGGGAGCTAAGCAGTCACCCTGCCCGCCTGTTGGCTCACCCTCATTCCTGGGGAGCAGTTCTGGGGCCAGCGGCCCAGCCATGGGCTGGCCTTTGCTCTCTCCTACGGTCCAGCCTGTACCTCCCAGAATGTCCCCACTGGGACTACCCAGGCAACAAAGGGTCCCTGGAAGGGAGTCCGCTCCCTCACTCCTGGGAGCAGCAGAGCCAGCCGTCTGCAGCTGCAGCCCGAGTGCTGGGCTGGGAGGGCTTTGCCGCCAGCTCCCAGGAGGACCAAGCTCGAGGGTGAGGACTGGGGGCGTGTACCCAGAAAGCTCCCTCCTAGAGGTAACAGATGGTGGGAAAGGAAGGTGAGATTTTAGGAGGGAGGGCTTCTTGGGTGGGTCAGTGGTTAAGAATCCACCTGCCAATGCAAGAAATGCAGGTTCAATCCCTGGTCCGCGAAGATATCACAAGCCCTGGGGCAACCAAGCCCGTGGGCCACCACTAGTGAGCCTGCGCGCCTAGCACCTGTGCTCCGAAGCGAAGGGACCTTCTGCAGAGAGAAGCCTGGCACTGCAACTAGAGAGCAGTCTCCACTCTCCACACAGCCGTAAATAAGTAATAAATAAAATTTAAAGTTACCTAAGGAGGGACAGTCGTGTTTTCAGCATCTACTCTATACCAGGAACTGTATAAGGTGCTTCCCCATGCTGACTGGTCTTCACAGCAGCCTAATAAACCAGATACTGGTTGCAGCTCGGGCATGCAAACAGTGGCGGCATGCAGGGCCCTGGGCTCAGAAAGAGCCCTGCACTCAGTTTAATACTCTGCTGTCAACACCTGGAAATCCATCATCGTTTTTTAGCAGGGCGTTGTGTGTTTCCATGTGTGTTTCTTACAGTGGGCCCTGCAAGTTTGGTACCAGTCCTAACCATCCTGTTTACAGTCAAGGAAACAAAGGATCGTCCCTAATCTGCCCAAGGTCACACCTGGGAAGCGGTTGACTTAGTACTTGGACTCAGGGATGTCCTATTCTCAGGACCACCCTCTCCAGCCCACCGTGGGGTTGCATCAAGCAGGCTCTGTGGTACATCAGCCAGGTCCCTGGATGGGCAGCAGCAGTGTCGCTCGAGGACTTGTTAGACCGTCTGGGGGAAGGGCCCGTGTTCTAACAAGCCCTTCGGATGATGCTGATGTAACTCAAGCTTAAGAGGCTCTGAGCTCAAAGACGGTAGCTAACAGCGAAAAGAAGAGCACAGTGAGGGAAGGATGTGCAGATGGAGAGGGCGCGCATGGTTTGCGGGGGCTGCTCTGCTATGAACAGGCTGGTCAAGGCCAGCTCAGTGAGAGGCGATCCTTGAACCCAAGGGTGGAGGAGATGGGGGTTGCTCTGTGGATTCGTGGAGGGGGCGGCAGGAGCCAGGAAGAGGCAAGGACCAGCCTGAGGCCCGAGGGTGGGAAGGTGCCTGGTGAGCCTGAGGCACAGCATGGAGGCCCTGGGGTCCCCACACGCGTGGCCACAGTGAAGCCTCATTCCCTGTGTCACCAAGCCTCGGCCCCCGGCCCCCTTTTCTCGTTCATTCCATCCATGTGACTGCTCCTTGGGGAGACAGTTTCTGCACAGTCAGCCAGAAGAACAGGTGAGGGGCCGTTTCTCCCGACAGGCAATCTTGCTCTTCCAGGGGGAGGCACGAGGGCCCACCTGGAGGTGAGATTCGAGGACGAATCAATCGAGGCTCATTTAGAAATGAGGCTCCTTGGCCTAGGTCTTCAACGTGGCTTTCTCACTTCCTGGCTGGGGGAGCGGGGGAGCTGCTGAGAAGAGGCCAGGAGACGTTTCCAGGAGGTCTCAAGACTGCCTGGGGCCCCAACTAACTCAGGGAGTTCCGGCTCTGACTCTGCGGCTTGGGCAGCAGGTCTGGAGGCTTAAGGGTTTTCTTAAAATTTCAGGGCCGAACTTGTGACCCAGCATGAAATTCCAGAAGGAAAGTATTGACAGAATAGACCGGCATTGGCTCAGTCTCTTCCTCGGGAGGGACTCTGATTCCGGCGTCCACAAGGCTCCTTTGTCTCTTTTCCTTTGTCGTCTCTTTGCTAGCATCAGCCCTTGTGCGGAGTCTGCATCTCTCGTCAGTGCAGGGTGATGAGATCTTGGACTTAAAGGCAGTGGTGGAAGGAGTGGAGAAGTGCAGGAGTATTAGAGCGAATGACAGAGGACCTCCCTGGTGGTCCAGGGACTAAGAATCTGCCTTGCAGTGCAGGGGGCATGGGGTTGATCCCTGGCCACGGAACCAAGATCCCACATACCTCAGGGAGACTAAGCCCGAGTGCTTCAATACTGAGCCCAAGTACCACAACTAGAGAGAAGCCCAAACATTGCTACGAAAAGCTCCCACGCGCTGCAGCAAAGATCCTCTGTGTTACAACCTAGACCCAACGAAGCCAAATAAATAAATATAAAAAAAATGAGTGAAAGATGTTTAGACTCAGACTTTATTTTCTTGGGCTCCAAAATCATTGCAGGTGGTGACTGCAGCCATGAAATTAAAAGACGCTTACTCCTTAGAAGAAAAGTTATGACCAACCTAGATAGCATATTCAAAAGCAGAGACATTACTTTGCCAACTAAGGTCCATCTAGTCAAGGCTATGGTTTTTCCCATGGTCATGTATGGACGTGAGTTGGACTGTGAAGAAGGCTGAGCACCGAAGAATTGATGCGTTTGAACTGTGGTGTTGGAGAAGACTCTTGAGAGTCCCTTGGACTGCAAGGAGATCCAACCAGTCCATTCTGAAGGAGATCAGCCCTGGGATTTCTTTGGAAGGAATGATGCTAAAGTTGAAACTCCAGTACTTTGGCCACCTCATGCGAAGAGTTGACTCATTGGAAAAGACTCTGATGCTGGGAGGGATTGGGGGCAGGAGGAGAAGGGGATGACAGAGGATGAGATGGCTGGATGGCATCACTGACTCGATGGACGAGAGTCTGGGTGAACTCCAGGAGTTGGTGATGGACAGGGAGGCCTGGCGTGCTGCGATTCATGGGGTCACAAAGAGTGGGACACGACTGAGCGACTGAACTGAACTGAACTGAACTGAAGGATTGGTGCTGGGAGGGGACATGATGGGGAAGGGAAATGGGAAGTAAACTTCCAAGTTGGAGACCTGGATGATATTAGCTGACATTTAATTGGGTGCTGATTCTGTATTAGAAAGCATATCAAATGCACTCTGTGCACTGTCCCATTTAATTCCTCATTATACCCATTTTATAGGTGTGAAAACTGAGCCTCAGCTAGGGAAAGCACTT
This sequence comes from Kobus ellipsiprymnus, assembly GCA_006410655.1. Lineage (NCBI taxonomy): Eukaryota > Metazoa > Chordata > Mammalia > Artiodactyla > Bovidae > Kobus > Kobus ellipsiprymnus. The sequence continues at coordinate 352,777 of SJYR01000258.1, forward strand.
GCCTCAGGTCACGGAGTTAGTTAGTGGTGGGTTTGAGAGAAACCAAACCTGACACCTATAGTCTGCAACCCTTAGCATATATTAGAATCACCTGGAACGCCTGTTCCGCTGGAGATGACTGTGCCCAGAACTAGAGTTTCTGGTTCAGCATCCTGCATTTCTATCAAGTTCCCAAGTGATGCTGAAGCAGTTGGTTCAGGGACCACAGTAACAGTAGCCCAATAACGAGGCCATGCTCTGGAATCCAGATCAGCATCTCATCCTGATGTCAGCTGGCTCCCTCTCTCAAAGTCTGGCTGAGCTGGTCATCAGCGGTGTCTGAACTTCAGCTTCTTCAAAAAAAGCCCCGAGTGTTTCTAATGTACGCTAAGGTTGAGAACCACTGCTCTAAACCCTGTCGATAGGGAATGTAGGAGGAATAGCAGGTTTCTGGAGGAAAGAATGGTCCCTTTTCACTAATATACAGAAACATAATGACTTGTGCTTTCAAGCTCAAAACCCACAGCATTACGGGCCAATCTGCTTAGGCCCAGCTAGATGCTAATTGAGTTTCCTCTCCGGGCAGGGCGCTCGTTCGCTCTGCACAGCCTTTCCAACGAGCTGAGTGTGGACTGATTGGGGCCACTCGGTTGGTGGGAAATGACAAGATGGAAATCCATTGAGGAATTGATGACAGGTATCCTTGCAACTGGGCATTTTTCTTATGAGTAACAATCTCTGGTGATTTCATTCAAGATTGCAGCAGCATGTTTTATGACCAAAGCCCTTGCATAATTATGCAGTGGAAATGTATTTGAAATTGCTTAAGTGGTTATATATAGGTAGGATTTGCTCAGGAATTTGAGGTACTTTTAAGAAGTCCATATTCAGTTGGATTACCTTCAAAATGTGCTTTGGAGATTGGCGTTTGCCGCTCCTAGTTCAGTGCTGGGAAAGAGGAGGGTGCTTTTTAACCTAAAAGCCCTAGTGCTTTTTAGAGGACTGGCATTAATGGTTTTCAGGGATTATTAACTTGTACCTAGTGGTTAATTTTTAGGAAATAACAGGGAGGCTTGTGACTACTGCCTGAAAGTACAAAGACAGTAAACAGATGAACAAATAGAACAAGGCAAGTTGAAGGTCTCAATTCACTGGCTCTCACCAAGATTTAAAAAAGTGACGATGTTGACTGGATGCAGGAAAAAGAAGAGAAACTGGGTACAGGGGGTGGTGGAGCCTCAGGTTTGGAGCTGACATCTAGACCAGGACTCAAGTTCAATGCCTTCAGAAGTCTAGATGAGTGAGGGACCAGTATACACCCCACCTAGAGAGGCATCGGACTGCTCCATCCACAAATGAGGCCCAAAGCTGCCAAATCACTAGAGTTTTCAAGATAAGGCAGAGATCAAGACTTTAATATAAACTTTCCCAATTTTCAAAGACTTGCTTAAATACAATAAATATTGTGTCAGCCAAATCAATCTGTGGGCTGTATTCAGACCACATCAAGGATCTTGTCCAACCCCATTATTTCACGAAGGAGGGGACATGGCCTAGAGGGTTTACTTGGTTACTGATTTAAATAAAGACAGTCAACTCAGAGCTCCTTTGCCTTCAAAGCACTCACAGGCTGGTAAGAAAAGGCAGGGAACAGGGGTGGGCTCTGCTGAGTGGTCCGGGCGGCTGTGAGGATGGAAATGGGGTAGTCTTATGCAACCTGGGATCAGAAAGGACTTCCCTCTGGAGAGGAAGTCTCAGCTGAGTCTTGACGGAAGAATAAGGGTCAGTTAGTCGGAATGGTGGTGTTGGGAGAGAGGTCAGCTTCAGCCAAGACCTAGGGTCATGTCTGGTTGGAGAAATGCAAGAGGCTGTGAGACTGAACCCAGGTAAGAACCTGAGTGGACAATTAACAGATTCTGATGCGGCTGAAACTCTAGCCCACACCCCAAGATATGCCTTCACTGTGGCGCGAGAGGAAGATGCGTCAAGTGTCCAAGAATCTGAGAATAGAGTTTAGCCAAGCCCGGAGAGGATGGTGAAAATGTCAGGTGATGAAGTCTAGTTTTAGCTTTTACTTTTTTCCTACTTGCTCTGAAATGAGCATTCCGAGCGCTGCCATCATAACCCCTGAAAGGCTGCCTGATTCTTCCATGAAGATGGCTTATTCTGCTTTTTATAGCTCCTGGCGCTTTGAGTGGATGGATCTTCACATTTCAATAATCAACATGATTTCCCTTCGGTAACCTTAGCATCCATTGCAAGAGATGCTTTCTTTTTCAGCCCTGATGCCTTAGAATTTGAAGGAAGGGAAGATGAGGGAATTCAAATTGTTTGCCTGTGCTATCACGTGTTTGCGGCAGGGTTGGGGGGGAGTTTCTTTTTCTTCTCATACTGTTACTCTAAGAGGGACCAGTCGATTTGGACAGGAACAAAGGTTGTGCTATTTCCCCCTTAGGCCTCACTGTTTCCACTGTTTTGTCGGTACTGTGATAGATTTCTGGGATTCAGGCTCCAACCCTGACCTCATAAAGTCTACAGTCTTGTGGACAGCCATGTGTGATCAAAGTCATAACAGGGTTAAAAACAGGGGCCTCAAAATGTACATTCAGGGAATAGAGAGTTTGATTACCTTTATTCTTGGTGAAACTGAGTCCACCAGCGAACATCTTGACTTGCCATGTATTTTTCTTTTAAACTATAATATAAAAGTCATCATTTCAACCACTTTCAAGTGTACAATTCAGTGATTTTTTTTTTTAGCATCAATGTTTTGCGACTATCACCACCAGCCAATGATAGAACATAATCAGTAGCTGCCAAAGAAACCCCACACTCATTAAACCATCACTCCCATTTCATCTTCTCCCAACTCCTGACCCACACGAATCTGCTTTCTATCTCTATGGATTTTCCTACTCTGAACGTTGCATCTAAATGTGTGGATTTTTGGGTCTAGCTTCTCTCACTCAGCAGCTTCCAAGTTTCATCCATGTCGTAGCATGAAACAGTACTTCGTTGCTTTTTATGGATGAATAATATTCCACTGTATAGATATACCACGTTTTGATTACCCATTCATCAGTGATGGACATATAGCTTGTTACCATCTTTCAGCTATTGTGAATAACACCGCTATGAGTATTTGCATACAAATTTTCGTTTTGGATATCTGTTTTCAGTTCTTAGAGAGAGTAATTTCTGGGACATGTGGAAATTCTATGTTTAACTTTTTGAGGAAATGTCAAATTATTTTCCACATGGTTGTAACATTTTACATTCTCACCAGCAAATCATGAGGGTTGCAGTTTCTTCACATCTTCACCAACACTTAATATTGTTTGCCTTTTTTGATGATATACAATCATTCTAGTGGGGATGAAGTGGTATCTCACTATAGTTTTGATTTCCCTAGTGACTAATGATGTTGAGCATCTTTTCACGCACTTATTGGCCACTTGAATATGTTATTTGGAGAAATATCTATCCAAAGCCTTTGTTATTTAAAAATTAGATTGTCTTTTTTGTTGTTGAGTTATAAGAGCTATCGATATATTCTGGATACTAGACTTTTATTCAGTATTTACAAGTATTTTCTTCCATTTTTTACATTTAAATTTAATTTTTAAATTTTTTAAATTAAAAATTCTGGAAGGCTGTATAGCATGAGAGATCTTCATTACCTGACCAAGGATGAAATCTGCACCTTTGCAGTGGAAGCAGAGTCTTAACCACTGGGACCGCCAGGGGAGTCCAGATTTTTTTCTCTGGAACACACAGAAATGCATTGTCTTTTTATTGGATTGGCCAAAAAAAAATTTGTTCGGGTTTTTCTGTAAGTTGTTATGGAAAAGCCCAAATGAATTTTTTGGCCAACCCAATACTTTCTTGATAGTGTTCTCTGATACATGAGTTTAAATTTTTTATTGAAGTATAACTGACTTAGAGTATTATATTATTTTCAGGTATACAACAGTGATTTGGTATTTTTATACATTATAAAATGATCACCATAAGTCTAATTACCATCTGTCATCATATAAAGTTACTGAAATATTATTGACTATATCCCTGTATTGTACATTACTTTGCTGTGACATTTATTTCATAACTAGAATTTCATACCCCTTAATCTCCCTCACCTATTTTCACTTATCCCTCCAGTCCCTTCCCTTCGGGTAACCACCAGTTTGTTCTCTGTGTCTATAACCCTGTTTCTGCTTTACGTTTGTTCATTTTGTTTTTCAGATTCCACACATAAGTGAAATCACTGGATCTTTCTTGAAAAGTTTTTACTTTGATCAAGTTTACTTTGTATTTTCTTTTATTGGCTTGTGCTCTTGGTGTTATATTTAAGAAACTCTGGCCTAATCCAAGGTCACAAATACTTATACTTATGTTTTCTTCCAAGAGTTCAATAGTTTTACTGATTTTGAATTAACTTTTGTTTATGCCGTGAGATAGGCATCCAACTTCATGCAAAAGCATGTGGGTATCCAATTCCTAGCAACATTTGTTGATATGACTATTCTTTTAGCAATGAATGGGCTTGGCTTCCTTGTCACAGAACAACTGATCACACATAGATGTATGGGTTTATTTCTGGGTTTTCAGCTTTATTCCATTGACCTATATATGATAACTCAGTTAGTAAAGATTCTGCCTGCAAGGCAAGAGACCACAGTTCGATTCCTGGGTCGAGAAGATCCACTGGAGAGGGAATAGGCTACCCATTCCAGTATTCTTGGGCTTCCCTTGTGGCTCAGCTGGTAAAGAATCTGCCTGCAGTGTGGGTAGACCTGGGTTCAGTCCCTGGGTTGGGAAGGTCTCCTGGAGAAGGGACAGGCTACCCACTCCAGTATTCTGCCTGGAGAATTCCATGGACTATATTGTCCGTGTGGTCGCAAAGAATCAGACACAACTGCATGATTTTCATGTCACTTCACTTCAAGTATGTATCCTTTTGACTTTTGACAGTACCACAGTGTTGGGTTATTGTAGCTTTGTAGCAAGTTTTGAAATTGGAAAGTATGAGACCCTCACTTTTGTTCTTTTTCAAGGTTGTTTAAGCTATATGGGGTCCCCTGAAATTTCATGTGAATTTAAGGATAAGCTTGTTCATTTCTGCAAAGAAAGCACTTAGATTTTTTATGTAGTTTGCACTGAAGCTGTACAACATTTTGGAGAATTTTGCATCTTAATATTAAGTCTTCCAATCCATGAACACACGATCTCTTTCCATTTATTTAAGTTTTATTTAATTTTTCCAACAACATTTCGTAGTTTTCAGAGTACAAGTCATCCTAACTATTTTATTCTCTTTGATGCTCTTGTGAAATGAATTGTTGTCTTAATTTCCTTTTTGGATTGCTCACTGCTAGTGTAGAGAAGTACAACTGATTTGCGTATATTGATCCTGCAACGTCGATGAACTTGCTTATTAGCTCTAATTGTTTTTGGTTTTGGAGTGTGTGAATTCTTTAGTGGTTTCCATTTGTAAGATCACATCATCTATAAATAGAGATAGTTTTACTTTTTCCTTTCCAGCCTGGATCACTTTCCCCCTTACCTAACTGCCCTGGCTAGAACTTCTAGTACGATGTTGATTAGAAGGGCCGGAAGTGAACTTCTTTGTCTGCTTCCTGAACTTAGGGGTAAAGCATCAGGCTAAGTGTGACGTTAGCAGAGAGTTTTTTGTAGATGGCTTTATAAAGGGTGAGGAAGTCTCCCTTCCTTTCCTGGTTTGTTGGGTGTTTTCATCATGAAAATGTGTAGGGTTTTTTCCCCTAAGGGATTTGTCTCTGTCTACTGTAGGTTTTTTCCTATTAATATGGTACTGGGTGCATGATAAAGGTCCAGTAAACACTAACTGAGTTAATGATGTAAGTGCCACTGCCCTGACCCAGCAGAGTGATGTTGCTGCGTGGTTTAGAGGTGTTGTGGTTTTGTGGTGTTGGTCTGTTGTTGTTTCTAGGACATCGAAGTTGGATTGCCCCCAGTCATCACCATTCTCTCTCTCCCAGCGGTCCTTTTGACCTACAACAACCTCTTGGAAGTGGCTGCCCAGGGGCTCAGGTAGGTGAACGTCCTCAGGTCAACCAGAACTGACAACTATACAGAAATGCAGTGACCTTGGCTTTTGCAACATTTGGGCTAGCTAAACCGGACAACAGACCTTTGCCTTCCAAATGTGCAAGTCTAAATGTTAATGTCATATCCCAAGTGCATTGTGCATTAGAAAGCTATAAAGAGTTAATTCCCAGAAGTCATTCCTATTAATCTTGGTGTCTGGATGAAATCTGAATTGGGGACCTCAATTACCTGATCGCGCCTCACATAGCCTTAGCTGGCAGTAATATTGATGAGGATGGCAATCATTTCTCCCACTTGGAGACCCGATTGCAATCCCATCCTAAGCAATCTGCCCTTCAAGTACTTCTGGAAGTGGGCATTATTCTCTTTTCTTCTGTTGTAGAAGGAGTTTTTTGTTCTTGAATCTTTAACCCCTTATTCTCCATGACACAGCCTTAGTTGACTGAAGAAGGTAAGTAACGTCACACGTGTGAATCACCTTTCACAGTTCAGGAAACACTTTGATGTTATCTTGTTTCAACCAATCCTCATCACTGCTCAATAATTAGAGGGGTCCATGCCCATTTTCAGGTGAGGAAACTGAGGTTTTTTAACTTACCTACCTGCCTGCATCCTCCAGATGGTAAGGGCCAGAGAGATGGGACTCACATTGACTTTCTGGCCCACGGTATGCTTGTTCTCTGTGCTACAGAGGGCTTCATGAAACAGGTGCAGATGTTTTTAAAAAAACCGCAGACAGAAAAGACAAAGCCCTTTTCTTGGTTCAGGGTTTGTGGGGGGTGGGTGGAGGGTGAAGAGCAAAGTCTCACTGAAAAGCTTACGTGGGAGGACAAAGAAGGATTTTGAAGTGGGGACCGAACTGGGCACTTGGAGCATCGAAAACCAAACCTCTCCACCTTGCAAGCAGCAGTTTGTGCCCTGGACCTCCATTTCTCCACAGTCCTCCTGTGCGGACCCTGTCGTCTGTCCCCCGGTGACTGATTGGCGGCATGGTTTTGATCCTAAGCCATCTGGCGCACATCTGGTCACCTCTCTAAACGGTGAGCGTGTGGTCAGAGGGCATGAATTCCTCTGAGCAAGTGTCTAAGCAAAGTGAGTCATGGAAGCAAATCCTCATCAAAAATAGTTAAGCATTGGTGACAAAGGCCGTGCACCTAAGAAAAGATGAGGGGCCTTTGCCGGGCTGTGTTCTGAGAGCAGTTTTATGCTTCCTTTCCTCCTTTGCCGCCTGTCATTGAACAGCGGGCAAGAGGATGTGAGTGAATGCAATGGAAAGAAAGTGATGGAATCCATTCATTCATTTATTCTTTTGCATTTAATCCTACATTTCTTCACTCAGTAAATGTGTAGGAGGCATCTGCTGTGTGTTGGGGTCTTTGCTGGGCACTGGGGGTGCAGCAGGGAGCAAGGCAGACGTGGCCTTTGCCTTTGTGAAATTTGTAGTCTGGTAGAGGAAGAAAAACAAAAATAAATAGACACCTAAATACAGATGAAGGTAAAGTACCAGGAGGAAAAGAAACAAGACCCTAGAGAACAAAAGAGGGAGACTTAATTGAATCCAATGAATAGAAAGACATGGATTTTAGGACATGACAGGTAAGTTCTATTTTAAATATGAGAAGAAACCTATCTTGGAGCAGAGGAAGAGGTTAAAGGGGAGAAGAGTTTTCCACACAAAAGAATAGCACATGCAAAGACCCTGGGGTGGCAAAGAAATTAGTGTCTTCAAGAAAATTAAAGGAACCGCTTACGGCTAATGTGTAGAGAGTAAGGAGAGGGGTAGGAGATGAGGTCAGAGAGGTAGGTAGGGCTTGATTATGCAAGGTCTTGATTTTTCCTCCCCAGCTTCTTACTCCTTACATCCCAATGAGATCATAGAAAAATGTGTCTAATGGAAAGAAGTCAAAGTCAATGGAAACAGGACAAAGGGAAAGTGAACAGTTGAAAGACTGAATTATCATCCTCACTTCTTCACTCCTCCATATTCTACATCCATACATTTGCCATGGCCTCTGGAATTCAGGCTTGGTCTTCTGACTTTCTTCGGCCAATGATATGAAAAGGCAACAAAGTCGAGAAATATGCTGGCACAAATGAGTACAGTTCCTTACACTTCTTGGAGAAGGAAATGGCATCCCACTCCAGTATTCTTGCCTGGAGAATCCCATGGACGGAGGAGCTTGGTGGGCTACAGTCCATGGGTCACAAAGAGTTGGACACGACTGAGCGACTTCACTTTTACTTTCACTTTCCTTACACTTCGACCTCTGTTATTAAAAGAACAGGCCTTGGGGAGTTCAAGGAAGATGAGAGATACCTGGGGCAGACCTGGACACACCTTGCCTGGAGTCAAACCCTGCTAAGTGAAACTTGTGCCATTGAGTTGTTTGTTTGACCTTTGAGTTTTGGGAGAGGTTTGTTACACAGCATTATTATAGCTGACCAGTGCAAGCAGGGTAGTGAGAACTTTTCTGAGGAATGATTGACAGAGATGGGATACTTATCTGGAGAACAGAAGATCAAAAAGGAACTGAGATCTGTCACATGACAGAAGGATTAGGTTTATTTCATGTGATCCTAAAGCACACGGATGAGATCAGCATGGATTTACAGGAAAGCAGGTTTACCTATACTCAGGGAATAACTTTTTATTGATTCAAGTGCCAGGAAAACGGCATGGATTATCTCAGGATGGCATGGAAGTAACAATGTAGTGCTTACTATGTGCCAAAAACTCATATTTTTTTCTTTTATTTTGTGATAATTTCCACCAAAAAATCTGTAAGACAAGGATTATTTTAAAGATAAGGGAATTGAGGCTCAGAGAAAGTAAGAAACTTGCAGAAGTCTATGCATAGCCAGTATATTACAAGGCAGGATTTGAACCAAGGTCTATCTGACACTAAACTCCAGCTGTTGGAGAAACACGTTTCCAGAGATGGCTTCAGGAAGATTCAAGAACTGAATGGGGACTGATGCCTAAAGCCTGGGCCCCCAAGCCATTCCTGCTCCAGGATTTGGCAAGCTTTCGCTACAGGAGCTAGGGGTGAAGAGGGGAGAGGAAAGGAAAAATGTAGCAAGGTTTTCCTAAAGCTCAGTTTTTTCCATTTAAATGGCTTCTCTTTATTCTGATATTCTATTTTGTCAATTGTTCTTTTGTTAAATCAAATAATGATGTTAGTTTTAAAAAATTGTTTTAATTTAGGAAAATAAAAGGGCTTCCCAGGTAACACTAGTGGTAAAGAACCAGCCTGCCAATTCAGGAGACTTAAGAGACGCATATTCAAAAGCAGAGACATTACCTTGCCGACTAAGGTCCGTCTAGTCAAGGCTATGGTTTTTCCTGTGGTCATGTATGGACGTGAGAGTTGGACTGTGAAGAAGGCTGAGCACCAAAGAATTGATGCTTTTGAACTGTGGTGTTGGAGAAGACTCTTGAGAGTCCCTTGGACTGCAAGGAGATCCAACCTGTCCTTTCTGAAGGAGATCAGCCCTGGGATTTCTTTGGAAGGAATGATGCTGAAGCTGAAACTCCAGTACTTTGGCCACCTCATGCGAAGAGTTGACTCATTGGAAAAGACTCTGATGCTGGGAGGGATTGGGGGCAGGAGGAGAAGGGGACGACAGAGGATGAGATGGCTGGATGGCATCACTGACTCGATGGACGCGAGTCTGGGTGAACTCCGGGAGTTGGTGATGGACAGGGAGGCCTGGCGTGCTGCGATTCATGGGGTCGCAAAGAGTCGGACACGACTGAGCGACTGAACTGAACTGAACTGAAGAGATGCAGGTTCCGTCCCTGGGTTGGGAAGATCCCCTGGAGGAGGGCCTGGCAACCCACTCCTATATTTTTGTCTGGAGAATCTTATGGACAGAGAAGCCTGGTGGGCTACAGTCCATAGGGCTGCACAGAGTCGGACATGACTGAAGCGACTTAGCACACAGCCAGCAATATGAAAAAATGTCAACTTGGCCAGTTTCCCCAGCTATTTGGAGCTGATATAGGCTGTGAAATAGAAAAGTCTGGAAGCCATTATCTGGACAACTTCCAATGTCTTTTTCAGCTCTGAACTTTGGTAACATTTTAAAGAAAACTCTACAGGTCAAGTGACAGGCTCCGTGGGCCTCGGGAACCTGCCTTGGCCTGTGGTTGCCTGGGTCGAGGGACGGATGCAGGGCTGGCTGTCTTCAGCCTGCTCGTGTCTCCTGTGGGCCCATTTTGCCAATTCAATGCACGGGTCACCGTGTCGCATCCGTAACAGTCTCCGTCAGGGTTACGGTGGAGAGGGTGTGGCTTGCTGAGGTGCCCAACCAGGCGAAGACCCCCGTGAGGCAGCTCAGCAGAGCGGTGCTGTGCTCCTGAGATCTCCCGGCAGAAAGCTCACCCTCCTCGCCCATCCCTCAGGCCGGGGGTAGGGCGGGCTGTGCTGGGGGCTGCCTCTTCGCTGCAGACGGAGGTGGTTAGGAGGGGCTTCTGCGAGACTGCAGTCCTGTCTCCTCTCCCTCCTTCTTCTTTGTAAAAACAGCCTGCGCGCCACAGCTAGCATCCGTGTGCCACAGGGAAAGACTGTGCAGCAAAGACCCAATGCAGCCAAATAAGAATCAGACATAAAAATAAAGGGCATGATTCAATTGTTTTCATTTATTCACGAGTGTGTGCAGTTATCACCACAACTTTAGGACATCTTTCTGACCTCAAAGAGGCACACATCCCCGTGAAGAATTACTTCCCTCTTCCCCACCTCTACTCTGCGTCTCCCAGCCCTAAGCAGCCGCTACCCTCCTTTCTGTCTCCATAGACGTCCCTAGTCTGAACATTTCCGACAAATGGAGTCATACACCATGTGGTCTTTTGTGACGGGCTTCTTTCACTTAGCATAACAGTTTCAAGGTTCATCCAAGCTGTAACATGTGTCAATACTTCATTAATTTTTAGATTTTATTGTTTAGAGGCATTTTAGGTTCACAGTAAAATTGAGGAAAAAGTATAGTTTCCATATACCTCCTGGCCCCCTCCCCTGTACGCATAACCTTCTCTACTCTCAAATCTGCTACCAGAGTTGACACTCACTGTCAAACATAAATGCATTTACTTCATTCAGTGTATTTACTGTAACCGATGAACCGGTACTGACACCTCATCGTCACGACTTTGACAGATGGGTAACAACATGTATCCACCTTCTCTTTGTACAGTCGTATGGGTAGGTTCACTGCCCTAAAAATGCTCTGAGTTCCTCCTGTTCATTCCTCCCTCCACTTAACCCCAGGCAACCGCTGATCTTTTTACTGTCTCCATAGTCTTGTCTTTTCCAGAGTGCCACATAGCTGGAATTACAGGGCACGTAACCTTTTCAGCACGTTCCTCTTTCCTTTAGGAACATGTCTTTTCATGACTTGTTAGGTCATTCATTTTTATGGTTGACTAATATGCCACTGTATGGATGTACCACCCTTTATTTATCCATTCAGTTACTGAAGGATAACTTGACCGCTTCCAAGTTTGGGCAGTAATGAATATGGCTGCTATACTAACGTATATTATTATTATCTTGTTTATCCTTTCATCAGCTGATGAATATTTGGATAGTTTCCACCCCTTTAGGCTACTGTAAATAGTGCTACTATAAACACTTCTGTATATGTTTTTGTTTGAACACGTTTTCAATTTTGGGTAGATCATATGGGAACTCTATGTTTAACTGTTTTCAGAAACTGCCAGACTGTTTTACAAAGTGGCTGTACCATTTCACATTCCTACTAGCAGTGTCTGAGGGTTCTGATTTCTCCACCGTCCTCAACGACACTTGTTATTGTCTGACTCTTTGATTCTAGCTATCCCAGTGGGTGTGAGGTGGTGTCTCACTGTGATTTTGTTTTACGTTTCCCTGATGACTGATGATTAGAGCATCTTTTCATGTGCTTTCTGGCCATCTGTATATTTTTCTTGGAGAAATATCTATTCACATCCTTTGTCATCTGTAAGTTGGGTCTTTTGTCTTTTATTACTGAGTTGTGAGAGTTCTTCATATATTCTGGATTCAAGCCCCTTAATCAGATATATGGTTTTCAAATATTTTCACTCACCCATGCACTCTGACATAGTGCTTACCTCTCTGTCCTTGACCCCTACCCCCAGAAAAGTCGGGAACCAAGAGCGTAAGTTTTGATTTGTTTTTAAAAGCTCTCCTACCTCTTTCAACCCACTCCAGTACTCTTGCCTGGAGAATCCCATGGACAGAGGAGCTTGGTGGGCTACAGTCCACGGGTCACAAAGAGTCGGACACGACTGAGCGACTTCACTTTCACTTTACCTCTTTCAAAATAATTGAAAGCAGAGACTCAAACAGCTATTTCTATACCAGTGCTCAGAGCAACCTTACATGAAGTAGCCGAAAGGCAGTCACATAAAAGGTAAATTACTGGAGAGAGAGCTAACTTTGGAGTCAGCCTGCCTGGCTTTGACTCCTGGCTTTGCAGCGTGACCTTAGGCAAGTCTCCACTTTCGCTGGCCCCAGTTGGCTCACCTATACAGTGAGGAGACAGTTCCTTCCTGAGAAGGGCCCTGGCTCAACAAGAGAAAGAACTGTCCAACACCTAGCATCAGGGCAGTGTGGCAAAAAGAGCTCTCAACTTGAGAAGACTCAGAAGAAGGTTTCCTCTCGGCCCAACCCTGCTGGCAGTACGCCTTTGGGCAGGATTGCCTCTCTAGGCCGCAGTTTCCCCATATATCAAGCCAGGACAATAACATCTTCTCCTGCTACACAATTTGAGGTTGTTAAGAAAGAGTTCTCAAAAAAGGAACAGCGTTATACAAAACCGAGGTTAGAAAATAAAGTAATACTTGGCAGAATGATGAACTGTTAACCCAGGGTGCTGTTGTTAATTAAAAATGACCCTGCATAATATGCAGCTATTAACATGGGTAATTATGCAAACTACGTAGAAACAAGCAGCACCATTTAGGAGAGGCAGAGCGCTTACAGAGTTACACGGACAGGAGGATCCGAACTATGCCCAATTTATGCATAACGCAGACAAAGACCAGACGGCATCACAGAAAAGATGTAAGCAATTATTGTGCACAGGCCTGGGGAGGAGTCAGGCAACTGAAACACATTCTTGGAAAGTCATCCTCATGCTGTTTTCACAACGTTTTTCACAGTAAGAATATAATTTTAAAACATAGGTGTGGCTGGGGGTCATTTGGGGACAGCCTGCATCTGAATTCTGGCCCTCGCACCCTCTGGCATTGTTGGATCCTGGACATTCAAACCACAGCAAGCGGCGCCCTGCAGGAGCCCTGCCCTGTCTACCCTGCTCCCTGGCCTTACCTGCCCTTCCCCACTCACACCCTCAATAAGAGACGGACCACAGGCTGCTCCTGGAGCTGCTCTGCAGAAATTCCTCACCCTCGCATCCCCGACCCTCCATTCCCAGCTCACAGGGTCACTGGGAGGATGAAATGAGATGCTAGAGGTGGAAGAACTGGATCCCCTGGATCTCGCCAGACACAAGTGGGCATCCCCACTGCCCCTTAACTCCACAAGATCTGTGTGTCCAGCGCTGCAGGGGGAGGAGGGCCCCGCACCAGCAAACACGCAGCCAGTGGCCACTGAGGCGGCTGCCCGCCCGTTCCAACCACTAGCTGCATTTGAGAAATCTCAAACTTAACTCATCACGTACTTACACACCTTCAAAACGACAACATAGGGGGCGTACCAGTGCTTTTAAAACATTTTTTCTTTTAGTCAGTGTCCTCCATTCTTCCATTCAGATCCCCAGAGCAATCACCTCTCACCTGTTGAGCTGTTTCTTCTGAATGTTACCTGCACATCCTTATGCAAACACTGCTATCCTCTATTTCATGTTTTAACAACATATTCATTGACTTTCTGCCATTGCAAAACGGTTCACCTCACTCACCCCGCCTCCCTCTCCTTTTGTCTCATTTCCCAACACCATTAAATCACTGTCTTGGCTACAGTGGTCACTTTAGGAAGCACACTCCACCCTCCCTGTTCACCTACCCTTAGCTCTGATGATGCTCCCCCTCCACGCTTCCCAAGAAGGGGCCGCTCACCCTGCAGCCCCCCTCCTCCCTTCTCCTTCCTCTTCTCCCTGTTTCCGTCCTACGTACTTTTACATTGTCTCCATGCCTAGCGTTCCCATTGTAACTGTAGTGAAGCCTTCCATGCTTTGCTTAAAGACTTATTCTAAAACTAATAAACGGGCTTCCCTGGTGGTCCAGTGGCTAAGACTCCACACTCCCAATGCAGGGGGCCCGGGTTCGATCCCTGGTCAGGGAACTAGCTCTCACGTGCTGCAACTAAAGATCTTGCATGCCACAACTAAAAAGATTCTGCAGGTTTCAACGAAGGTTGAAGAGCCTCAGTGCTGCACTAGGACTTGGTGCAGACAAATATATAAAAATAAATATTAAAAAAATAAAAAAACTAATAAACCATGTTTACATGGCTGAGCTTTGTATACGTACGCATCTGGCTCTTTGCCTAGCCAGTGACATTCCTGCTTATGTTTGCTTTCTTGCAATACTTTTCCTTGATCAGGAGTTTCAAACAGCTTTTCTTTCTTTCTTTTTTTTTTCCTAGCATTAGTGGCTTCCTCATCTCAGTTTCTCCCTAACTTTCCTTCCCAGTAGGCATTCTCTGGAGATTCCCTCTCCCCAAGGATCCACCTTCTCGAGCCCTCTGTGCTCCTGCGCTTCAGTCTGGACAGTGAACACCCAGAAACTTCCTTTCACTGGTTTCTTGGGCTCAGCCCACACTCTCGGAGATCTGGGTTACAGTCTTGAGTCTCTTCCCTTATGTTGCCAGAGCAGACCACTAAGCAACATCCCATGCAGAGGGGTATGGTGGGATATAAAACATAAAATAATTTTATATTTGGAAATGATTTAGTTTGCCTTTGGATGATTGATGATCTGGCTGAGTGTTGACTCATAGGTTGTAAATCTAATTCCCTTAAAACTTTGAAGGCACCGTGCTATTGGTATACAGATTTTCCTTTTGAAATCCATGATTCATTTTCATTGTGTCACTTCACAGGGACCTAACCATCGGCGGAAGCTTTTAGGCTGCTGTCCTTATTTTGGCCAACTTCTTGCTCAGTGATGTTCCCTATTTCAGGTGTGGGCCTGTTTCACTCGCTGTTCTGAGGCCTTGTGTCCTTTGTCTCTGAGAAATTTTCCTGTATTATTTCTTTGACAATTTCCTCCCCTCTGTGTTTTCCTCCCCTTTTTTAAAAAAAATGTTTATTGGAGCACAGTTGCTTTATAATTTGGGGTTAGTTTCTGCTGTATAGTGAAGTGAATCAGTTTGTTCTCCACATCTGTATCTCTCCTGCTTTGCAAATAAGTTCATCTGCACAATTTGTCTAGATTCCACATATAACTGATATTATACGATACTGCCTTTTTCCAGAAACTCCTAACGCTTGGATCCTGTTTTGATCCTTCCTCCTTACTTCTCATGTGTTGAACTTTTTTTTTCCATATCTTTGTCTTGATGTTTTCAAATCATGCAAGGATATTTAAGCTCGAGAACCATTCGTCTTTTCACTTTTGAGTCTTATGTGAAAATGTATTTCTGGTTACGTTGTTTCTATAACAGAGTGACAGACATTTCAAACAAGAAATGTTCACTTAAGACTTGAAGGATTATCATAAAACATAAATCGAAACTGCCTTCAATGAGCAAGGCTCTGAAAACTTCAGGACAAAAGGAGAGTGAGCGCTTTTAAGGCATAAAATGAAGACTGCAGTAGCGGGGTGAGACAGGGCCCAGGTAAGACAAAGAAAACTATGGTCTTGGCAAGAGCTTAGGGTGCAACCTCAGATCCCCACACTCCTGGGGCACTCTGCCCCCTGCTCCCCACCCCTGCCAAGACGTGGGCAGGGTCAGCCAGTGGGACAGAGCAGCGAAAGGGTCAGATCTCAAGCCTGCGAGGAGACCTTCCCTGAGCAAGGCAGCTGGGCTGTGAGGGGCAGGGGTCTCTCTGCCAGGGATGGGGCAGAGGGTCCAGGCAGACAGAGAGTCGGGCTCAGAGAGGGGCCCAGGGTGAGGTCTGAGCGGATCTCCAAGCCGGCTAAGAAGCTGACTGAGGCGCCAAACGCTGGCCGTCACCCAGGGTCATGTAGGTCAGGGGAAGGAGCACTCAGCCATCCGACTCAGGGGGTAGCAGGCTCTTCCCAGCCTTAACCCGTGACTTAGTGCCGCGGGGCCTTCCCGTAACGAGGCAGGGACGGAACAGGAACATCCGCCGGAGGCTGCAGGATCTGATGCGCGTGGACCGTGTGCTCCTTGTGTGCTGTGGAGTGGCCAAAGCTTCGTGTTGAGCAGCCCCTCCAGCCCACCCCACCGCCGCCACCTCAGCCGGCTCTCCCCCTTCGCACGGCCCGCGCAGGGCTGAGCCGGGCGCTCCGGCGCTCAGGCCCCTTCCCGGGCCTGTGGGGGAGCAGACTGCGAACACAGAGGGCTGGCCACTCCTTCACGGTTCAGCTGCTTCCAAAGGAGATGCTTGGCAGGAGCAGAGGCCTGCAACCTGTTGTCCCTGTGCTCATTGTTTATTTGTGGAAAGAATACTTTGGATAATTAGTCATTCATGCAAATGTTTACTTACCCAACAAATGTTTATTGGATTCCAATAATGATAATAATTAGTGCTCATGGGGTGCTTGCTGTGTGTCAGGCACGGTGCTAAGCCCTTTGAACTCCTCTATGAGCCAGATGTTAGGGGGACAGAGATAAAGAAACAGTAAATGCCTTCAGGTTGTTGAGAGGTCAGTAATCAACACTGCAACCATTTCCTATAACCTTTACAACAGCATCCTGTGAAGAATCGTTCCGGAGAAGTATAGTATAACAGTTAAAGTCCCTTCTATATCAGAGACCTCATTTTGAAGCCTGTTTATACAACTGTTTTGGGTTATTTACTTAAACTGATTAAGCCTCAGTTTTCCCATCTATAAAATGGGTGTGGAATTCATAACAGCTGTGCCTTACAAGATGTGACAGTTAAAGGCAATAATGCATTTAAAGTGCTAACACATTACTTGGCACATAGTGAGTTAAGTCTAGGGTACTATGGGATTCCAGGAATTAATGTAGCACAATGTTAATTAGGTAGCCCCAAAGCATCATTTATCCACAGGATGAGTAGGAGTTAGACAAAGAAGGAAGTGGAATATTAGTCTAAATGGTTTATATTATTCTGGTTGGAAGCCTAGCATTTTCTTCCTGCCCCCTAACCCCCATCAGTGTTTCTGTGGAGTAACACAGACACCTTCAGTTCCAATTTCCACCACCAATTTCACAGTGTGTGATTGTAGGAGACCTTGGAAAAGTCCATTCTTGCTTCTGGGCTTCAGATTCTTCATCTTTACAGAGAAAATGCTCTAACAATCCCAATTAGAAGTCTATCCTTTAAGTATGTTCACTACAGCATTACTGATAATAGCAAAAACTTGTAAGAAGTATAAATATATATCAGTGGAGAAATAGTTTAATAAACTATGATGCATTCATACATAGAAGACTATATAGTTGCTATACAGATGTAAATTCTTATGAGCTGATATAGAGAAATGTACTCTAGTGAGCCACAATTTACATAAAATAAATGTACTAATTCGGGGGAATATGATACAGCTCTATGCATTTTGGCAAATGTATTCATTTGTCATCATCCCAGGCATCAAAAACAAATATTTCCCTCATGTTACTTTTCTTCCTCACCCATACAGAGGCAACTGCTATCTTGATTTATAACACCATAGATTCATTTTTTGTCTTCTTAAACTTCGTATTTTTGGAATTACAGTCTTTAAAATTTTCAACTACATAGCTTTTTCAAGAAATAGTAGTTTCCTTGTTGTTGGTGTTGTACACTGAATGTTTGTGTTCCCCCCAAATTCATACTTTGAAGCTTTAAACCTCAGTGTGGCCATATTTAGAGATGTGGTCTTTAAGGAAATAATTAGGTTAAGTGAGGTCATAAGGGTGGGGCCTTGATCCAATAGGATTAGTGTCCTTATCAGAAGAAGCACGAGGCAAAGGCCCGGTGAACACACAGCAAGATGGTGGCCACCTTCTAGCCAAGAGAAGAAGTCTCAGAAAACTGACCAGCACCTTGATCTTGGACTTCCCAGGCTCCAGAACTGTAAGAAATAAGTGTCTGTTGTTTAAGTTATCCAGTCTGTGGTATTTGGTTATGGCAGCCTGGGCAGACTTGCTGAATATTAGTCTGCTGTTTGTCTCTATACCAGTTTTTTATTCCCTATAGATGAACATTTGGGTTTTTCCACTTTGGGGCCAATCTGCATAAAGTTGTGTGACCAACCTGAATTTCTGTATTATATGATAAATGTACATTTAACTTTATTATAAAGTGCCAAACAGTTGTTCAAGGTGGTAGTACCGTTTCATATTCTAACCAGAAATAAATGAGAGTTCCAGGTGCCCCATAATCTTGCCAACACTAGGTGTTTTCAGGGTTTTAAACTATATCCATTTAAGTGTGTATAACGGTCTGTCTCGCTGTGGTTTTAATTTTGTATATCCCTGTTGACAAATGATCAGGAGCAACTTTTCTCATGATTATTAGGTATCAAAAACTAGATATCCAGTTTTTTAAATGTTTTAAGTCTTTTGTTCTTTTTTATTGCACTTTTGTTTTTAATTTTTAGTTTACACATTCTGAGTATGAGTCCTTTGTCAACTGTATGCATTGCAAGTATTTTTTTCTAGTCTGTGGCTGTCTATTCACTTTTTAAATTCTGTATGCTAAAGAACAGAAGTTTTTAACTTATATGAAGTACAATTTTTTATGTTTCTCTTTTTTGGCCTAAGAAATTTTTGCTTACCTCAAGATCATAAATATATTTCCTGTTTCAGAAACTTTTTCTAGAAGCTTTATAGTATGCCCTGTTTTGTTTAAAATTTTCCCTAAGTATACAGCATTTTTGGTATTCTTGTAACAGTTATTAAAAATTTTTTTTTCTGTGAGTCACTGTGAATAGAAATGCAATTGATTTTTTCACATTACCTTTTTATTATGTAAATTATCCCATTAGTTATAGTAGTGGTTAATAGATTCCTTTGCATTTTCCATGCATTCAGTTCAGTTCAGTCGCTCAGTTGTGTCTGACTCTTTGCGACCCCATGAATTGCAGCACGCCAGGCCTCCCTGTCCATCACCAACTCCCGGAGTTCACTCAAACTCATGTCCATCTAGTCGGTGATGCCATCCAGCCATCTCATCCTCTGTCATCCCCTTCTCCTCCTGCCCCCAATCCCTCCCAGCATCAGAGTCTTTTCCAATGAGTCAACTCTTCGCATGAGGTGGCCAAAGTCCTGGAGTTTCAGCTTCAGCATCATTCCTTCCAAAGAAAACCCAGGGCTGATCTTCAGAATGGACTGGTTGGATCTCTTTGCACTTAAATCACATTAATTATCTGCAAGTAGTTTATGGCCTTCAATTTCAATTTTATATATTTTATTTATTTTGATTGCCTTATTACTTGGATAAGATCCCTGAAAGTATGTTGAAGAGTTGTGGTAAGAATCCTTGTGTTTTTTTTATGAATCTTAGGAGAGGGTGCTCAGTCTTTCCCCACTAGTATGACGTTAACTATAGATTTCCATGGATGATTTTTATTAGATTGAGGAAGTTTCATGTTACCCCTTGTTTGCTGAGAGTTTTCTCTCTTTTTAAAAAAATGAATTCATTTGAATTTTGTTATGTTTTTCTTCAGTCTATTGAGGTGCTCATACAGTTGCTTTCCTCCATTCTATTAATACTGTGACTTGCATTCATTGGTTTCTAAATATTAAGCTAGCCTTGCATTCCTGGGTAAATGGCATTTAGCCATGATATATATTTTTTATGAATTGGTGAATTTAATTTGCTAATATTTTGTTTAGCAAAATGTTAAGGTCTATATTCATAAGGATGTTAAGGTCTATATTCATAAGTGATTTGGGCTTAAAATTTTCTTTTTCTGTAATGTCTTTGTCAGATTTTGATATTAGGGTTATGCTGATTTGGAATTGTCCTCCTTCCTTTGTTCTCTGAAAACATTTGTATAAAATTGGCATTTTCTTTTAAAAAGTTTTTAATAAAATCCACCAGTTAAGCCATATGGGCCTAGAGTTTTCTTTGTGGGTAAGTTTTAAATGATCAATTTCTTTAACAGATATTGGGTGATTCACATTTTTCACTCCTTCTTGAGTCGGTCTTAGGAAGTTTTGTTTTTCAAAGAACTTTTCAATTTCCTCTAGGTCACTGAACTTACTACTATAAACTAGAGTCAAAATGAATTGCTCACTTTATTTAAATATCTATTTATTTTTGTCTGTGATGGGTCTTGGTTGCAGCCCGTGGGACCTCTCACCAAGCATCTTCGGTTGCGCTGTGTGCGCTTCTCTCGAGTTGTGATGAGTGGGCTCTGTAGTTGCAGCAAGCAGGCTTAGTGGTCCCTCCACATGTGGGATCTTAGTTCCCAGACCAGGGATCAAACCTGCATCATCTGTGTTGGAGGGTGGATTCTGAACCACCGGACCACCAGGAAAGTCTTGGATTGTTCACTTTAAAATATTAATGTGACCTTTACCTTGATAAAAATGAACACATAAAAATACATCATGGATTTTCTAGTTCCAGCAATGACTCAGTAGCCGTTATCAGCCTTCACTTCCCACCATAAGTAACTATAAAGGCAAACAAAGATATGAAGCAAGTGATTTCAGGCCTCGGGTGAGTGCTCAGCTGCTACCCTGACAGACAGGTAGCACAAGAGGCAAACCCCGTATTCATCCCAGCTTTCTTCCAAGGAAGGTGGTTTCGAAGCTTCAGCTAGGGTAGGTGCAGCCCGAGCACAGAGGTGCAGTTGCACCGGGTAGAAAAGGAGAGGTTTTGTGGAGGAAACTGACCAGAGTTCAGAGCTTCAGAGCTTGTGGAAACTTAAGGGTATGGAGCAGAGAAAACTATAGAAAGGGATCCCAGAAATCTATAAAGGGGTTCCCTTCAGGGACCCAGACAACTGCTATGCTAAGCTGCCTATCCCCAGGGTGATCATTTGCAATGTCTGGTAGAAAATAGCTGCTGAGGGCTGAAAGTTAGAGATTTCTGAGACTTCAAAAACTGGAGGACCCAGTATTGGAGTTCTGACTCAGCTAGAGTGGAGAAACACAGGGCATTCAATGGAGAGTCCAGGAAGACTGTTTTAGGGATAAGGACCATGCCCCAGGAGTAATCAAAACATTGCAGGATTAAGGGAGAGGCCAAAATAGACCCACCTTAACAAGACTCAAACCAAGCTTCAACAAGACCAAGGTGACCCATCAAAAATTTAACAGCCTGCTAAAATAAAATTTAACACTCTGCAGCAAAAGACTTGAAAACCCAGTCTCTATGTTACATCAATCGTAATACCAAGAATGTAATGAAAAATTACTACCCATTTTTCTATGCCTATAAATATTCTTGACCTTTGTTCTGAGATATGATTAAGTTACTTAGACCCAGTCTGATTTTTTTAGGTTTGTTCTTAAGTTTTGTCAGGTGGGCCCAAAGCAATATTTATTCTTAGGCTAATTTTGCCCCACTTTTCTGACACAAAACTTTTCTGAGGACACCAACTGAATATTCTACCTGAATTATGTGAATAGTGCTACTATGAACATGTGTATACATGCATTTGTTTGAGTATCTCTTTGTAATTTGTTTGACTATATACCAAGAAGTGAAATTGCTAGATCATACGGTAAATCTAATGTTTAACTTTTTTGAGGAGCTGCCAAATTATTTTCCACAGTGGCTGAACCATTTTACATTCCCATTGGCAATGTACAAGTGTTCCAATTTCTCCACATCCTTTTCAACACTTGATATTTCCCACTAAAAAAATTATAACCATCCTAGTGGGCATGAAGTGATATCTCATTGTGATTTTGATTTGCATTTTTCTAATGACCATTGACATTGGGCATCTTTTCATGTGCTTATTGGATATTTTTTCAGGAAATGTCTGTTCAAATCCTGTGCTCAATTTTAAGTTATGATATATTTTTCAAGAAGTATTTCTTTCTTTGACTGTTCTGGGTCTTAGTTGTGGCATGCAGGATTTTCGATTTTCATTGTGGCATGTGGGATCAAGTTCCCTGACCAGCAATCAAACCTGGGCCCCCTGCATTGGGAGTGCAGAGGCTTAGCCACTGGGCCACCAGAGAAGTCCCTAAATTATGATATATTTTAACTGAAAATGACATATGGGTACCATGGTCCAAGTTGGTAAAATAGCAAACACTGTATATATGTATGTTTGTGTGTGTGTATGCAAACACATACTAGAGAATAGTAACTAGATGCACAAACTTTTTTAAACTGCCTGTTGTATCCTAATTTTTCCTCTTACCACTTGTATAAACATAAGCAAGTTACCTTGTCTCTCTGGGTCTCAGTTTCTCTGTCTCTGAGATGGGGATAATTACTTCTTACTGCTGACGTCAGGATGAAATAAGAATACATGTAAAGGGCTTAGAACAATACTCATTTACTAATAATAACAATGATTATATAATAATAATAGTATCAACAATGATATACAGATATATGATGGTATATACATAGAGAAAAAATCTGTTAGGAAAGATAATAAATTATTAACAGGGATTTCTACTGGAGATTCTCTTTTTAGTTTATGTAGTTTTGTATTGTTTGAATTTGTTCAAACAAGCATATAAAAACAGAAAGATTTAAAGCTTAATGATGTAAAAATAAAGGAATGCTCAGCTTGGGGCTGGTGCACTGAGACGACCTAGAGGGATGGTACGGGGAGGGAGGATGGAGGGGGATTCAGGATGGGGAACACGTGTATACCTGTGGCAGACTCATGTTGATGTATTGCAAAACCAATACAATATTGTAAAGTAATTAACCTCCAATTAAAATAAATAAATTTATATTAAAAAATAAATAAGTTTTAAAAAATTTTTAAAAAAGTTAACTTTACCCTTAGCCTTCAATCCAGGCTCTTCACAACCGCTGGATGGTTTGTCATTCTTATGGCTTTTTAGAGGCTGCACTGTGAAGCTGCTTTCCCAGAAAGGACGGTGCGGTGGTCCCTGCGCCCTTCCAGAGGATTCCTTTTCCATTACCCATCTTTATTCCCCAGCTCCTCAGAACTGCCTCCAGTTCCCCCATGTCTTGCTTTCTCAGGCTTAAGAGACTTTTCATTGTCTCCTCGGCCAGGAAACACTGCCTTGGACCCCATGCATATGTGCTGATTATCCTTTTGAACTTACTTGTGGTGGAAAGCCTTACTCCGTCCCTCTTCCAAGCTGGGCTGAGTGTCCCTCCCTTCTCTGTGCTTAATCTAGGGCTCTGCGGGGTGCTGGGCTTGCCTCTTGTCACACCATATTGAGAGTGACATGTCTTTATCTTCTAAGAGTGGACAGGTAGGACAGAACCATATTTATTTCCGCCAAGGCTTTGTGGTTTTATCCCCAAAGGCTAGCACGTGGCCAGAACCATGGGAAGTGCTCATAGTGTTTGTTAAACAAAAGAATGAAGGACAGAGAGATGGGGTTTTCTAGTCAGAAACTTAAACTGCAGCCCTCATCTGTGTATCCTGGCTTATTTAGTATATGGCGCCACGCCTCATAAACATAGAGCTTTACAGATCTAAAGAAAATCCTCTGGAGGAAATTTCCCCAAATGGAAAGCTAAATAGACTGAAGACCTTTAGCCCTTCCCATGATAGAGCTCCCTACAGATTCCAAAAGAGCTGATGACTATCTCCCATCCAATTCTCCTGGATATTATTGAAAGATCATTTCCATCTTTGAAATAAAGCAAGGGTTTTTTCCTAAGCCCATGAATCTCAAAACAGCCACCCCCTCAAGTTCCAGTCATCGTGCAGCTGTTCAGAAAAGGAAAATAATAAGAAAAATATTTTTTACCTCCCTGAAAAATAAATAGCTCAAAGTTTCCCAAACTTTCCTATGAAAAAATTCAGAGAGTCTAAGTGCCCAGTATGTGTTCCTTGCACAGGCATGCCATAGCATTGAGAGGCTAAGGTTGAGTTCGGCCTCCCAGCATCCTTCAAGGCAATGGTGTGCAAATGAGGCGTCACCTGACTGCATCACCAGAGCAAATGAGTTCCTATGATGCATTACTCAGAAAGGGACCTGGCCAGGAGAGTACCTCCCTCCATGAGCCAAGGTGAGATCACAGTGTCACTAAACTTGAAAAATTCATTGTAGGTTATTGCTGTTATTACTGGTATGAGTTATTATAATATTATTATTTTTGACTTGTGTGCTTGATGGTTGTATTTATGTCATTGCAGTGATGTTGGGGTTGAATGTATATTTTACTTGATATTTACAAATTCTCATGGAATTTATGAGATTCTTAGTGATAATAAACTTGGCTATTGTTATTCTGTGTGAACAAGCAATAGAGTTATAGAGGCAGGGATGAATAGGACTCAGGAGAGCTCTCCTCTGCAGGATGCAGGTGAGCCATTAGACGTGGCCCGCTGGGAGAGATGCTCAATGTGTCCCATTCCACGGGATCCAGAGAGGCCACTCACCCCTTGATCTCAGCAGCACAGAATCTCTTGCATCCTCTGAGCATGCTAATTGATGAACAGATTTCCAGTGGCTGGGAGGTTGGCACCATTGCCTGGCATCCCATGAATCCCCTGCTCCCAGCCATGGTTGAAACTGATCTCTCTTGAGATTTCTGGAGCAGCCAGTGATGTGGACCTGGTCTTCACAGAGGGTTTTGTAACCAGGATGGATGTAGCCATACACAGAGTTACCTTTCTGCTTCTTCTTTTTTTTTTTTTTTAATTTTTATTTTAACTTTAGTTTACTTTATATTACTCTATTGGTTTTGCCAAACATTTTCTGCTTCTTAATATCCAAGGCAGATCTGGGAGTCAGTGCCAGCAATATTGATGCTGATCACTACCACCACCATCATCATAGCCAACATTTGAAAGTTTATTATATGCCAGGCACTCTGTGAAATACTTAGGATGGAATGTTTGATCTTCCCTATACTCCATGGGTTTTACTCCCATTTTACAAATGAGGGACCTGGGGCTGAGATGGCTAAGTAGCTTGGTTAAGGCCACCTAACTTGTTAGTGAAGGAGGTAAAATACAAACCTAAGCAGATCTGTGGGCAGTGGTGGTGAACCAACCCTCCAGTGACCTCCAAGGAGTCATGTCTTTGCATAATCCTTCTCCTTGAATGTGGACAGAACCTGCCACTTGCTTCTAATGCATAGAAAATGCAAAGGTGATAGATATCACTCTCAAAGTTATACTCAATAATATATAAGTGTCTTAGCCAGCTGGAGCAAGAGTGTCTCCTGATGGCCTTACAGAAGCAAGTATCCTGCTATAACCTTCCTGTGGAGAGGGCCACATGACAGGGAACTGTGGGTGGCCTCTGTGACTCCAGGGCTCCTTCAATCGACAGCCAGTAACAGGTTCATAAAGCAACAAAGAAATAAATACTGCCAACACCTGCAGGCGTTGGGAAGCAAATTATTTCTTAGTTGAGCCTGCAGATGAGCACATGCCTTGGTGGGGAGACTTGGATTTCAGCCTCGTGAGACCCTGAGCAGAGGACCCAGCTAAGCCATGCCTGACTTCTGACCCACAGAAACTGTGAGATAAAAGCATGATGTTTCAAGTCACTACGTTTGTGGTGATTTGTTCCATGGCATAGAAAACTCATCTGCAGCCCATGTGGTTAACCAGCTCATCCATTTTTGCAGCAGTTCCTTGGGCTCTGGTATATGGATCTCCCTGCAGAGGTGCTTTCCAGGGAGTTCCTGCCTACATTCCTGGAAAAGGGTCAGAGCATGGGAATCCTGGGCTTCTTTCTGACGCAAGGTTGAGAAGCAGGGGACCTAGGAACAATCACCTGCTTATCTGAAAGGAGGGTCAGCAAGAAGCACATGGAGCCCTCTGGCCTTGTGACGTTTCTAGGAAAGCGGAGACTTTGGGTTGGGATTGAGGTAGAACATCCAAGGGTTGGTCTTGGCAGAAATGTGCTCTTGTGACTTTGTACACTGGGATGCAGTCTGAGATGTGAACCTAATGATGGTGTTTAGTTGAGTCCGTGCTGGGCTTCCAGGCACATTTCACCTTGACTTTCAGTGCTGGGGTTTCAAGGACGGCCCATAGGCCACATGCACTTGGAGGGGTGCCACATCTGCTAGACACTTTCAGTTTCTCCGCTTCGTCGAGCATGTCCTTAAAAAGCCAATACGGCAGGACAGGGCTGCCTGCATAATTAGTCTGAAGATAAAGCGCAACCCTCCCGTATAGGGACTAATCAAGCCGGAAGTTTTCTCTTCCTGCTTGACCAGTGTGTGCCCAGCCTGCCATGCGAGGATGGAAGAAGGTGTCTTCGAGCTCCGCCCCAGCCTTGAGGGACACTGGAAACCTTCCCTAGCTCCCACGGAAGCTGAGAGCCCTGCAAGGGCCACCCAGGGCAGGCCTGCCCTGCTGCTGAGCTGGTGCCATCCTGATGGCCATGGGGTCGCCTTTACTGATTATACTTCCCAAAGAAGCGGAAGGAACAGCCGTGACCTCCTGAATGCAGAGGCACAGGCTGGTGCTAGTGTCTGGGAGTCCGCCTGAGCAGCCTTGGGGTGGCCGTGGGGACACTCTGCCAGCTGCCTCAAGATAAGAATCACTCTGATTCATCGCTTTGCAAGAGCCATAGAACATTTGGGCCCTGCTTCTAAGTGCACATTGAAAGGACAAAGCGCTTACTTGTTCAAAAATGTCCCTTGTGTAGGGGGCACCTGGACAGGGCTGTCCCCCTGCTGTGCACCATCTGATCCACCTGCTTTCCTGAGGCACAACTTCCAGCAGGTGAGGCTCTAGCCTTTGGGAGAGCGGGGAGGGGGCTTTCTCTCTGGGAACATGTAGGAGGCCAGAGAGCAGCATCAGAGAGCATGGGGGTGGGGTGGGGGTGAGGGGCAGGAGCACCCCCCAGGCCTCCCTCAAAGATGGGAAGATTCCTGCACAGCTGTCCACACATGACCCCTCAGAGTCCAGGCCCCAGCTGGAGCCACAGGCTGGGTCCCTGGACCCTCCCGAGCAGGTCAGTCCAACCAACAGAACGTGTGCCAAGTGGAATAAAGGCAGGCACCAACTTTAGCCAAAATTAATAAGGACATTTACGAAGACACAGGAAGCTGAAACAAAAGGTATGTGCAGATGTCCAGGGTATCACTCACATCCCCATCGGTGAAAAATACTTGAGGAAGACTCTGACACAACAACACATGGACCTGCGAGAGACTTCTGGAAGAATGAAGATGCAGTCACCCCCAGATCTTGCCAGTTTTAACAGTAAAGGTGCAGTCTGGCTCAGCTGCTGTTCCCTTCTGAGCACTGAGGCTCCCAGATGGACCTGTTTGGTGTCAAAGTCTATTTGCGTGCTTTTACTGTTTTCATTTTATGTTGATTTTTTTATGTTGCTGTTTCCTCTTTTTCTGTTCCCTAACTGACCGGTTGGGTCGAGTTCCCATTCATTCTGTTTCTCATCCGCTCAGCTAAGGATTTCTCCTGCCCACTCCTAAATGCAGTTAGAGGACTCAGTCTTTCCTTTCATTCCTAGAAGAACACATGCTTCTTCCCTATTATGTGAAAATAACATGCCAACTAATGATGATAGGAGAGAAGTACAGAAAGTGCGGGTCCCCAGGGATTAACTTCCTTGTTAACCCAAGATGACCTATTTTGGTTCTTATTTTACAAGAGGGAGAAACAGCTTTCCTACCTGCCTCTGGTATTTGGGATTTTCTGTTACATGCAGCAGTGATAGATTAGACTCTTCTGTTTGGCCCTGTGGGAGGATTATATGCTTGCATGTATGCACACTCAGTCAGCTCAGTCGTGTCAAACTCTGTGTGACTTCATAGACGGCAGCCCACCAGGCTCCTCCGTCCCTGGGATTCTGCAGGCAAGAACACTGGAGAGGGTTGCCATTTCCCTCTCCAATGCATGCATGCACGCTAAGTCGCTTCAGTCGTGTCCAACTCTGTGCGACCTCATAGACGGCAACCCACCAGGCTCCTCTGTCCACAGAATTCTCCAGGCAAGAATACTGGAGTGGGTTGCCATAGTCCCAGTTTATTGAGGACAGGCATGGCCATGTGACTGGCTTCAGCCAATGAAAACTTAGCAGAAGAGACCTCTGCCACTCCTAAGAGAAGCTTTGAGAAGCCACTGTGTTGTTGCACCATTTTGTCCTCTCTGTTGCCATGACCCCAGCAATGCCCCGCATGGGAGATGCTCTGATAGCCCAGGTCCCAAGGTGAGGGACACAGAGCTGTGGCTACCCCACCGTGGACCAGGTGTGTGAGCAGAAACTGAATCTTGCAAATCCCTGAGATTTAGGAGTCATTTCTGAACACATAAGCCAGTCTATTCAGACTGGAAAAAAATTGTCAAGCATAATCCTAGCTGCTGGTGTTTGGTCCAAAATGGATTTTACTCCACAATGAATCATGCCATCTAGTATTTAATCAACACCCTGGACTTTGAATTAACTCTGTTTTCCTAGAAAGTGATGAGGACATAGATTAGGTCACCTTCCCAGAACTGTACGGACTGTAAGGGGAACAGAGCCTGATTTCAAACTCGGGACTGTGTCCGCTACCCATTCTACTGCAAGTAGCTGCGGCAGGAGACGGCCCCAGTCTCCTTGGCATCTCGGCTGAAGCGTACAGGGCGCTGGGCTCCTGCATGGGCTTTTCTCATTTAATTCTGTTTTTAGATGGAGGGGCACAGGGTACTAGGTTTCTGACTGTTACCTTTGGAGTCTGACTTATCACAAAATAAGGATCCTCCAGACCCCAAATTTACCAAGCTTTAGGAAAAACAGGAAGAAGAACCTTAACTGTCAATGCCTAACTGCTGCTGCCAAACTGGATGTAAAAATTAATATTCAGTTTAAATGCTTGCTGAATTGGAGGCCTGAATAATCTGTTTCCTGAGTGCAGGGGGAGGTGAGCCTCAGTCTCAGCTTTGTGCAGGAATTCTAGGCTTCTTGCTAGATTCAGATCTCAGGGGTGTGTAGTTAGCAGAACAGGGTCCCCATTATCCAGGAGCACACAGACTCTCTGCTTCACACTTGCGAGGCTTGGCAGAATGGCCACCTTCTCCAGGAAACTCAAGCTGTCCCAGCTGGCTCCCTGGGAGAGAGCAAAACTTTTTCAAGGGCCTCTTTCAGGAGGAGGGAAAAAAATCATCCAAAACCCTTACATTGGTATAAGCCTAACCATCCAAGGGCCCCTCATGGATTTTTACCCAGGACTTCAGCAGGGGAAGGGAGGAGGTGGGAAACAAATGCCGAAGGGAGACGAAAGGAACTCCTTGAACTTGCTTCTGGATGTGAACAAGAAAATGGTACAATTATCGGTTGATGGTGGGAGGCCAGGGGAAGCAGAGAAAATCAGTGAAAGTCCCATAGACTAGAAGGTTCGTTTTTATCTTGAAAGTTTTCCGACCTGAGCTTTTCCGTAAGTGGATTCCTAGATCTCCGGACTATAATTTGGGGACTCGTTAATGATGAAAAAAAAGTTGGTTTTGACCAAAGTGCGCTCAAAAGCTCTGCTTCTCAAGAGCTGACTTATTACCTCCTGCTCCTCTTGGAAGTTCCTTTTAAAAGAGGGATTGTGTGGGGCATCCCTGGTGGTCTCGTGGTAAAGAATCCGCCTGCCAGTGCAGGGGACACGGGTTCAGTCTCTGCTCCCAGAACCTCCCGCATGCCCTGGGGTCGCTAAGCCTGCGTGCCACAGCTCCCTGTGCCTGGAGCCCATGCGTGCAACAGGAGGAGGCCAT
Organism: Kobus ellipsiprymnus; assembly: GCA_006410655.1. Lineage (NCBI taxonomy): Eukaryota > Metazoa > Chordata > Mammalia > Artiodactyla > Bovidae > Kobus > Kobus ellipsiprymnus. The sequence continues at coordinate 382,748 of SJYR01000258.1, forward strand.
GCTGAGGCCACGCACCCCCACGAAGAGTGGCTTCTGTTTGCCGCAACTAGAGAAGGCCCGTGTGCGGCAGCGGACACCCGGCGCGGCCAAAAATAAAAAATAAGTGAGAGGGGTCATGTGGCTTCCTGATGAAGACTCTTCCCCGCCTCCCTTGTCATTCTGAGAGGTACAAGTTGGAGGCGAAGGCCTGGCATCAGAAATGGGCAGAAAAACTTAGTGGCCCGAAAGGGTAAAATAAGAGGGTGCAAAGGATGGCTGCTGAAGCACCCACAGGTGATGAATCTCTTGGGGTGTTTGGGTTGCTGTCTGCGTGGTAGGTAAGGTGGTGTTGCTACATCATCCATGGGAGATGTGGGTGCCTTAGGCTGCTTGGGGCATCATATCTTAGCTTGGGTTTAGATCAAGATTTCTGAAATGGCTTGAAAAGTCAGATGCTAAGAGGTAACTAGAGTCTTGACAACAAAATGAACCACAGAGTCCTAGAGGCCTGAGAATGCTTCCCTTGAACAGCACCCCACCCTGAACTCAAGGATTAGTCTCTTCACATTTAACCTTTGACCCTTAGCAGGTGGCCAGGAACAGATTTAACAGAATGGCGTTCACTGGCACTAAGAAGTCAATTCAGGGTCTTCCCTGGTGGTCCAGTAGCTGAACCTCCATACTTCCATCGCAGGGGGCCTCGGTTCAATCCCCAGTCAGGGAACTAGATCCCACATGCCACAGCTAAGACCTAGTGCAGCCAAATAAATAAATTTAAGAAATTAAAAAGAAGTTAATCCAGATTGGAGACATGGATTTCTTTAGAGTTTGTGGGATTCATAAAGGAATAACAAACTCCAATACCACCTGCCAGAATTTGAGCAGGACTTCTCACCTCATGCCATCCTGACACAGAGGAGAGGATGTGCCCAGTTCCTGGTATCACAGGCACTTTCTCTCAAAGTGAGGATGAGTTGGGAAGAGGCTCAAGTCACCTCCATAGCTGATGGGGTCTTTGTTAGCTATTGTTGTATAACAAACCATCCCACACTAGCCTTAGCTGATCAGGGCTTGCCTTGCTCGTTACTCTCTTGTCAGCTGGAGGGATGGTTGGGCCCAACTGGTCTAGGATGGCTTCTTTCACATCAACTGGCTTTTGGCTACAGCAATGGGGGTGACTTAGCCCTGAATCTCTCATCCTTCAGTAGGCGAGCCTAGGCTTAGTCTCATAGAATGAGCAGAAGTGGGGAAGGTTTTAAAGCCTAGACACAGACCTTCTGTTTGCCAAAGCATGTCACAGAGTCAGCCTGGAATCAAAGACTGGGGCCACCAATTTCACCTCTTGATGGGAGGAGCTGCAACGTCATATTAGCAATGCTGTAGCTAGAGGCAGATGTGGAAAATTAAGGCCATGTTTATAATCAGCCTACATAAATGGATTGACTGTGTTTGTAACACGGCTGACCCAGGCTATGCACGCGATGTATGCCCTGGAACCAAAGCCATCTCTGTGCGCAGTGACTAGACTCGTAGAGACATCAGACCATAGCCTTGGCCTCATTGAGGCTATGTCCCTAAAAGGAAGCGATTGTAGGACCAAAAAGTTTCCCGCATTCAAAACGTTGCCTAGGAATTGTCTCAGTAGCTTTTGAGTGCTTCATGCATTTCACAGAAAGGGAAACCATAAAATCAAGACTTTTTATTTTTTCTTTTTGAAAAAAAAGATTTGACCCAAGTCTTCTTTTTTGGAAACACCGATCACAGTATGTCTGCTCTGTAGTTTCAGGGGTTCCTGATGACTTCCTAAGATACTGCACAAAAAGAATGGATAGGAAGAGTAACATAAGCTTTGTGACTTAAGGGCTATAAATCAAGCTTCATAAATCTAGGGCACAAATGTGACCTACTAAGAACAGTAGAGAACCGTGGTGCCTGTCTACAGTTACTGAGATATGGGCTTTCAAGCATTCAACTTGGATGTATGAGTTGGTCTTTAATAATGACCTTGAAGATCTCTAGGGTCACCTGCACAGGTCAAGGATGCCTCCATCTCTGAGGGAAAAAGAGTAGCATTGGTGGAATGGCTGGATTCTCCAATCACCCTACCCTCATGCCAGGGTGACCCTATGGAAAAATGAAAAGTTGCTTTTCACCAAAATGTCAGCATGGCAGACACGGTTGGTTGCCAGCCTAAATGTTATTCCTCACTGCCTCCCACATTCTGCTTCCTTTCAAGCCAACGGAACCCTAATTTGATTTCAGTACAGGTAGAATGTGTTTTGGCAAGTTGGAACCCTCCAAGATCCAGAGACTAAAGGATGGATTGGTCTGAGCTAACAACTGCAGCATCTTCTCCTGCGTGTTATTGGTTTAAGGCTGGACATGTGACCCACCTTTGGCCAATAGTCAGTTCAGTTCAGTTCAGTTCAGTCGCTCAGTCATGTCCGACTCTTTGTGACCCCATGAATTGCAGAATCCCAGGCCTCCCTGTCCATCACCAACTCCCAGAGTTCACCCAGACTCGCGTCCATCAAGTCAGTGATGCCATCCAGCCATCTCATCCTCTGTCGTCCCCTTCTCCTCCTGCTCCCAATCCCTCCCAGCGTCAGAGCCTTTTCCAATGAGTAAACTCTTTGTATGAGGTGGCCAAAGTACTGGAGTTTCAGCTTTAGCATCATTCCTTCCAAAGAACACCCAGGACTGATCTCCTTTAGAATGGACTGGTTGGATCTCCTTGCAGTCCAAGGGACTCTCAAGAGTCTTCTCCAACACCACAGTTCAAAAGCATCAGTTCTTCAGTGCTCAGCTTTCTTTATGGTCCAAGTCTCACAGCCATACATGACTACTGGGAAAACCATAGTGTTGACCAGATGGACCTTTGTCGGCAAAGTAACGTCTCTGCTTTTTAATATGTTGTCTAGGCTGGTCATAACTTTTCTTCCAAGGAGCAAACATCTTTTAATTTCAAGGCTGTAGTCACCATCTGCAGTGATTTGGAAGTCCAAGAAAGTAAAATCTGCCACTGTTTCCATTGTTTCCCCATCTATTTGCTGTGAAGTGATGGGACCAGATGCCATGATCTTAGTTTTCTGAACACTGAATTTTAAGCTAGCTTTTTCACTTTCCTCTTTCACTTTCATCAAGAGGCTTCTCTTTACATTCTGCCATAAGGGAGGTGTCATCTACATATCTGAGGTTATTGATATTTGATTCCAGCTTGTGCTTCATCGAGCCCAGCATTTTGCACAATGTACTCATATAACTTAAATAAACAAGTTAAATAAACAAGGTGACAATACACAGGCTTGACGTACTCCTTTCCCAATTTGGAACCAGTCTGTTGTTCCATGACTGGTTCTAACTGTTGCTTCTTGATCTGTATACAGATTTCTCGTGAAGCAGGTCAGGTGATCTGGTATTATCTCTTTAAGAATTTTCCACAGTTTGTTGTGATCCACACAGTCAAAGGCTTTGGCATAGTCAATAAAGCAGAAATAGATGTTTTTCTGGAACTCTCTTGCTTTTTTCATGATCCAGCAGATGTTGGCAATTTGACCTCTGGTTCCTCTGCCTTTTCTAAAACCAGCTTGAACATCTGGAAGTTCACAGTTCACGTATTGCTGAAGTCTGGCTTGGAGAATTTTGAGCATTACTTTACTAGCGTGTGAGATGAGTGCAATTGTGCGGTAGTTTGAGCATTCTTTGGCATTGCCTTTCTTTGGGATTGGAATGAAAACTGACCTCTTCCAGTCCTGTGGCCACTGCTGAGTTTTCCAAATTTGCTGGCATATTGAGTCAAGAAGATCTTTTTTGTACAGTTCTTCCGTGTATTCTTGCCACCTCTTCTTAATGTCTTCTGCTTCTGTTAGGTCCTTGTCGTTTCTGTCCTTCATTGTCCCCATCTTTGTATGAAATGTTCCCTTAGTATCTCTATTTGGCTAATAGCACTTAAGAGGAAATCGACTGAGGGCTTCTGGGGGAGATGTCTCCCTAATACAAAGAGAAAAGCCCTAGGAACAACCTTCACTCCTTCCTTCCTGTTTGTAGATTTCACTGTTAGGGGAGAAAGTGATGTCTGGAGGCATGGCAATCAACCTCTCACCACAAAGGGAAGGTCAAGAGAAGCTCTGGAGGGTAACCCAAGCTCTGACACCACTGAGCTGCAGGGCCAGCCTGGAAGCAGGGATGGAATTCAGCCAGAAGTGGTGATGCAGCAGCAGCAGGGGCTTGTTCTGATTGGTTGGGCACGGGTTCTGGTTTGTCATGGTCTGTGCCAGGTTGATTGTTCAGTGTTTTGAATACCACCCTTGCCCCTCATTTGGAATCTACACCTCTGGATTTATTGTTATGTAAGGAAAATAATGCCCTGTTGTTTAAGCCTCATTAATTAGATATTCAGTTACTTGCAGCCAAAAGCATTCCAACTGATGCAGTTAGGGATCACGGAAACTTGGTCACATGTGAACTGAATGTATGGCTATTTCACTTGCAGGGCTTTGAGACCTGCAGTATCTTCCTGAGGCATATACATATTTTAAAAAGGTGGCAGTGGCTGGTAAAGGCAAACTATCTTATCTCTGTGGCCTGGAAAAGGAAGCTATCTCAGCTCTATCAGTGTGTCGTATCTGCTCTTCTAGGAAGGGTTGAGATAGAAATTTATCTGCTTTGGCAGAAAGTAGGAGATTTAGCTTTTACCTAATCTGTGCATTTGCTCTTTTGCTATACCATTTGATTGGCCACATTGATAATGTCTGTTTTAGGAATGAGGCTTGGGTACCCATCAGTCAACCAGATAGCCAGTCAGTCTTGCTGATGTGTGTTTTCAGTCTCCAGAGGTAACTTCAGGGTCTACAGACACACTTGCTCCATCGTATAGTCATTGTTGGGGTTTTTTGTTTTCTGTGTCCGTCTTCCATGGACTCAATGGCAGGAACTATTTCTTTAACCTTGGTATTGCTAAGTTTGGCACAAGATCTGCACCATACAGGGTGCTTGATAGTTGTTTTGTTGAAAGAAAGAAAGAATGGATTATATACAAAATTGTTTGTAAATGCAAGTCCTTCCAAGAGCAGATGACTTTTATGGCCGCAGAATGACTTGCTTTATATCTGACTGCCTGAAAAAAGCTCTAATTAGGGAAATCAGAATATCTTATCCCATTTTTAAATCCAACACATTCAAAAGTACACTTTAAGGGGAATCAATCCATCTTTCCACATGCTTTTTGTGGCATGGCTTGTGCCTAGAAAGCCTTTTATTACTGGGAAAGATGATGCTTCCTAAAATAGCTCTCCTATTAAATGTGAGGGTGAGAAGTAGAAATATTCTCAGAGTTAAAAAAAAGATTTTCATGAATCCACTAAGTAGTGTGTTTGAACTAACTTTAAAAGCTGACTTAAAGAAACGAGATAAAATATATTTATATCTCTGCTAACCATTTCTCAACATGTCAGCTCCTCTGCAGCCTCCCTGAGATCCACGAGAGACAGCATGTAAGCTGTTCTTTAGATGGCCATCTGAAAACTCATCAAATAGCAAGGTAGGAAGAACAAAATCACCTCCAAAACTTTCAAATTGCATTGATCTGTGGCATAAAGCCCTCACCACAGGAAGAGAAATGATGGATTTGTGACTCACAGGAGGATTCGTTTAAAGTGCTTTGTGTGTGTGGTTTTTTTTTTTAATTTATGTATGGAATTGCCTGGGAGTAGTAAATAGACTTTATTTACTATATTTCCAGGAAGATAAAATTATCAGGACTGTCTATGTATTTCAAAGCCAGGGAAAACAAAAACAGCTTTGAAGCCTCTCCTCTTGGATTTTTTTGTCCTAATCTTCTAAGAGATGGTCTTGATAATGTTTATTCTTTTCTTCTTTCTAAAACAGTTGAAAGTCCTATTTTTCTCAGTTAAAATAGCAATCTGATTTTTAATTAGGTCAGGTAAAATACCCACTGAACACCACAGATTATTTAAGTGATTGCAAAAGGCAGGCAAAAAGTTCTGAACAGCGTCGCCACCCTTTTCCCCAAATATCCCTCCTCCTCTCCTAACCCTGGATGCTCCCACCAGCAAGGCACCCTGCTCTTTGGAGGTGTGTTTCTCATTTGGATTCATACACCATCTGGGCAAGTTTTTCTGCTGTATTTTCCCAGTTTAACTGAAGAGATAAGCCCTTTCCATCTGCTTGGAGATAATTTGTAGATTTTTGTTAAGACTGGTGGGCATGGGAAGGGGAATACATTGCCTGCATTGTGCACTCCAGCAAACACTGAGGGTCAGGGCTTTATTTCAGATCTCTTGTATGTAGAAACAGGGGCTTCTCATAAGACTTCATCCTGTGAATCTCCGCATAGCCTTGAGCACAGGTTGGCAAGCGTTTCCTGTAAAAGCCAGATAAGTAAACATTGTAGGCTTTGGGGGACGTTTGTTCTCTGTTGCCACTATTCAGCTCTGCACAAAAGCAGCTATAAGTGGGGACTTCCCTGGCAGTCCAGCGGCTAAGACTCTGTGCTCCCAAAGCAGGGGACCTGAGCTCAATCCCTGGTCAGGGAACTAGATCCCACATGTTGAAACTAGGAGTTCCTGTGCAACTAAAAAGAAAAAAAAAAATTCTGAATGCTACAACCAATCAGTGGCTCAGTGGTTAAGACTCAGCCTGCTAATGAGGAGACTCAGGGGTGACCCCTGGGTGGGGAAGATCCCCTGGAGAAGGAAATGGTAACCCACTCCAGTATTCTTGCCTGGGAAATCCCATGGACAGAGGAGCCTGGAGGGCTATAGTCTGTGGGGTCAAAAAGAGTCAGACGTGGCTTAGCAACTAAACAACAGCCTGCTGCAACTAAAGATTTTACAAAGGTAGAAGATCCCATGTGGCACAAGTAAGACCTGGCGCAGCCAAATAAATAAATAAACATTTTTCTTAAAAAAGCAGCTATAAGTAACATGGAACCAAATAGGCATGATCATGTCCAATAAAGCTTTATTTTCAAAGGCACACTGTGAGTGTTGGACCACTGGCTTTAAATATTTCTCGAGGAGAAGAAGAGCATTGAGCAATGCTGGGAGCCCAGGTCATAGATTTTTGAGTGATGGCACCCTGCCTGCTTTCATAAGGAGGTGGTGAGCCCAGCAGTGGCTTTGAGCCTTTTAGGTAAGTCCATTGCACCACTCAAACTGTGTGCAGGCCACACCTTTGCATGATGGAAAGCTGGTGAGCATTATAGCATATAGACCCTCAAATTAGTGAGCCTTCCAGTTGCCCTCACTAAAGCCCTACTAATGGCCCACCTCAGTCATGCTAACTATCTTCCCCTGAGTACAAAAGTTCAATTCTTGGCCTCTTCGCCATCCTCTCAACTAGGACTGGTTTCCTGAGACACAGTCTAATCCCAGAGGTCTTTGTTGAACAAAGGTCAATGAAGAAAGTCCAGTTATGTCTAATTGTGGCATTCAAGGCACTTCATATGCCGTCTTATCCACTAGGCATGGTAGGTACGGTGCCTGGGGCTCATGATACTTATAGACATCCATGAACGTATTTAATTTTAATTTTTTAGAGTGGAAGAAAAATGAGTGTGATAATGAGTATATAATAATGAAGCCAGCCTGGATTATGCTGCTGCTATGCTTTGTTACTCAGTCGTGTCTGACTCTTTGAGACCCCATGGACTGCAGCCCACCAGTCTCCTCTGTTCATGGGGATTCTCCAGGCAAGAATACCGGAGAAGGTTACTGTACCCTCCTCCAAAGGGTCTTCCCAACCCAGGGATCAAACCCAGGTTTCCTGCACTAGAGGCGAATTCTTTACTATCTGAGCCAACAAGGAAGCCCAAGAATCCTGGAGTAGGTAGGCTACCCCTTCTCCAGGGGATCTTCCCGACCCAGGAATTGCACTGGAGTCTCCTGTATGGAAAGTGGGTTCTTTACCAGCTGAGCTACCAGGGAAGCCCAGCCTGAATTATATTCATCTTTATACCCACATAGTCATAAAGGTAATTTAAAAAGTTTTTTCTTAGATGAACAGACCAGTGAAAATACCAAGCACTCTTTCTAAGGATTGCCATGTAAATAAAATACATAAAACCCAGTTAAATTTGAATTTCAGATAAGAAATGAATAATTTTTAGTGTATACATGCATGCATGCTAAGTCACTTCAGTTATGTCCGACTCTTTGTGACCCTATGAACTGTAGCCTGCTGGGCTCCTCTGTCCATGGGATTCTCCAGACAAGAGTACTAGAATATGTTGTCATGCCTTCTTTCAGGGGATTGAAGTCACACCTCTTAAGTGTCCTGCACTGGAAGGCAGGTTCTTTACCACTAGCACCACTCAGGAAGTCCAATTTTTAGTATAGGTATATCCCAAATATTGCATGGGTTATGCTTATTCTAAAAAGTGATTTGTTTTTTTAATCTGAAATTCACTTTAGCTGAGCATCCTGTTTATCTGAAATTCAAACTTTCACTTGCTAAATCTGGCGATGCTATGGGAAAGCCAGCCGAGGTTCCGGCTGGCACCAATTACAGTTGCGGCCTTCTCGCCCATACTCCTGAACCTAAATGTCTTAGGTTGGGCTCCCAGGAGGCATATCTTAGGACGAAGATTCATGTGCAAGTAATTTATTTAAAGAAGTGCTCCCAGAGTAGACTAATAGGCCACTGGGGGAACAAGGCAGGGCAAGAGAGGGGTCTATGCCAGGATGAAGACTCAGGCAAACCCCTGCAGAGGGTGCTTCAGCCTGACCCCACAGGGGAGGGTAAGTTTCACCTCAGAAATATGCCAAAGGATATCTGGGTGGTGCACTGAAATTGTCATCTATGATAGGCCAGACACAGAGATCAGCCCAAGTTCAAAACTTAGGAAGAAAAATCGCCCTGGCTGTTATTTTCATTAAGACACAGAAGCTGTGCAAAGAATGGTGAGATCAAGCAGCCACGATGGTGTGATGGACGCAGCTGCCCCCTGCCCTCCTGGACCACGCCAAGGGGGCCTCCCCCTCACGGTCGGCGATCCCTGTGGTCTGCATGAAGGGAGGGATGTGGTAGCCAGAGGAACAGACTTGCTATCTTTTACAGTGTTTGCAGGGGCGGGGGGCAGGCAAGGGAGGTCTGTACCTCATGGAGGTGGCCTGGACCTTACAGAAGCATCATCACGTTAGAACTTTATCATAAAAATATTTTCTCTCTTGACCAGCTTCCTATCCCTGAACCCTTGCTGCACCATCAGGCGTGGTTAATACTAAGTTTTCTGGCCTGACCAATGGCTCACGTCGCCAGCATGCCCCATGCCCTACTCCTAAGACATGATATATATAGACAAGGGTATACTCCTCAGCTGGGGCTTCCCAGGTGGCGCTAGTGGTAAAGAACCTGCCTCCCAATGCAGGAGACATGAGAGACGCGGGTCCATTCCTGTATGGGAAGATTCCCTGGAGGAGGGCATGGCAACCCACTCCAAGGGCTCTCTTGCCTGGACAGAGGAGCCTGGCGGGCTACGGTTCATAAGGTCCCAAAGAGTTGACACTTAAGCATTGGAGTTGGACACTGAAGTGACTTAGCACACGCTCCTCAGTCATAAAAGAAGAATGAAATAGTACCATTTACAGCAACGTAGTGGGACCTGGAGATGATCACACTAAGTGAAATGTCAGACAGAGAAAGACAAATATCATATGCTATCACTTATATGTGGAATCTAAAATATGACACAAATGAATGTACCTGTGAAAAAGAAACAGACTCGCAGACATAGAGAACAGACTCATGCTTGCCGAGGCGGGTTGGGGGAGGGATGAACTGGGAGGCTGGGGTTAGCAGATGCAAGCTATGATGTAGAAAACGGACAAAAACAAGCTCCTGCTATCTAGCACGGGGAACTACATTCAATATTCTGTGATAAACCACAGTGGAAAAGAATATGGGAAAGAATGCATGTGTAAGTATAACTCAATCACTTTGCTGTACAATCAGAAATTAACAAAAGACTGTAGATTAACTGTACTTCAGTAAAATTTCAAACAAGAAGCAGAGGCGTGACAATGTAAGTGGGAAAATGCCAACCTGAGTTCTACATCAGAGCCCATTGAGCTGCCTCCTGGTGGAGCTAGGCAGCTATTTGGAGCCCCTTCTCCTGAGATGTCTCCAGCCTCTATTCCACCAGATGGAGGCCTTTCCCAATCCCTGCTAGACTGTCCCATCTGATGATTTTATTTTATTTTTTCAGTTTTGTTTCTGCCTGTGCTTCTCTCCCCAGGGAAGCACTCTGCAGGAGAGCCCTTCCTATCTTTCTGGTTTGGTTCTGTCACCGGGAATATATGGTGCACATGAGAAAGGTTAATCAAACCTGATGCTTTGACTTCTACCTCATTTTCCAGGAGCGGGAGCCTGGCCCTCATCCACGTCCACTTACTGGTAGGGGCCTCACCTCTGCCAACTCCTTGCCGATCCCCCTCTTCTGCTGGCTTCTTGTGGTGCCCTGCATTCCCCGCTCCAAAATGCCCAGACCTGAAGCACCATACACAGCCTGATGTGAAGAACACCACGGAATCCACGGCCGATAGGACCCTTTGGATTTGAATGGTACTCTCCCTCAGATCTACATTTGACTTGCCTGGTGGCTCAGATGGTAAAGCATCTGCCTACAATGCGTGAGACCTGGGTTCAATCCCTGGGTCAGGAAGATCTCCTCGAGAAGGAAATGGCAACCCACTGCAGTATTCCTGCCTGGGAAATCCCACGGACAGAGGAGCCTGGGGGGGCTACCGTTCATGGGGTTGCAAAGAGTTGGACACAACTTCACTTTCCCTTTCACTCCCTCAGATCCTCGGGCACCTGCCCCTTGGGCACCTGAAGCGTCTGCTGGCTCCCCCTCCCCTTGGCCCATGGGGCAGCCCTTTCCCACAGCCAGAGGTGCAGGGTGGGAGAAGGGAGAGTGGCCGGACACTGGGGTGGGCAGACTCGGACGTGGACTTTGGCCCTGGCACTGACCGTGGAAGGGCGTAACCTTGGGGAAGTTGCTTCATCTTGGTTTCCTCACCTGTTAACGGTAACACCACGGCCTCACAGGAAAGGCAGAACGAGTGACCTCACTCAACAGATACATGGACCTATATCAGCTCCACTCCCTTCTGTTTTGGGACCAACATGTTCCTAGACTTCTCCCTTTCCTTCTGCTGCTGATCCTTGAAGCCCAGGGTGCCAAGGGACTCTGGGTCCAAGACTTAGAAGAGCTGTATGCTTAGTTACTCAGCTGTCTGACTCTTTGCAGCCCCCTGGACTATAACCTGCAGGCTCCTCTGTCCATGGGATTCTCCAGGCAAGAATACTGGAGTGGGTTGCCATGACCTCCTCCAGGGGATCTTCCTGACCCAGGGATCAAACCCAGGCCTCCCGCATTGCAGGAGGATTCTTTACCATCTGCGCCACCAGGGAAGCCCAAGAATACTGGAGTGGGTGGCTTACCCTTCTCCACCCAGGAATAGAACCAGGGTCTCCCTCGTTGCAGGCAGATTCTTCATCAACTGAGCTACCAGAGAAGACCTCAGCAAAAGAGGCACCGCCAGCCCCCCGCACAGTGGGAGAGCAGGCCACGTTAATCAAAAGGACCCTGCCGCAGACATGAGGTGCTGAGTAGGGTGCAGACCGCAGGGCACATCTTGACCACACTAAAAAGACTACGGTCAATAAGAACAGTGATAATAAACTATTCCTCCTGACATGAGTGGACAAAAAGGGACCAAGTGAGAAAGAGAGTGATGCACAGGAGACCTGGAATTTCACCCTCACACTTGGTCCTCGACTGCTCAGGCTGAAGGGGGCCTTCCCAAAGAAATAGGTGACACTCACCTTCTGATCAGTTCAGCCAGCACATGGCAGGACCCTTTGGGAAGAGAGGTGCTCAGTGAGGGTGAAATGTTCCTCGTGTTGTTACAATGGCCCACTTTTGCACTCGCTTCAATTTCTGAGTCTTCCACCTCTTGCCTTTTGCCACAAAGAAAATAGAATGATTTGGAGAGATTCAATGGTAGCTGCCCTCAATCTCCAGTTTAATTCAGATAGTTTCCTCCTGGGCAAAGGAAAAAAAAATTTCCCCAGGTGTACCCTGCAAGACAAATTATTGAGGACTTATTTGTTTATTTCTCCCTACGCATCATACATGGAGGGTGGGGAGAAGGATGTTTAAGATGAGTTCCTTAGTCCCCATGATCCAGCAGGGAAGACAAGCATGGAGATAAATGCTCCCAGGACGAGTGCTAAGTGCTTCCATGGAGGGCTGGCCAGGGGTCTGTGGGAACCCGAGAAATGAGTGATTGACAGTCACGGAAGAATGCATGCTTGAACTGAGTCTGCAAGAAGAATCAGGGTTGGCCCAGATTGACAGATGGGTCAGAAAACAGTCTAACTGGAGAGATCAATGTGTGCAAAGGCTCAGATACATGGGTTGGCCTGGCTAGTTGGAAAATTTGGTTTGGCTAGAATACAGGGTTTTGGGGAAATAGCAAGAGCTGGAGCTGGAGAAGCTGGCGCCTGATTCATTCGTTCAACAAATATTTACTGGGCATCTACTGTACATGAGAGACCATGCCAAGGATGCATGAGACCCCTGTGGTCCCTGCCTTCTCTGGGCATGCCCACCGTGGAAACTACACAAGAAGAGGGGCACCTGATGCCAGGTCATGAAGCATCTTTGGCTGCAGTGTGAAGGCTGCAGTGTGTGGTCTTCCCCAGTAGATTAAATGAAAAGATTTTAAACAAAGGAATGCTGTGCTCAGTTTGACATCACAGAAAGTTGGTTGAAGATGGAGTGGAGAAGGCAACCCTGGGGACAGGGGACCCGGCAGGAGTTTACTGTGGTAACCCACAGAGAGTGTAACAATGGCCTGAACTAGGCAGGAAAGGTTTGCCTGATTTGTAGGTCATGTGGCTGGACAACCACATCCTGACTCCACAGTGAATATTTCTCTTTCTATATTGTGGTAAAATGCACATAAAACTTACCATTCTAACTATTCTACAATGTAAAATAGTAGCATTTAGTACATTTACAGAGTTGTAAAACTATGACTATTGTCTAGTTCCAGAACATTTTTGTTATTTAAAAAAAAAAACCTGGGGACTTGCCTGGTGGTCCAGAGGCTAAGACCCCACGTTCTCAGTGCAGGGGGCCTGTTTGATCGCTGGCCAGGGAGCTAAGATCCCACATGCCACAGCTAAGACCTGGCACAGCTGAATAAATTCATTAAATAAATAAGAATAAAAAAGAAAAATACACTGTATTTATTAAGCAGTCACTTCCAGTAGCTAATTGTTTTTCTGTCTTTATGAATTTGCCTATTCTGGATATTTCATATAAATGGAATATATGGTTTTTGTGTCTGCTTTTTCACTTAGCACCCTGTTCCCAAGGTATATCCATGTTGTAGCAAGTCAGTACTGTGTTCCTTTTTATTGCTGAATAATATTCTTTTGTGTGGATGTGCCATGTTTTGTTATCCCTTCATTTCTTGATGAACATTTAGGTTTTTTAACCTTTAGGCTATTGTGAATAATGCTGGTGTGAACATTCATGCCCAAGTTTTTTGTTTTTTTTTTTTAAACTCCTGTTTTCGGTTCTTTTAGGCATATACCAGGGAGTGGAACTACGGAGACTTCTTTTTAACTTAAACTTGTAGCTCCCAGGAAAATCCATTTTTTGAAATATTTTCAGAAAAGTTTCCTGTCCCTTCTTAAGGATGATGGATGGCAGTGGTATTATTCCTTTCACTTTGTGATCTTGGTGGAATCAATCTTAACCTTAAACTTTTGCTTAGAACCTGCCTCCTTCTCAGCAAGAAGTGATCTCAGAGGAGTCTGGTTTTTCTGAAGTGGCCATGGAGGCAAATTGCTTAGACTCCTTGACCTAGAGACATATGGCCAAATCTCTTGACTAAAACAGAATGCATATTGTCAGTCCTGATTTCCTGTCTAGATTATTCAAGGAAGGCCCGAGGAGGCCAGTGTTGATAATGACAGCTTCTGACCTCAGCACCTGTTTCAGGATATAGGACGATTATCAGTCCGTGGCCATTTGGAGGACAAACACAACAGAACATTAGTCATGGTATGGTTTTCTAGAATGGCCAAATTTTAGAAATACCTTAGCTCTACTGGTTTTATATGTAAGTCTGGGGAGTGATAAGTGCTGCTTAAATTTTTCTATTAGTACTGGTGTGGCCTAGCAGAAAGAAGCACCTCTTTGGACCTGAAAGAACTGAGTGTGAATTATGCTACTTCCCAGCTATTTGACCTTGAGCAAGTTATTCAAACTCTCTGAACCTAACATCTCTCTCTGTAAAAGAAAAGTAGTAATATCATTTGTATATGGATGTCTTCCTTTTCCCTTGGATCACAGCCTTGTCTAACTCGATGAAACGATGAGCCATGCCATGTAGGGCCACCCAAGACGGATGGGTCATGGTGGAGAGTTCTGACAAAACGGGGTCCACTGGAGAAGGGAATGGCAAACCACTTCAGTATTCTTGCCTTGAGAACATCATGAACAGTATGAAAAGGCAAAAAGATATGACACTGAAAGATGAAATTCCCAGGTCGGTAGGCGTCCAATATGCTACTGGAGATCAGTGGAGAAATTGCTTTGGAAAGAATGAAGAGGCAGAGCCAAAGTGAAAATAACACCCAGTTGTGGATGTGGCTGGTGGTGCAGGTAAAGTCTGATGCAATAAAGAATATTGCATAGGAACCTGGAATGTTAAGTCCATAAATAAACGTAAATTGGAAGTGGTCAAACAGGAGATGGCAAGAGTGAACATTAACATTTTAGGAATCAGTGAACTAAAATGGACTGGAATGGGTAAATTTAACTCAGATGACCATTACATCTACTACTGTGGGCAAGAATCCCTGAGAAGAAATGGAGTAGCCATCATGGTCAACATAACAGTCCGAAATGCAGTACTTGGATGCAATCTCAAAAACCACAGGTTGATTTCTGTTCGTTTCCAAGGCAAACCATGCAATATCACAGTAATCCAAGTCTATGTGCCAACTACTAATGCCAAAGAAGCTGAAGTTGAATGCTTCTATGAAGATGGACATCAAAAAAAGATGTCCTTTTCATCATAGGGAACTGGAAGGCAAAAGTAGGAAGTCAAGAGATACCAGGAGTAACAGGCAAGTTTGGCCTTGGAGTACAAAGTGAACCAGGGCAAAGGCTAACAGAGTTTTTTCAAGAGAACACACTGGTCATAGCAAGCACCCTCTTCCAATAACATGAGGTGACTCTACACATGGACATCACCAGATGGTCAAGACCGAAATCAAATTGATTATATTCTTTGCAGCCAAAGATGGAGAAGCTCTATACACTCAGCAAAAACAAGACCGGGTGTTGACTGTGGCTCAGATCATGAATTCCTTATTGCCAAATTCAGACTTAAATTGAAGAAAGTAGTGAAAACCACTAGGCCATTCAAGTATGACCTAAATCAAATCCCTTATGATTACACAGTGGATGTGACAAACAGATCAAGGGATTAGAGTGCCTGAAGAACTGTGGACAGAGATTCTTAACTTTGAACAGGAAGGAGATGGTGACCAAAACCATTCCCAAGAAGAAATGCAAAAAGGCAAAATGGCTGTCTGAGGAGGCCTTACAAACAGCTGAGAAAAGAAGAGAAGCAAAAGGCAAAGGAGAAAAGAAAATATATACACCCATTTGAATGCAGAGTTCCAAAGAATAGTAAGGAGCCATAAGAAAGCCTTCCTCCGTGATCAATGCAAATAAATAGAGGAAAGCAATAGAATTGGAAAGACTAGAGATCTCTTCAAGAAAATTAGAGATACCAAGGGAACATTTCATGCAAAGATGGGCACAATAAAGGACAGAAAAGGTATGGACCTAACAGAAGCAGAAGATATTAAGAAGAGGTGGCAAGAATACACAGAAGAACTACACAAAAAAAGATCTTCATGATCCACATAACCACGATGGTGTGATCACTCACCTAGAGCCAGATATCCTGGAGTGTGAAGTCAAGTGGGCCTTAGGAAGCATCACTACAATCAAAGCTAATGGAGGTGATGGAATTCCAGCTGAGCTTCTTCAGATCCTGAAAGATGATGCTGTGAAAGTGATGCATTCAATATGCCAGAAAATTTGGAAAACTCAGCAGTGGCCACAGGACTGGAAAAAGTCAGTTTTCATTCCAATCCCAAAGAAAGGCAATGTCAAAGAATGTTCAAACTACCGCACAATTGCATTCATCTCACTTGCTAGCAAAGTAATGCTCAAAATTCTCCAAGCACGGCTTCAACAGTATGTGAACCGATAACTTCCAGATGTTCAAGCTGGATTTAGAGAAGGCAGAGGAACCAGAGATCAAACTGCCAACATCTGTTGGATCATAGAAAAAGCAATACAGTTCCAGAAAAACATCTACTCCTGCTTCATTGACTGTGCTAAAGCCTTTGACTGTGTGGATCACAACAAACTGTGAAAAATTCTGAAAGAGATGGGAATACCAGACCACCTGACCTGCCTCCTGAGAACTCTGTATGCAGGTCAAGAAGCAACAGTTAGAACCGGTCATGGAACAACAGACTGGTTCCAAATTGGGAAAGGAGTATGTCAAGGCTGTATATTGTCCCCTTGCTTATTTAAGGCCTCCCTGGTGGCTCAGACGGTAAAGCGTCTGTCTATAATGCGGGAGACCTAGGTTTGATCCCTGGGTCGGGAAGATCTGCTGGAGAAGGAAATGGCAATCCACTCCAGTACTATTGCCTGGAAAATCCCATGGACAGATGAGTCTGATAAGTTACAGTCCATGGGGTCGCAAAGAGTCGGACACGACTGAGCGACTTCACTTTCTTGCTTATTTAACTTATATGCAGAGTATATCATGCAAAATGCCAGACTGGATGAAGCTCAAGCTGGAATCAAGATTGTTGGGAGAAATATCAATAACCCCAAATATATAGATGACACCACTCTTATGGTAGAAAGTGAAGAGGCCTTAAAGAGCCTTTTGATTAAATTCAAAGAGGAGACTGAAAAAACTGGCTTAAAACTCAATCTTCAAAAACTAAGATCATGGCACCCAGTCCAATCAATTCATGGCAACTAGATGGGGAAACAATGGAAACAGCGACAGACTTTATTTTGGGGGGCTCCCAAATCACTGAAGATGGTGACTGCAGCCTTGAAATTAAAAGACGCTTACTCCTTGGAAGAAAAGCTATGACCAACCTAGACAGCATATTAAAAAGCAGAGACATTACTTTGCCAACAAAGGTCCATCTAGTCAAAGCTATGGTTTTTCCAGTAGTCATCTATGAATGTGAGAGTTGGACTATGAACGAAGCTGAATGCCAAAGAATTGATGCTTTTGAACTGTGGTGTTGGAGAAAACTCTTGAGAGTCCCTTGGGCTGCAAGGAGATCCAACCAGTCAATCCCAAAGGAAATCAGTCATGAATATTCATTGGAAGGACTAATGCTGATGCTGAAACTCCAATACTTTGGCCACCTGATGCGAAGAACTGACTCATTGGAAAAGACAGTGATGCTGGGAAAGATTGAAGGCAGGAGAAGAAGGGGACGACAGAGGATGAGACAGTTGGATGGCATCACCCACTCAATGGACATGAGTTTGAGCAAGCTCTGGGAGTTGGTGATGGACAGGGTATGGCCATGGCCATGCTGCAGTCCATGGGGTCACAGAGATTCAGACAGAACTGAGTGACTGAACTGAACTGAATTGTCTTAGTTTTTGCTGAGGCCCCAAAGGGCTGAGAAAAAAAATGAGGTAAGTATCTCTCTCATTCAAAAATTAAGGGCTAGAACACATTTTCAAGGCTTATAAAAAGGCATCCTGGAACCAATTTTTTGACCCCTATACCCACCAATCCCAAAGGCATACAGAGGCTGAAGCTGTAAAGAGAGAAGTTGAAATTAGATTTCACTAGATAGAGTTGACAGTGGATGGGAGTTATACTCTTCCCCTGAGAGTCATCTATGAAATGTTTCCCTCTTGATACAAGTTCGGTGAGAAGGTTCCAAGGAAACTCTAACTGTTAAACTGGGAGTGAGGCAAGAATGTGTACTCTCACCACTCCCAGCTAACATTTTCCTGGAGATCCTAGGTAGTGCAATAAAGCAAGAAAAAGAAATAAAAGTCATATAGATTATAAAAGAAGTAAAACTGTCTCTAAAACTGTACCAAACTGTGTACATAAAAAATCTCAAAAGTTCTGCAGAATAAGCTACTATAACTAGTCTAGTTAAGATTGAAAGATAAAAAGTCAAGAACCAGAAATCAATTTTACTTTAAATGTTAGCAATTAACAATTGGAAATTTAAAAATTTTATAAAAGTACTATTTACAACAGCATCCATAAGTTCAAAATATTTACATACAAACCTAATAAAATCTGTACAAAGTCTGTATGCTAAAATGTATAAAACATTCATGAAAAATAAAGAAGACTTAAATAAATGGATGGCTCAAGGATTAAAAGACTCAGTCCTGTTAAGATGGCAGTTCTTCTCAAATTGATCTGTTGATTTAATACAATCTGAGTCAAAAACCAGGATTTTTTTTTGTTCAAATTGACAAGTAGATTCTAAAATTTATGGAAAGGCAACAGATCTAGAATAGTCCAAGGAATTTTGAGAAAAAAATTCAAGTGATTTCAAGACTCACTATAAAGCTAGTGGAAACGAGATCACATAGTATTATCAAAAGGACATCTACAGATCAATGAAACCAAACAGAGAATCCAGAAATCAACCCATACACATCTGCCAAGTGAGTTTCATCAAAGGGATAGACAAGCCAATGGAGAATATAGTTGTACAACAAATGCTGCTGATACTATTAGCCATCTATATGCAAAAGTGAACTAGATCTATACCTTGCACCACAGATAAAAATTAACTCCACATGGGTAGTAGATTTAAATGTGAAGCCCTAAAAACCTTTCAGAGGAAAATGTAAGAAAAAAATCATTATGTTCTTGTGTTAGGCAAAGTCTGTAGTTACAAAACTAAAAGCATGATCCCTGAAAGAAAAATTTGATGTAGTAGATTTCATCAAAATTGAAAACTTCTGCTCTTTGGAAGACATAGCCAAGAGAACGAAATCCTAAGGATATAATGTATAACATGATGACTGTGTTTAACACTGCCGTATGATATATATGAAAATTGTAGAGAGTAGATCCTAAGTTCTCATCACAAGGATAAAGAGTTTTTTCTTTTTATTTTCTTCTTCTTCTTCATTTTGCTTTCTTTTTTTATTGTATCTATATGAGATGCTGGCTGCTAATTAAACTCGTAGAGGTAATCATTTTACAATCTATGTTAAGTCAAACCATTATGCTGTATCACTTAAACTCAAACAGTGATGTCAATTATATCTCAATAAAACTGGAAAAGAAAGCATTACAACATACAAAACAATGAAAAAACCAAGAACACCAAATTGTCATTGATTCCCAAGCCCTTAACTGATTGGCAAATTGGAAGATTTAAGTGGTCATCTCATAGTATCTAAAGAAATGAGCTGGTGGAGGAAAGTATTTTCCAAGTCTTTCACTTATTCTTTGCTAGAGGAGATGCAACTCTTACTAAAAATAAATCATTTAAAGTATCTTAAATTATCATTCATTCTCTAAAGAAAAGACAAACCACGCAGTTGAAGAAGATATTTGCAAAGTGTATATCTGATCTAGAATATATAAAAACTCTCAAAATTCCTCAATGAGAAAACAACCCGTTTTAAAAAGAGGCAAAGGTTTGAATTGACACTTCATCAGAGATGATATATGGATGGCAAATAAGAGTTTGAAAAGATGCTCAGCATCATTAGTTGTTTAGAAAATGTAAACTGAAACTATTAGATACTGCCACACATTTATGAGATTGGCTAATTTTTTAAAATTGACAACACCATGTGCTGGCAAACATCTGGGCACTGGATCTTTCACACAGAGATAGTGGGAGTACAAAATAGTACAGCTGCTGTGGAAAAGTTTCTAATAATATGGCCCACAATCCCACAATCCTACTCTTAGGTATTTACGCAAGTGAAATGAAAACTTCTGTTCACACAAAAACCTACATATGAATGTTTACACTGGCTTTACTCATAATTGCCAAGACCTGGAAACAACTGAAAAGACTTTCAATTAGTGAATAGGACAAGCTGTGGTACAGCCGTAGAACAGAATCCCACTCAGCAATAAGAAGGAACAAATTATGAATCCTCAAAACAACATGGGTGGATCTCAAAAACATTATGTTAAGTGAAAGAAGCCAAACCCAAAGGCTATGTGTTGAATGAATCCATTTACGTGACATTATGGAGAAAACTAAATTTTAGGGACAGATAACAGATCAGGGGGTGCCAGGAGCTGGGGGGTGATGGAAGGAGCTGATTACAAACACACAGAAGAGAGTTTGGGGGTGATGAAATGTTCCACATCTTGATTGCGGTGGTAGCTATGTTACTGTATTCATTTGTCAAAACTCGAAGAACTCAACACTCAAAAGGTGAATGTTGCTACATGTGTATTTCAACTTTTAGAAAATATTGTTGAATTTTTTAAATGCAGGCACTAGGGGGTTGAGGATGAAAAGGGCAGAGGTTGGAATTTCTTGGGGGACTGTTGTGGTGTGATGTGTCTCATTCTCTTCTTGGGGAGAAAGGGCATGCCTCCCCCTCATCTCAAGTCCAGTAAGAGGAGCTCCACATAGGTCACCCACTAAGAGTTCACTCTGGGGCCTCTCTGGTTGGAAGGACACAGAGGCAGGAACCTTGACTCAGGCTTGAAAGCAAAGCCTGGCTGAAGCTGCCGGGGCAGCACAGTGATCACTGTGTCAGAGGAATCACCGCGCTACGACGAAAGCTAAAAGCATGCAGTGCCGGGTGCCTCTAGGAAGCTGGGGGGTTGTTTTAAAAGGACACTGTGCACCAAGCTTCCGACGCGGAGCAAGGAGACCTGAGCAGGAGCAGGTGGAGGGAAAACTGTCAGGGGCCCAGCTGGGGGGAGGGGCAGGTAGTCTAAGCCAGATACTGCCCAGACAAAGGATTCCACTGTGGGGAATCCAGGGCTGGGGGGGTAACTGGAGGACCCATGGCAGCCCCTGAGAGACGTGCCAGCTTTAGTCATCTGCCTGAGTGGTACCACTGGCAGATCAGACCTTTCATCCCTTCTCCATGATCCTGGAGGAGCCAAAGGAAATTTGGTGATGGGGGCAGAGGTCACAGGAAGGACTTGCAAGGGAGAGGCAGCCAGCAAAGTTGTTATGGATTTCTGGACTCTCTAGACCAGAGAATCATTTTCTAGAACTCAGTAAGAGGGAGATGAAATATAATGAAAGTCATTATTTTCTCTTTTAGATAAACATGAATTATTCACCAAAGACCTAAATTCTATTTTATTACAGCTTCCCATTTATCAAAGGGAAAAAACCTTCTTTTTCCTTTTTTGTCTCCATCTCTGGAGGGCAAGTGTGGCCCCAGCTTGCTCAGTGCTACAACACTGAGTGTGGTCACCTTTAATCACAGAGGAGGTGAAGTGACCGTGGGCCAGAGCGCTAAGCAGGGTGGTTATTTATACATACTTCTTGCATCCGTTGTGAATGATAATGCCCGTTTACCTCTGCTGCCTCAAAGTCTGAATTGTTCTTACCAACAGAGTGAAAACTAAGACTTTTTTGGATCATCTTAAAGTCAGCTGGTTGCACTCTTTTAAAAGGATGTTAGTGGTCTAATCAACTTACTTGCTGATTCTGAAGTCTGACCTTAACGTGAAAGGTCAGATGGTGAAGTTCTTTCTGAACCTGGTGGGAAGGGAGCGAAGGTGAGATGTCATGGGGTCAAAGAGGTAAACCCAAGGATGGATTTGAACCCATGGCTTGACTGAGCTCCAGTGTAAGTCAATTTGGCGTGACAAAATGGAGCCTTGGCTCCGTTTTCACCAAGGCTGTGTTTGTCCCTCACGATGCGGGTCTTCTAAAGACGGTGTCACTCTTGGAGGTGACTGGGGTGCTGTTAATTGAGTTGAAGAAGGTGACTGCAACCCTCAGGGGGAGAGCCCCGAAGTGTCTGAGCTCACCCTACTGGGAGACTGAATAGTGTTTATCAATCCAAGGAGTGATGTCAGATTTAATTCTGCTGCCAAGGGCTTTGAAAAACCTGTGATAAAATGTATCCCAGAACCTAAATCACTCTTGTTGCGACTGTCATCCCAGAGATCCGGTCTTTTGTGATCATCTTTCATGATACTCAATACAGCTGCACCCCACTCCCCATCCCTCCAGTGAAGGATGACTGGCTTGGTCTGTGTTGACATGAAGGTAATCTATGATTCTCTTAGTGTTAATTTATTTCCCCTGAGATTTAGCTTCAGATCTTGGATGGGGAAGGGAAGGAAGTACGAAACATCTTACCTCCGTGTATCCTGTGTCTGAGTGCATATCCTAAATGTCCATATTAATTTTAGTCCTCATTACTCAGCTGGTACAATAACTATTGAGTTACGTTTTTGTGTCCCTGGATTAGCTAAGACTCCTTTTTTTCAAATATTTATTTATTTGGCTGAGTTGGGTCTTAGTTGCATCATGAGGGATGTTGTGGTGCTTGGTGTCAGTGGTTGTAGCTGGCGTGCCAGCTCTCTAGCTATTGTGCACAGGCTTGAGTCTGTGGGCTCAAAATTGTGGTGCATGGACTTAGTTGCCCCGTGGCACATGGGATCTTAGTTTCCTGACCAGGGATCAAACTCGCATTTCCTGCATTAAAGACAGATTCTAAACCACTGGACCACCAAAGAAGTCCTCTAGGAGTCCTTTTTGCAAGTGTTGGAAAACCCAATGTGAGGTTCATATTACTGAAAAGACCAGACATAGAGGAAAGCTTCAGGCATAGCTAGATCCAAGGGTTTAAATCAAGACTTCAAGACTCAGGCTTTAATTTCTCTTTCTTTTGTCTCATGCCTAAACCAGTCACTGCATCCAGGAGTTCGAATATAAGGAATGAGCCCGTCGGAGTTATTTCCTCAGTTCTTGAACCCAGGACTAGGTAACTCAGCTCCAACCAAACCACAAGACCAAACGTGAGAAGGGGTAGGGCTCCCAAGAGGAAACTGAGGATGTTGTCATTTAGGAAAAGAGGTTGAATGTTTGGCAAAAAAGCTACTGTTGTTAAGAGCAAATCTTGGCTTTGGCTTTTGTGAGCTCTGCAAGTTTGGGCAAGTTATTAAATGTTGCTATACCCAGTTTCTTCATTGTTTAAATCGGGAAAGTACTAGTTCATACCTCAGGGATGTCAAACAATTAAATGAAGTAATGTATGTAAAGTGCTTAGTGCAAAAAGTAGACAGTTAAATGTCATTTGTTACAATAATCTTAATAATCACATCAATTTTTATTATTAAATCTCCCTAATAGATAATAAATTAATATCTGTATTTTAGGTATCTAGTATTAGTAAAATAGTAAATATACAACAAATTCCTGTGGAATAAGTGAATAAATGAAAATATACATCGGCTAGGTTAATTTTAAGTTTATTAATTTACTGACTGAAATTAATTTTATTTTATTATTTTGAAATGTGTCATACATATAGATGAGTGAATAAAACATGAAAGTACATGCTAAAGAATAATAATGTGGTAAGATGCACATGACTAGCAACCAGGTCGAGAAAGAAAATTGGTACCCTTCCCCAATTGTGATTCTATCTCCACAATAGAGGTAGCCATTATCCCAGTGTTTTGCGACAATCATTTTCTTGTTTCATTTTATAGTGTTATCAGTTATGTATCCATTCCAAAATAATATAGCTTATTTGTATGTGTTTTAAACTTTATCAACATTAAATCATACTGTACATACCAATTTCTCTTTGGCATCTTTTCTTCAACACTGTATTTTCTATTCTTCTATGTCAACAAGAGTAGCTGTAGTTCGGTCCTTTATAGTATGGTATGCAGTATTCCAATACTATATAGTAATTCACAGTATTCCATATGAAGTGAAATGAAGTGAAGTCACTCAGTCGTGTCCGACTCTTTGCGACCCCGTGGACTGAAGCCCACCAGGCTCTATGTCAGATTTAATTCTGCTGCCAAGGGCTTTGAAAAACCTGTGATAAAATGTATCCCAGAACCTAAATCACTCTTGTTGCGACTGTCATCCCAGAGATCCGGTCTTTTGTGATCATCTTTCATGATACTCAATACAGCTGCACCCCACTCCCCATCCCTCCAGTGAAGGATGACTGGCTTGGTCTGTGTTGACATGAAGGTAATCTATGATTCTCTTAGTGTTAATTTATTTCCCCTGAGATTTAGCTTCAGATCTTGGATGGGGAAGGGAAGGAAGTACGAAACATCTTACCTCCGTGTATCCTGTGTCTGAGTGCATATCCTAAATGTCCATATTAATTTTAGTCCTCATTACTCAGCTGGTACAATAACTATTGAGTTACGTTTTTGTGTCCCTGGATTAGCTAAGACTCCTTTTTTTCAAATATTTATTTATTTGGCTGAGTTGGGTCTTAGTTGCATCATGAGGGATGTTGTGGTGCTTGGTGTCAGTGGTTGTAGCTGGCGTGCCAGCTCTCTAGCTATTGTGCACAGGCTTGAGTCTGTGGGCTCAAAATTGTGGTGCATGGACTTAGTTGCCCCGTGGCACATGGGATCTTAGTTTCCTGACCAGGGATCAAACTCGCATTTCCTGCATTAAAGACAGATTCTAAACCACTGGACCACCAAAGAAGTCCTCTAGGAGTCCTTTTTGCAAGTGTTGGAAAACCCAATGTGAGGTTCATATTACTGAAAAGACCAGACATAGAGGAAAGCTTCAGGCATAGCTAGATCCAAGGGTTTAAATCAAGACTTCAAGACTCAGGCTTTAATTTCTCTTTCTTTTGTCTCATGCCTAAACCAGTCACTGCATCCAGGAGTTCGAATATAAGGAATGAGCCCGTCGGAGTTATTTCCTCAGTTCTTGAACCCAGGACTAGGTAACTCAGCTCCAACCAAACCACAAGACCAAACGTGAGAAGGGGTAGGGCTCCCAAGAGGAAACTGAGGATGTTGTCATTTAGGAAAAGAGGTTGAATGTTTGGCAAAAAAGCTACTGTTGTTAAGAGCAAATCTTGGCTTTGGCTTTTGTGAGCTCTGCAAGTTTGGGCAAGTTATTAAATGTTGCTATACCCAGTTTCTTCATTGTTTAAATCGGGAAAGTACTAGTTCATACCTCAGGGATGTCAAACAATTAAATGAAGTAATGTATGTAAAGTGCTTAGTGCAAAAAGTAGACAGTTAAATGTCATTTGTTACAATAATCTTAATAATCACATCAATTTTTATTATTAAATCTCCCTAATAGATAATAAATTAATATCTGTATTTTAGGTATCTAGTATTAGTAAAATAGTAAATATACAACAAATTCCTGTGGAATAAGTGAATAAATGAAAATATACATCGGCTAGGTTAATTTTAAGTTTATTAATTTACTGACTGAAATTAATTTTATTTTATTATTTTGAAATGTGTCATACATATAGATGAGTGAATAAAACATGAAAGTACATGCTAAAGAATAATAATGTGGTAAGATGCACATGACTAGCAACCAGGTCGAGAAAGAAAATTGGTACCCTTCCCCAATTGTGATTCTATCTCCACAATAGAGGTAGCCATTATCCCAGTGTTTTGCGACAATCATTTTCTTGTTTCATTTTATAGTGTTATCAGTTATGTATCCATTCCAAAATAATATAGCTTATTTGTATGTGTTTTAAACTTTATCAACATTAAATCATACTGTACATACCAATTTCTCTTTGGCATCTTTTCTTCAACACTGTATTTTCTATTCTTCTATGTCAACAAGAGTAGCTGTAGTTCGGTCCTTTATAGTATGGTATGCAGTATTCCAATACTATATAGTAATTCACAGTATTCCATATGAAGTGAAATGAAGTGAAGTCACTCAGTCGTGTCCGACTCTTTGCGACCCCGTGGACTGAAGCCCACCAGGCTCTTCTGTCCATGGGATTCACCAGGCAAGAATACTGGAGTGGGTTGCCATTTCCTTCTCCAGGGGATCTTCCCAACCCAGGGATCGAACCCAGGTCTCCCACATTGCAGGCAGATGCTTTAACCTCTGAGCCACCAGGGAAGCCCAGTATTCCATATATATATACACATATATAGATAGAGCTATAGATAGATAGACAGATAGTAAAGTCTGTAAAGTTCAAACATTTTATTTATGTGGGGGACTATTAGTTTTCTTATAAATTTGTAACATATTTATATAACCTGGGTACTTGTCCTCTATCTGTTGTATGTGTTAAAAATACATATTCTCCTAATTCTGGCTTGTCTCTGTGTCTCATGGTGGTGTCTTCATTTACAGAAGTTCTTATAATAACGACTAATTATCAGTCTTTTTCCTTATGTTTTGTGTTTTGTTGTGAGTCCTATTTAAGAAATACTTCCTGTCTCTCCAGATATTTACACCTTTTCCTATTATCTTTGAATAACTTTATGATTTTGCCTTTCCTACTTAGTTGTTAATCCATCTGGAATTGATTTTTGTACATGTTGTGAGATAGGGGGCAAAAGTTTTATGAATTATAGATAACCAGTCATGCCAGCATTACTTATTGAAAACTTCAGTGTTTCCTTGTTGTTCCAAGGTGGCATTTCTGTTATACATGATGCTCAAAATTGTGTAGGTCTTTTTGAAAAGGGGTTTCTCATTTTTTTTTTCCCCTGATCTTTTTTTGAGCTCTGTGTCAATACTTGATCTTCTAACTCAAATATCTTTAGTCTTGATATCTGATATCTGGTAGGGAAAGCCACTCAAATTTATTTTCTTTTTAAAGTATCTAGCTTATTCTATATCATTTACGTGTTCATATAAACTTACTTTGCTTTTTATTTTTAAAAGTTTGTTTTATTGAGGATTCCCCTGGTGGTCCAGTAGTTAAGAATTAGAATACTAGGAATTCCAGTTCAAGAGGTATGGGTTCAATCCCTGGTTGGGGAACTAAAATCTTTGCTCTGCACAGAGCAGCCAAAAAATTTACTGTGTTTTATTGAATTTTACATACTTAGAGACTTACACACATCATAAGTGCAAAGTTCAATGAGTGATCACAAAGTGAACAAATTTACGAAACTACCAACCTGGTCAAGAGAGAATAGTGTGAAACAGATGAAATTGGTATTACTGTAAGTAAAAACAAAAAAATTAATATATGCCACAAAACGTTAACTATATAGGATTGATCTCTCACCACAAACAGAGAAAACACATTAACCATTTCCAGACATTGGACCACAGGTAGCATGGAATTGTGATCTCTGAGAGAGAACAAACAAAGGAAGCAAGCACTTTGGTTGCCCCAGCTTACTGACTGAAGACAGTTTTCAGCCGAAACTGAAGTCTGGGAAACCCAAAGAGCTCAGCGTTTTCACTGAATTGAGGTGACAGATACTGAAGTCCAGGGAAGCCAAGGTACCCAGAATTTACAAAGCAGGGTACTAGGAGGAGGCAGGGAGAGAAAGAGAAATCTACAGGGATTTGTGAAGAGTTCGTCACAATCATTTGGGTGAAAACCGATCCTTGCATGTGTAGGGTAGCATTCCACAAGGCTGGAAAGAGAACCTCTGGAAAGCAATGGGCCAGACAGTTCCAGGAGTTCATACAGCGTTGAGAATAGTTTGTACTCCTGCCAGCCAGGGTGGTGATGCCTGTAATACACTGTGAAAGTTAATTTCATGTGTCCAATTGGGTGGTATTTTTGGATGAGGTGAACATTTAAGTTGGTAAATTCTAAGTAAAGCAGATTGCCCTCGATAATGTCAGTGGGCTTCATCCAATCCATTAAAAGCCTGAATAGACTTAAAAAGCTGGCACACTGAACAAAAGCAAAATCTCCGGCAGACTGCCTTTGAACATTATCTGCACTATCACTCTCCTGGGCCTCCAGGACACTGGCCTTCGGACTGGAACTACACCATTGTCTCTCCTGAGTTTCCAGCCTGCCAACTCATGCTGCATAATTTGGACTTCTTTTCTGGAATTATGCATGCCAAAAGTCAATGGAATAGCACTGCTAAATTACTGATAGATTTTTGGAAAAAAAAAAAAAACCAACCCTGCCAACCTAAAATTCTATTGCCAGGAGAAGTATCTTTCTAAAGAATAAAGACTTAAATAAATGAAGAATAAATAGAAGCTTTATCAAAGATACCAAAGCTAAAAGAAATCATTGCAAGTACATCTTTGCTACAAGAATTATGATAAAAGTCCTTTGGGGAAAATAATAGTAGTTAAAGATTCAGTTCAGTTCCATTCCGTTCAGTCGCTCAGTCGTGTCCAACTCTTTGCGACCCCATTAATCGCAGCACATCAGGCCTCCCTGTCCATCACCAACTCCCGGGGTTCACTCAAACTCACATCTATCAAATCAGTGATGCCATCCAGCCATCTCATCCTCTGTCATCCCCTTCTCCTCCTGCCCCCAATCCCTCCCAGCATCAGAGTCTTTTCCAATGAGTCAGCTCTTCGCATGAGGTGGCCAAAGTATTGGAGTTTCAGCTTCAGCATCAGTCCTTCCAATGAACATCCAGGACTGATCTCCTTTAGGATGGACTGGTTGGATCTCCTTGCAGTCCAAAGGACTCTCAAGAGTCTTCTCCAACACCACAGTTCAAAAGCATCAATTCTTCAGCACTCAGGTTTCTTCACAGTCCNACCCAGGATTGATCTCCTTTAGAATGGACTGGTTGGATCTTCTTGCAGTCCAAGGGACTCTCAAGAGTCTTCTCCAACATAAAGGAACTGCAAATTACACCAAATGCTGGCAGAGGTGTAAAACAACAGGAATGACCATTCACTGCTACCAGGAATGCAAAATGCTACAGCTACTTTGGAAGACAGTGGGTGATTCTTACAAAGCTAAACATGCTCTTATGTTGATCCAGAAATAGCACTCCTTGGAATTTAACCAAATGAGTTAAAAACTTGTATACAAACACACATACACACAAACCTGTGCACAGATGTTTCTAGAAACTTTATTCAAAACTGCCCAAACTTGGAAGTAGTTAGGATGTCCTTAAGCCAGTAAATGGATAAATAAGTAGTGTTTCATCCAGATAATTGTATATTTTTCATCACTGAAAATGAACTATCATGACAGGGACTAGATCTGATAAGAGTGCTTGATGAACTATGGACGGAAGTTCGTGACATTTTCCAGGAGACAGGGATCAAGAACATCCCCAAGAAAAAGAAATGCAAAAAGCAAAATGGCTGTCTGAGGGGGCTATATAAATAGCTGTGAAAAGAAGGGAAGCAAAGGAGAAAAGGAAAGATATGCCCATTTGAATGCAGAGTTCCAAAGAATAGCAAGGAGAGATAAGAAAGCCTTTCTCAGCGATCAATACAAAGTAGAGGAAAACAATAGAATGGGAAAGACTAGAGATCTCTTCAAGAAAATTAGAGATGCCAAGGGAACATTTCATGCAAAAGAAGTTAAATAAGCAGGGTGACAATATACAGCCTTGACATACTCCTTTTCCTATGTGGAACCAGTTTGTTGTTCCATGTCCAGTTCTAACTGTTGCTTCCTGACCTGCATACAGGTTTCTCAAGAGGCAGGTCAGGTGGTCTGGTAGACCCATCTCTTTCAGAATTTTCCACAGTGTATTGTGATCCACACAGTCAAAGGCTTTGGCATAGTCAATAAAGCAGAAATAGATGTTTTTCTGGAACTCTCTTGCTTCTTCGATGACCCAGCGGATGTTGGCAATTTGATCTCTGGTTCCTCTGCCTTTTCTAAAACCAGCTTGAACAGCTGGAAGTTAGTGGTTCACATATTGCTAAAGCCTGGCCTGGAGAATTTTGAGCATTACTTTACTAGCGTGTGAGATGAGTGCAATTGTGCAGTAGTTTGAGCATTCTTTGGCATTGCCTTTCTTTGGGATTGGAATGAAAACTGACCTTTTCCAGTCCTGTGGCCACTGCTGAGTTTTCCAAATTTGCTGGCATATTGAGTGGAACACTTTCACAGCATCATCTTTCAGGATTTGAAATAGTTCAAATGGAATCCCATCATCTCTACTAGCTTTGCTCGTAGTGATGCTTTCTAAGGCCCACTTGACTTCACATTCCAGGAGTGTGTCTAAGTTAGAGTAGGAGAGGAAGTCAGAGTAGTCTAAGTTAAATGTGTATATTAAAAATTCCAGGTCAATCACTAAATACATAGATAGATAAATAAATAAAGAGACATCCCACTAAAATGTCACTAAGATGACAATATTGTAAATGAAAACTGAATCATTAAAAAATACATAAGCAATTCAAAAGAAGACAAGAGCAAAAAATCAAAAGAATGATGACAAAGATGTATAAATAGAAGACAAATAGCAAGCTGGTAGACTTAAACCCAGCAACATTTATAATTACATTAAATGTAAATGGAGAATATTCTAATGAAAGACATATTTTCAGATTGGAATAAATAGAATAAGACCCAAAATGATGTCTACAAGAACCTCTCTTATATTTAAAGATGTAAATAGGTTTAGAGTAAATTGAATAAAGAATAATTACCATGAAGATGTTAATATCTAATCAAGTAAACTTCAGAATATAAAATAACACCAGAAATTAATAGGGACATTTCATAATGATAAAGGACAACAAAATCAAGAGGACATAGTAACCCTAGAAGGTATGTAAATAATAAAACAGCTTCAAAATACATTAATAAAAAATGGATGGGGACTTCCCTGGTGGTTCAGTGGTTAAGAATCTGCCTGCTAATGCAGGGGACACAAGTTCAGACCTGCTCAGAGAAGATTCTACATGCCATAGGGCAACTAAGTCTGTGTGCCACAACTATTGAGCTCCTACTCTAGAGCCTGGGAGCAGCAACTATCGAGTCTGCGTGCCACAACCACAGGAGGCCATGTGCCCTAAAGCCGTGCTCTGCAACAAGAGAAACCCACGCACTGCAGTTAGAGAGCAGTCCCCACTCACTGCAACTCGAGAAAGCCCAAGTGCCTCAGTGAAGACCCAGTGCAGCCAAAAATAAATAAATAAATAATAAAATATATTTAAAAACTGATGAATTTATAAAAAACAGATAAATCTATAATTATAGTTGGAGAACTCAACATTTATCAGTAATCGAAGAAAAAATTGACATAAAATCAGTAATGATGTAGAATTTTATCAACTTGACTTAATTGACAATATAAAACTATCCCAAAACAGCAGAATATACATTTTTTTTCAAGTATACATGGGACATTCACCCAAAGTAGAACATACTGTGGGCCATAAAGCAAGTCTCAATAAATTTTAAAAATACTGAAGTCATGTGGTGGTTCAGTGGCTAAGTCATGTCCAACTCCTTGAAACCTCATGGACATAGCACGCCTAGCTTTCCTCTCCTTCACTGTCTCCCAGAGTTTGCTTAAATTCATGTCCATTGAGTTGGTGATGCCATCCAACCATTTCATCTTCTGTCGCGTTCTTCTCCTACCCTCAGTCTTTCCCAGCATCAAGGTCTCTTCCAATGAGTAGGTTTTCTGCATCAGGTGGCCAAAGTATTGGAGTTTCAGCTTCAGTATCAGTCCTTCCAATGACTATTCAGGGTTGATTTCCTTTAGGATGGACTGGTTTGGTCTCCTTGCAGTCCAAGGGACATTCAAGAATCTTCTCCAGCACCAGAGTTCAAAAGCATCCATTCTTCAGCCTTCTTTATGGTCCAACTCTCACATCCATACATGACTGTGGAAAAACCATAGCTTTGACTATACAGACCTTTGTTGGCAAAGTCTTTGCTTTATAATACAGTGTCTAGGTTGACCAAAAGCTAGGTTGTCATAGCTTTCCTTCCAAGGAGTAACTTTCATTGAAATCATACACTATATGTTTCATTTTTTTTGCTATAATAAAATTAAACTAAAAAATCAATAACAGATATCTAGAGAATCCCCAAATATTTTGTGATTAAACAATACCTTTCTAAATAACCCATAGGTCAAAAGAGGAAATCTGAATAGAAATTAGAAAATATTTTGAAGTAAATTAAATACAACATAGGAAATTTTGTGGGAAGCAGCTAAGGGAGTGCTTAGAGGGAGATATATAGCCCTAAATGTTTATATTAGAAAAGAAGAAAGGTCTCAAAGCAACTACCTAAATTTCCACCTTAAAAAAAGTAGGAAAAAAAAGAGAGAAAATTAATTCCAATGTAAATAGGAGGAAGTAAACAATAAAGGTAAGCCTGGAAGCTGCTAAAATACAACATGAAAAACAACAGAAGAAAATCAGGGAAATCAAAAGCTGCTTCCTTGAGAAGATCAATAAAATTGGTAAACTAGACAGACTAGTTAAGAAAAAAGGGGAAGAAGACATAAATTATTATATCAGAAATAAGAGAGTATCAGGAGTATATTTTATAGACAGTCAAGTATAATAAAGGAATATTATGCCAATCAAAGTATTTAAATGAAAGGGACAAATTCCTTAAAAGATGAGAAGAATGCACAATCAGGAAAAAATAGATAACCTGGAGAGCTCTAACTCACCTAAAGAAATTCCTTAAAAGATGAGAAGAATGCACAATCAGGAAAAAATAGGTAACCTGGAGAGCTCTAACTCACCTAAAGAAATGTTCACTTAAAATCTATCAGGCCTAGATAACTTCACTAATGAATTCTAACAAATTGCGGAGGAAATAATACGGATTATATACAATCTCTTTCAGAAAAGAGAAGATCAGAGAATCCCTTTCAAATTATTTTATGATACAATTACCAATACTATCAAAACCAGACAAAAACATTACAAAAGAATAAAACTACAGACCAGTATTCATTCCTCATGAACATAGAAACAGAAAAATTTAAGAAAGATTTAGCAAACTGAATGCAGATATATGTGAAAAGGATAATGCATCAGATGAAGTGGGATTTATCCTGAGAATATAAGATTAGTCTGATTTTCAAAGCTCAATAAAAGTCATTTTAACACAGTAAAAAAGAGGCACAACTGGCTCTGTGGCTTAGTTGGCTAAAGCGCCTGTCTCGTAAACAGGAAATCCTGGGTTCGAATCCCAGCAGGGGCTGCTGGGTTTTTCTCTCTCAAAACCGAGTCCTTTGTTTTTAGGGCTTCTCAGTGGGTGCTAGCGGTAAAGAACGTACCTGCCAAAGAGGTGACATAAGAGGTGCTGGTTCAATCCCTGAGTCAGGAAGATCTCCTGGAGGAGGAAATGGCAACCCACTCCAGCATACTTGTTTGGGAAAATCACCAAGGGAGCCTCGTGGGCAATAGTCCATGGGGTTGCAAACAGTGGGACATGACTGAAGTAACTTAGCATGCAAAAAAGAAAAGTCATATGATCATCTAAATAGAAAAAATACTTCACAAAACCCAACATTCATTCATGATAAAAAATGTTCTCAGCAAACTTAGAATAAAAAAGAATTCCCTTGACCTGATGAAAGGAGCCTTCAAAATAAACTACAGCTAACATTACACTTGATGGTGAGATAGATATTGAATGCCTTCCTCCTAAGATTGGAAATGAGGCAAGTATATCTGCTCTTACCAACTCTTTTTAACATTTTAATGAAGGCAAGAGAATAGGATAGAGAAAAAGTCATGCAGATTGTAAAAGAAGAAAAAAAACTTTCTTTTTTCACTGTTAACATGATTAACTATGTAGAAAATCTTACGCAGTTTATGAAAAAGCCACCAGAACTAATATATGAGTTCAGTTAAGGTCATATAATACAAATTAAAAATACAAAAATTAATTGTATTACTATATTTTTAGCAACAAAAAATTGAAAAAAATTTCAAATTCTGGCAGGATTTTGATTGGGACTAAATTGATTCTACAGATTACTTTAAAGAGAATTGGCATCTTTACGAATGTGTCTTCCAAAATGTGAAATAACCCTCTACATATGTAGATCTTCTTTAATATTCATCAATAATGTTTTATAGTTTTTGTGTAGATTCTTGAATGTCAAATGAAGATTCATTTCTAGATTTTTATGTTTTCTAATGCTATTTTAAATATTATCTTTAAAATTTTCATTTTAATTTGTTTACAGCCAGATTATAGAAATTCAATTGACTTTTGCAATATTCACCTTGTATCTAGTTGTTGTTCAGTCGCTCGGTCATGTCCAACTCTTTGCGACCCCAGGGACTCCAGCATACCAGGCTTCCCTGTCTTTTACTATTTCCTGGAGTTTGCTCAAACTCATGTCCATTGAGTGGGTGATGCCATCCAACCATCTCAACCTCTAGTCCCCTTTTCCTCCTGCCTTCAATCTTTCCTAGGGTCTTTTCCAATGAGTCAGCTCTTCGCATTAGGTGGCCAAAGTATTGGAACTCCAGCTTCAGCATCAGTCCTCCCAAAGAATATTCAGGGTTGATTTCCTTTAGGATGGACTGGTTGGATCTCCTTGCTGTCCAAGGGACTCTCAAGAGTCTTCTCCAGCACCACAATTCAAAAGCGTCGATTCTTTGGCGTTCAGCCTTCTTTATGATCCAACTCTCACATCTGTACATGTGCACTGGAAAACCCACAAATTTAATTTGATAATTTTATTCTTCCAAAAAATATAAAAATTTTACAACTTCCATTTATATCTTCCTGATTTAGATGCTATTAATGCTGTGCATTTTAACCTATCAACTTTTCTTTTGAAACCCCATACATTTATTGTTGCTTTATATACTCAATATTGCTTTATACACTCAATGGCTGGATGGCATCATTGATGCAATGGACATAAACTTGGGCAAACTCCAGAAGATGGTGAGGGACAAGGAGGGCGGGCGTGCTGCAGTCCATGGGATTGCAAAGAGCTGGACATGACTGGATGACTGAACAATAAGAACAACACTCAATATTTCACCTATTTTCCACTTTTTGTGTGCTTTATTGCCTCTTGCTCCTCCTCACATCTTCCATCAGGGTTTTCTTCTGCCAGAGTGAAGTTTTGTTGGTACCAAATTATTTCAGTTTTTGTTTGTCTGAAAATGACTTTTTCCCTTTAATTACTGATATAGAATTGAAACTAATCGTTTTTCTTTCAACACATTGAAGATAGCATCTGTTGTCTTTTGATTGCTATTGCTTTTAATGAGTTGTAAGTTATCTGTCACTCCTTTAAAACTAATCTGTTTTTTCTCTCTCATTGCCCTAGAGATAGTCTTTTTGTCTTCCAGATTCTGCAATTTCACTGTGGTGGATTCATACATATGACCTGCTTGGGATCCCTCAGATTTCTAGACTCTGTGTGTTGATGTATTTCATCAGTCCTGAAAAATTTCAGCCCTAAATTCTTGATTTATCCTTCATGTCTTTTTTTCCTCTTTCGTAGTTTTGTCTTTCTATGCTGTATTATGGGAATGTTTATTTTCAAGTCAGTCTTTCTGTGTACTCATTCTTGTCACATGTGATTATTCTGGTAAATCTGTCTGTGGTATTCTCTTTTTCAAAGTTCTTTTGGTTCTTACTCGAAATTGCTTGATCATTTTTTCATAGTTTCTTTTTCTTGTATATATTTTCACGTGTTTATGTTGTTTTCATTAAGATTCCCTGGTGGCTCAGATGGTAAAGAGTCTGCCTACAATGCGGGAGACCGGGACTTGATCCCTGGGTCAGGAAGATCCCCTGGAGAAGGAAATGGCAACCCACCCCGTTATTCTTGCCTGGAAAAGCCTATGGCTGGAGGAGCCTGGCGGGCTACAGTCCATATTACAGTATGTATTTTCATGTGTGTATTTTTTTATTAAACATATTAAAATCATGTGGTATTTTTATAGGCTTCACCTTATCATTCTGGGATCTAAAGCTTTTGCAGGTCTCTTCTGCCGTCTGTTGCTTCTCGCTCTTAGTCCTTAGTGCCTTACTCCACTGCGTTTTCTCCCTTCCTTGTATCTTCCCTTTGGTCCTTCCTTTCTTCCTGTCTCCCTCCCGCACTCCCTCCCACTGTCACCCCACGCTTTTCTATTATGTAGTCATTTGTTTATGATCTGTCCTTCTGTGTGTATGTTTGTATTTTAACTTTAATCTGATCATGGTCCTTGACATTTTATATGGGAACGCTTTGAGGTCTGGGATAAATTTGGCTTCCTCTAAAGAGGATTCACTTTTGCTCTGCCAGGTGCTGGAGGCATTACTAGTTCCTGGGATGATTCTAGTTATATCCTCCACTTGGGGTATTCAGACCACCCAGATAGTGTGGATTTTTCGCTGTAAACTGTGTCATGGGCAACTTGAGGTTTGAATATTTTATAGAGATTCCTGGCACATGTGTCTACACACACACACACACACACACACACACACACATCCCTTATCCACTCCAGTGCAAAGTTCGAGACAGATTTTCCTTGTAATCTCAAGGAGAGTGTGGAACGTGTTTCTAAATTCACTCTTACACTCAAGGCATAGCCTTTCACATGTCCCATTTTAATGCTGGAAAATCTCTTCTTGGATTCCCCATCTTTGGCAGACCTGGCACCTTGACTGCTTTTTCAAAGTCTGATGAAGCCTTGAGTAACAAAGTTCAAGTTCACCAGGTTCAGCAAATGTTCTTGGAGTGCTGGCCTCTGTTTACACCTTGTTTCTCCACTCCACTAGATCCTAGACTAAGAATTCTTAAATTTTATGCTCTTTCATCAATGTTCTTAAGAAAATCCAGAATTTTTAGTTGTTTTCTGTAAGTGTATTGATTCACTTGCTGTGTTTCCAGGAACAGAAATCAGTTTCATAAGAAAAAAGAAAACACTTGTATTTTATACCTCAGTAGTCTTCATTTAAATGGTGCAGATATATAGTGTCTACTGGAAATCCACTGCAGTTTTATAGATTAATCATACTGTATATTTGAAAAGTGCTTTTAACTTTTCAAATTGCTTTCACATGTATCTGTGGTTCTCAAGGCGGGTAGTACTGCCCTTCAGGGGAGTTTAAAAAATCTGAAGGCGTTGTTTGGGTTATCATCATGAATGGGGCCATTATCAGTGTTTAGTGGGATCCGGAGATGCTAGACTCCTACAATGCACAGGATAGTCCTTCCCAAAGGATCATTGTCTTGTGTCTCATATGACTTTGGAATATTCCCCCTGTTCATTGAGAGACTGAATGTTTGATGAGATTTCAAGTAGGAGGTGTGCTTTTTCTCACATTTTCTTGTATCTTATCCTGTGTCATAACACAGGAAATTGTTTTAATATTATGCTTCTTAATGAGGCCCAGCTCATTTGTAAGAATATTTTTCCTTTTCATTTTCTCCACTTTGATAATCTTTAATTTGTCTTGGCACATTATTCTTACTTCAATTAACATTATATTCCTAAAAAAAAAAAAGAGTATATTCCTGTTTCTTATCATATGCAGACAAGTCCAGTTTTTATCACTTATCCTAACATTATTTAATAGTGGGGCACATCTCTGCTGCTTGTTTTTTAAGTTCTAAATCCAAACTAATACGTTCCTCATAACTCCATGCTGTCATCTGACTCCTTCCCTGTGCCCTTTAGTGAAATTATACCAGGGCACTTATAGACTGAACTAGATTTACAGATTGAACCAGAAAGTTACTTAAAATTACTCAATAATCACATGTAGCAGGAGAGCAACTATAGATGCTATATAACTGAATGCGTTTGGCTGTGTTCCAATAAACCTTTATTTACAAACCAGGGGGTGGGCAGGAGATGCTTGGGGCTACAGTTTACCCACTCCTGCCCTACACAATGCTGTCTTTCAAAGCATTCCAGGCAGACACAGAGATAATCAGAAAAATCATGCTTAATTATGACTCTCTTCTTCATACTTTTATGTATTTCCCAAATTCTCTAATAAGTACTGTTATTTTATCTATATGTGCATTTTATTTATTTCACAACTCCTTTTATTTAGTTTTGGAAGGAGGAGCTTCCATAACACACGCACGATGCTTCCAGATTGAAAAGACATAAAGGCTGTATTGTGAAAATTCTCCATCCTTCCTCTATTCCAAACTATCTGCGTCCCTCCCTGCAGGTAGCCAGTGCTATTTGGTCCTTTGTGTTCTCCCAGAGACGCGTTATCATGTGCAGCTAAGTCAGCAAGGCCAAAGTGGTACCCAACTCCAAAGGATGCCATTTATATTGAGCTCCTGGGATGCCACTGACATGGAGCGCAATGGAGTAATACCCCCTGGAGTTTTGCAATGCAGAGGCCTGATCAAAGATGTTTATTGTGTATATGTGTGTGTAAATATATGCCTACAAATATACATAGGTATGTGTGTCTAATTGTATACTTACAACAAATATTTAGGGATATATGTGCAAGCATATTTTCTTGATTGGTCTGCCATTTCCAATTCTGGAGTGGTCTGCCATTTCCTTCTCCAGCGTATCTTCCTGACTCAGGGATCAAACCTGTGTCTCCTGCCTTGCAGGTGGATTCTTAACTACTGAGCCACTGGAGAAGCCCATTTTCTTCCACTGCCCTCCTTTTAAAACTAGGAACAGTGTATTGTGCACACATTGCTTTACACCTGGACATTTGACTTCCCCCCCATTTGATAATATATCTGGATACTTTTTCCACAGTAGTTTATAAAACTCCATTCATTTTTATAATGATGGTGATGGTGGTGGCGGTGGTGATGGTGGTGGTGATAGTGATGGTGATGATGGTGGTGGTGGTGATGATGGTAGTGGTGGTGGTGATTATGGTGGTGATGATGATGATGGTGGTGATGATGATAGTGGTGGTGGTGATGATGATGGTGGTGGTAGTGATGGTGATGGTGGTGGTGACGGCAATGGTGGTGGTGGTGGTGGTGGTGGTGGTGATGGTGATGATGGTGGTGGTGGTGGTGACTGGATGATGGTGGTGGCGATGGTGGTGGTGAAAATGGTGGTGATGGTGGTAATGGTGGTGGTGGTGATGATGATGGTGGTGGTGGTGATTGGGTGATGGTGGTGGTGATGGTGACGATGGTGGAGGTGGTGATGATGGTGATGGTGGTGGTGATGGTAGTGGTGATGTGGGTGATGGTGGTGGTGGTGGTGATGATGTTCGTGGTGGTGATGATGATGCTGATGGTGGTGGTGGTGGTGGTGGTGATGATGGTAGTGGTGGTAGTGATGATGATGGTGATGGTGGTGGTGATGGTAATGGTGGTGGTGATGATGGTGGTGTTGGTGATGGTGGTGGTGATGATGGTGGTGGTGATGATGGTGGTGATGATGATGGTGGTGATAGTGGTGATGGTGCTGGTGGTGGTGATATGGTGACGAGGATGGTGGTGGTGGTGATAGTGGTAGTGGTGCTGATGGTGGTGGTGGTGATGGTGGTGGAGGTGGTGATGATGATGGTGGTGATAGTGGTGATGGTGCTGGTGGTGGTGATGATGGTGGTAGTGGTGGTGGTGATAGTGGTGATGATGATGATGGTGGTGATGATGATGGTGGTGGTGATGATGATGATGGTGGTGGTGATAGTGGTGGTGGTGGTGGTGGTGATGATGATGGTGGTGATGGCAATGGTGGTGATTGGGTGATGGTGGTAGTGATGGTGGTGGTGATGGTGGTGGTAAAAATGGTGGTGGTGGTGATGATGGTGGTGGTGGTGGTGATTGGGTGATGGTGGTGGTGATGGTGACGATGGTGGTGGTGGTGATGGTGACGATGGTGGTGGTGGTGATGGTGACAATGGTGGTGGTGGTGATGGTGATGGTGAAGATGGTGGTAATGGTGGTGGTGGTGATGATGGTGGTGGTGGTGATGGTGGTGGTGATGGTGATGATGGTGGTGATGGTAGTGGTGATGTGGGTGATGGTGTTGATGGTGGTGGTGGTGATGGTGTGGTAGTCACTGATTGAAACTGTTGTGTTCACCAGACATTGTTTTAAGGACTTTTCAGGTACAAGTTCTCACAGTGCTCAAAATAGCCCCATGAAATAGGCACAGGAAGGCTAAAGGACTGACTCCAAGTCACAGCTAGTACATGCTCACCCTCTGAGGTTAAAAAAGAATTCTCCCCTGGTCCTTCTAGTAGCTCTGTGGTACTGTTGAGACTGTGTGGTACTGAGTGGTACTGAAGAGTCACAGTTGAGACTCTTCTCTGATCAGAAGTCTTCCTGCTGTAAGTATGAGGTATCGATCCAACTGCATTTTTTCCTGATGGCTCCAGTTAGTCTCAGCTCTGTTTCCCCAAAGTTTCCAGATGCCATCTTTCCCACACACCAAAGCCTTGAATGATGTCAGTCTATTTCTGGATTTTCTATCTGTTTCCTTGTCTGTGTAACCAAGCTCCAGCACCACACTTCTAATTTCTGAGGTTCTGTAACTGGTATTAATATCTGGTAGGGTTATATCTTGTCATTACTATCCTTTCTCAGAACTACCCTACAAACTCCTGACTTATTTCTTCACAGTAATTTTTAAAATTGTGGTAAATTATACACTGCATAAAAATGACTATTTAACCCTTTTGAAGTGTACCATTCAGTGATACTAGGTGCATTCACATTATTGTACTACCATCACCAATATCCTTTTCCAGAACTTTAAAACAGTTTTATCGAAATATAGTTGATGGGCTTCCTCAGTGGCTCAGCTGGTAAGGAATCCGCCTGCAGTGTGGGAGACCTGGGTTCGATCCCTGGGTTGGGAAGATCCCCTGGAGAAGGGAAACGCTACCCACTCCAATTCCTGGAGAATTCCATGGACTGTATAGTCCTTGGGGTCACAAAGAGTCAGACACAACTGAGCGACTTTCACTTTTTATAGTTGATTTACAATGTTGTGTTAGATTCAGGTGTAGAGCAAAGTGATTCAGTTATACATATATATATATATATATATATATATATTCTTTTTTAGATTCTTTTTTCAGTTCAGGTTATTACAAGATATTGAGTATAGTTCCCTGTGCTATACACGAGGGCCTTGCTAGTTATCTGTTTTATATATGTAATGGTGTGTATATTTTGCTCCCAAACTCCTAATTTATCCCTCTCCCCTTTCCTCTTTGGTAACTATGTTTGTTTTCCCTGCCTGTGAGTCTATTTCTGTTCTGTAAATAAGTTCATTTGTATCTTTTTTTACTTTTTAAATTATTTGCATGTGTGTTTGGCCACACTGAGTGGTTTTAGTTCAGTTCAATCCCTCAGTTGTGTCCAACTCTTTGTGACCCCATGAATCACAGCACACCAGGCCTCCCTGTCCATCACCAACTCCCGGAGTTCACTCAAACTCATGTCCATCGAATCGGTGATGCCATCCAGCCATCTCATCCTCTGTGGTCCCCTTCTCCTCCTGCCCCCAATCCCTCCCAGCATCAGGGTCTTTTCCAATGAGTCAACTCTTCGCATGAGGTGGCCAAAGTGTTGGAGTTTCAGCTTCAGCATCAGTCCTTCCTACGAATATCCAGGACTGGATGGACTGGTTGTATCTCCTTGCAGTCCAAGGGACTCTCAAGAGTCTTCTCCAACACCACAGTTCAAAAGCATCAATTCTTCAGCACTCAGGTTTCTTTACAGTCCAACTCTCACATCCATACATGACCACTGGAAAAACCATAGCCTTGACTAGATGGACCTTTGTTGGCAAAGTAATGTCTCTGCTTTTCAATATGCTATCTAGGTTGGTCATAACTTTCCTTCCAAGGAGTAAGCGTCTTTTAATTTCATGGCTGCAGTCACCATCTGCAGTGATTTTGGAGCCCAAAAAAATAAAGTCTGACACTGTTTCCACTGTTTCCCATCTCTTTCTCATGAAGTGATGGGACCAGATGCCATCTTTGTTTTCTGAATGTTGAGCTTTAAGCAGACTTTCTCACTCTCCACTTTCACTTTCATCAAGAGGCTTTTTAGTTCCTCTTCACTTTCTGCCATAAGGGTGGTGTCATCTGCATATCTGAGGTTATTAATATTTCCCCCGGCAGTCTTGATTCCAGCTTGTGCTTCTTCCAGCCCAGCGTTTATCATGATGTACTCTGCATACAAGTTAAATAAGCAGAGTGACAATATACAGCCTTGACGTACTCCTTTTCCTATTTGAAACAACCGCTTCCAACAACACAAGAGAAGACTCTACACATGGACATCACCAGATGGTCAACACCAAAATCAGATTGCTTATATTCTTTGCAGCCAAAGATGGAGAAGCTCTATACAGTCAGCAAAAACAAGAGCGGGAGCTGACTGTGGCTCAGATCATGAACTCCTTATTGCCAAATTCAGACTTAAATTGAAGAAAGTAGGGAAAACCACTAGACCATTCAGGTATGACCTAAATGAAATCCCTTATGATTATACAGTGGAAGTTAGAAATAGATTTAAGGAACTAGATCTGATAGATAGAGTGCCTGACAAACTATGGACTGAGACTCATGACATTATACAGGAGACAGGGATCAAGACCATCCCCATGGAAAAGAACATGAGTGTAGCCAACATTAATTTCAAAATCAGTTTGTCCAAGTCCAAATACAAAAGTGTTTTTACTGCTTTTATAATTACCCTCTTCCCACCCACCCCCCATACACATACCTCCCAATGGTCATTTATTATTTTGTTCAAATCACAGCAGACTCTAGGCACCTTTTCAGACTCATCTTTCCCCACAGCATTGCCACCTGCGGGCTTGCTGCATAGCATGCATTACCTTTCTTCCAGTAAAGCTGTCTCCCGTCTTCTACTTGGAGCACTGTGTTTCCTTTGCTCTCTGCCCAGGACTCCAGCCACTGGCTTCAGGGATTGGTTACTGGAATTTGGGGTAGTAAATTGTCCTTCCTGCACTTACCTGCAGGTCCTACCCTCCTCTAGTCTCAGGGAGCTTCTAGAGGTCTCCAAATGTGCCCTGGCCTCCCTGACTCGGGAAGGCCCTCCTTGTCATTCACCTCCTGCAGTGGCTCCTCTGGGAAGCCTTTAGACTCTCCCTTGACTGTAACTTTGGGGCTGCTGGCTTCCTGCCCCTGACACTTGGCTCCTCGGCCCCATTTAGGAGCCATCTTTGCACTACCGGCTGTTCCCAGCTTGGGCACGTGTCCCAGGCCGCTCATGTTTCCATTATCCACTGTGTGTTTTTCACATGGTAGGTGCTGGTTTGAATTGAATTAAATGAAGATCATCTTCCTCTGCAAGCTTAGGCTCAAGTAAAGCAACTAGAGCCCTCCCACACCAGCCCCAGACTTCAAGGCATCATTACTGACATCATCCCACGGGGGACCTGTGAGGTCTGGGCGCAGCCTACTTCCCCCTTAAGGGCCAGCTTTGTGTGTCAATCGTGGTCACCTCTAGGGTGCTCTGTGTCCCAGGTCTCTGGGCCTGAGTCACCCCTTCCCCTGTCCAACTCTGTGACAGTGCTGAACAGCAGGATGCAGACGGGCTGCCAGCGGGTTCTCGTTTATCCCTGAGTCACTGTGTGCTGTGCTCTTTACCCTTCAGGTTGTAGTTCTCTGAAAAGTTCTCTGCAGCCTGACTTTTTTGTGCACATGTGCTTGTATGCTTCGTTGCATTTCATGCCCATCTTAATTGTTTTTCTTTATTTCTAAACATTGAAAATTCACTTCTTCAATGAATGTTTACTGAATGAATGTCCTTTCTGCTTGGCATGTGAATGAACACAGGGAAGATTTCTAATCTTGTGGATTTTACATCCTTATAGATCGAGCAAGAGAGCAGGCAGTTAGCAAGGAAACAAAATAACCCAGCAATTTCAGAGAGTGAGAAATGCCAATAAAAAGATAAAATGAGCTAGAAAATTATTTGGGGATAGGTGCAGAGTAGTTTAGCTTTTGGTATTTCTGCTTCCTCCCTCTTATATTCTGCTTCCACGCTATTAGGAAGACCATGTACCACATGGAAAAACCCCGAAGAGGGTAATTGAGTCCCTCAGCTGAGCTCCCAGTAGGAAATTTAAGGCAAGGAACTAGAAAGCAGTGGGTGGGGAGGCAACTTAAGAGAGGTTGCTCAGAAAAGGTATTTTCAGGGAGATGGTATTTGAACTAAGACTTGAAAAGTAATAAGGAGATATC
Organism: Kobus ellipsiprymnus; assembly: GCA_006410655.1. Classification (NCBI taxonomy): domain Eukaryota; kingdom Metazoa; phylum Chordata; class Mammalia; order Artiodactyla; family Bovidae; genus Kobus; species Kobus ellipsiprymnus. The sequence continues at coordinate 426,843 of SJYR01000258.1, forward strand.
CATATAGTATGGGGAGAAAAAATAGCACATGGAAAAGGCCCAAGGAGGGAAATTAATTCATTTCATTTGAGAGGTAGTAGGAGACAGGAGCATGAGATAGGTTGGAAAAGTAAGCCAAGATCAGATTAGGTAGGGCTTTTTAGGCTACACCAAAGGGGTTGAGTGTCCCTGGTGGCTCAGTGGTGAAGAATCTGCCTGCAATGCAAGAGACCTGGGTTCGATCCCTGGGTCAGAAAGATCCCCTGGAAAAAGAAATGGCAACCCACTCCAGGGTTCTTGCCTGGAGAATCCCCACAGACAGAGAAGCCTGGCAGACTACACAGTCCATGGGGTCACAAAGAGTCAGACATGACTGAACGACGAAGTGCAAAGGGGTTGAGGACAAGTGAGAAGTTCAAGTGAGGGATCTGATTTGTAAAGACCTCTCTGGCTACAGTGAGGGAACACGTACTGGGAAGTCCTATGGGCCAAGTCAGAGGAAGAACTAGTCTATGAGTTGTATCCTCTTTGCAAAAATTTAACCTATGAAGGATGGCAACATACAGAAGATATGTTGGGTATGAGACGGATGGGGTAACTCAAGTCTACAGAAGTCAAGTGGCTTGAGTGATTGCAAGGGACAAATGCTGGGATTCACGAGGAGCTCACGAATGCTCGAAGAGACTGTGGGGATGAGCAACAAACGCCATTTACTTTAATTCCCCTTATTTTCGCCTCAGTCACCAGTTTGGTAAGAGGATAATTTCAACCATTTGCAAGTAATCCAAATGCCTGACTAACCTGCTTGCCACCCACCCCCACAAAAAGGAAGCCAGCCCCGGAGCTTGTACGCCTGCACTCGCCACAATCATTTCTCTGTAACACAGCTCTTGTCATTGCACATTATACATGAATAACTAATCAACCAAACACAAACCCACTGATGAAGAAAAAACATGCCTTGGATAGAGAATGTGAGTGGGGTAAAAAAAAAAAAAGAGTACTATTAATTTCCCTGGTCAGTAACAAAAGGGAAGCCAACATCAGGGATATCTGGTCAGGGATCACCTTTCTGAGCACTTCTAGGAAAAGAAACTTCCTGAGAGACAAGGAAAAGAGGAAGGCGTGCGTGGGCTGACCATCTTTGGAGCACACCAAGACCATTCTTTTTCCTTCTGGCACAGTTAGCGTAAGAAACATCATCCCAGGTCAACCAACTGGCCACTGAAACTCCCATCTGTTGGTCTCACCAAATCGATCAGTTCATACAGTAACCAACCAGTATTGAAGTGAACTCCCAATGCTTTTTGAACTTTGATAACACATAGTATCATGCTGTTGTTTAGCTGTTAGTAGGTGTCCAATAAATGCACCCTTCCTCAAACTCCCTGAATGAAGTCTGTCTCTGCCTGCATCATTTCCCCGGGATGTGCTTCTTGACCACTAAGGGGGAACCCCTCATCTCCACATCTAGGGGGTGGTCTGGAGCCTTCATCCCCCTCCTCCTGGACTTTTTGATGGCATCTGACATGATTGAGCTCCTTCGATTGTTTTTTCTGACTCTGAGCTGGCTCTGATCTTTCCTCACTAATGGTCTCTCTGTCCTGATTGCCAGGGATTCCTTTGTCTCCTTTCGCACTTGCACAAACATATGCCACAGACTCTGTTTCTCTCGGATCACTCTTCCCCTATAAGAAATGAATTGCATCTCATATCAAATCCATGCATGTATCTTTCATCATCAGTCACGTTCTATGCAAAGTACCTGTTTATGGGCCCATCTGCCCAACTAGACTTCAAGCTCCTCTTGATGCCCTGAGGCCTGGCACAGAGCTGGCAGTTGGTAGATGCTCTAAACACACCAGCCCAACTGGACAGGCTAGCCTTCAGACTACCCTTGAAGGTAGATTTGGTGCTGTATCATCCCCATTATACTGAGAGGGCACCCCCACTCAAATCTCAGGGAGTCTATATAGACATTGAAAACAGATTTCTGGTGCTAGCCACTAGCTTCTGCATCTTGAGGGCAATCATTGTGCTGATATTGCCAACCATAAAAAGGACTGTCAAGTTAATCCTGATGCTGTCTAAACACCGGCGTCCAATCCTTTTCATGCTCTTCCAAACAGGCTTGAATTTGCCAGCGCCTCTTTTAAAATATAGCCTGCAGGACTGAGCATAAAACTGCATGTGGCCTGAACCAGCAGCATGCTCTGGGATCATTGCTTCCCTCCTCACACTCTGCTGTTCTATTAATAGAGTCGAAGATTGCATTAGGGTTCTCAACAGCCTCCTTGCACTGTAGGATTGCATCAAGCTTGTGATCAGCTAACCCCCCGAGGTCTTCCTCATGAACGCCTTCTGTCAAGCCAGGTCTCCCCATCAGCCACGCGGGCTGATGATTTTTGGAATGCTCATGATTATCTATGACCCAGACGAGAAGATGCCGAACTGGGTCTTGCCTTCCTTTTTCTAGTGGGACCTGCTGAGTGGGTCCCAGGCCTTGGGGGCCAGTTCAGAACCCAGAGGCGTGTCCAGCCACCGTGGAGGGAACTTCTGGCGTCTGCAAAAGCGAGAGGATGGCGGTAAAATTCACTTTCGGGTTTGCTTCAGATAATTCTTAGGTCCATCCCTTCTTTCAGATTATAGTCCTTATCCATCTTGCTCTAATTCTGGGCTTTATACTCAGAGCCTCTCGTTCCTGCCACCCATGGACCCAGCCACATTTTTATTTCTTATGTCCTCTCCCAGCGATGTTATTTTTAGCATGAGTGTCTTACTCAGCAGTTTGCCCTGCAGTCTGGCCTCTGTTGTCCTCGCATCTATTATTTGTTCTTTCCTCTGCCTCTATATGTGTGTCGGTACCACGTTGGGCTGCACAGACTGGCTGACTTCCACTTGCTCCAATGCCCCCCTTCAGCAATAACAGGGCGACCCCCTCTCCTTCCCCTTCAAGGTTCCTTAGTTTTTCAGCCACTTGGAGTTAGCTAATCAGTAGTTGTAGAAATTGCAGAGTGGGCTACAGTGGTGAGTCTTGGTTTCATCTTCAGGAAACACCTAGAGCTGTGGGACTTGGGTCTCAGAATCTGAGGTCTCAGGCCTTGAACCCTGCCATCTGGGCTCAGAGTGGGGAGCGAGCTTCTCTTCCCTCCGCTGGCAGAGGGAACCGGGACGCAGAGGTGTGGGCAGGCGCTCCCGGCATCCACCAGAAGAGGGGGTCAGACCCATGGTCCTCCAGAGTTTCTCCCATAGAAGTAGATCTTGTCCTGGTGGCCTCCAGAAGACTCAAAGAGCAGAGGAGAAGACAACACCCACACTCCTTACTGCTGCTTGGGCCACGTCCAGTACTGTGTGATGGTAAAAAGCAAAGACTTTCGAAGAAGTGGACCCAAAGTTGGTCCAGACTAACGGGTGAGTTTGTGGGCCTGAGCTACCCACTGGTTGCTGGTAAACTGGCGAGCTGATGGGGCCATGGCGCTCGGTGGCGGAGGTGACGTTGAGAACGTCTGAGGTTCTGCAGAGCATGTGAGTCGGCACGGGTGAAGGGGTCCTGCATATCTCCAGCTGTGATATTTAGATTTCTGTTTGGTGAGGCAGGTCACGGAGTGGGTGGAGCACGTTCCCAAATGGGGACAGAGGTGTAAGGGAAGGTAATGGTCTCACTCACTTCCAGGTGGAGTTAAAAGGCGTAGCTGTTTTCTTGTGGCAACCCGTCCAACCCAGTGCCTTTTATCAAGACTAAGTTGGTAAATGATTTAAAGAAGAAGAAGAAGAAGAAATGGAAGATTAAACCCAAGAGGCTGGAGAAAATGGTTTTCAGGTAGAGAGCACTGCTACTCCATTAAAACCGTGGAGTGTTCATGGAGCCCACTGGCCACCCACCCGCCCAGGCAGTGCTGGGCGCCAGCCAGGCTAGGAGGCAAAGGGCCCAGTCACTGCCAAGCAGTGAAGACATTTAATAAAATATTTACCTACATGTATAAGAATAATGATGACAGAATGACAAACTGCGAGCAGTTCAACAGCTTTAAGGTATGTGGGAGAGCAGCCCTGGGATATTTTTAATGAGAACGGTGGCTTTCTGTTTAATTCCTGATGCTTCTCTCTTGCGCCTACCGTACCACACTAAATAAGAGAGCCGTGGTTGCGGAGGGGGCTCGCCAGGATGGCAGAAGGTGTTATCTGCAGGATCTTGTCACCCAGAGGGACTGGAGCCAGCCTCTCACCCAACCCCAAACTACCATCCACTTCCTGCAACTTTTGAAGAATTTAGAGTTCCAACCCCAGTCCCCATGGTAGCTGCAAGGATACTCCGCTGTGGCCACTCAGTACATAATATTGACTTATTAGGGGTGCAACCTGTTCTCATTCAGCTAGGTGTGCAGGGAGCATTCACCCTGATTAACCTGATAATTCTGAGTTGGAGATAAGGAAAGAGGAAGGCAGAGGGAACAAAAGAGAACAAAGAGACTTGCCTGGTGGTCCAGAGCATAAGACTGTGCTGCCAATGCAGGGGGCATGGGTTTGATCCCTCACCAGGGAAATGAGATCTAAGATCTCACATTCTGTGCAGTTTGGCCGAAAGGTAAAAAATAATAACAATAATAAAATAGTTCAGCTCAGTCGCTCAGTCATGTCCGACTCTTTGCGACCCCATGAATCGCAGCACACCAGGCCTCCCTGTCCATCACCAACTCCTGGAGTCCACCCCAACCCATGTCCATTGTGGGGGTGATGCCATCCAACCATCTCATCCTCTGTCATTCCCCTCTCCTCTTGCCCTCAATCTTTCCCAGCATCAGGGTCTTTTCAAATGAGTCAGCTCTTTGCATCAGATGGCCAAAGTACTGGAGTTTCAGCTTCAACATCAGTCCTTCCAGTGAACACCAAGGACTGATCTCCTTTAGGATGGACTGGTTGTATCTCCTTGCAGTCCAAGGGACTCTCAAGAGTCTTCTCCAGCACCACAGTTGAAAAGCATCAATTCTTCGGCGCTCAGCTTTCTTTATAGTCCAACTCTCACATCCATACGTGACCACTGGAAAACCATAGTCTTAATGAATATTAAAAGACAAAATTTTTACATTAAAAAAAGTTTTTAAAGAAAATTTTAAAAGTTTAAAAAAAGAGAGCAACCACAACACCAGGTGTCTAGCTGTGTCCAATGTGGAAAGGGAAAAGGAAAGAAGGAAAATTTTTGACTAATCACATTTCTCTGCCTCCATTAGAGAGCTTTTTTGCATATCCCTTCCCACTTTGGAAAAAAAATAATGAAACAAAAGTAATTTTCTCCATCTATTAAATAAAGGGAACTTTTATGCCTCTAAATGTATCAAACAAATAAATTTAGTTAGGACTAAATAAATTACAGATAAAGATATTTGTGTTAGATCAGTAAAGAGTTTGAAAAATATAATTTTCCTTTCTCTCAGTCTCACACCCTCTGCCTTTTTTCATGCTTTTCCAGATACTATAAACTGCCAGTGTGACAGTCGGAAGGAAACTACCTTGGCTTTCCCACATTGTGCTCAACTGCGTCTGAATCTTTTGCAACCCCATGGACTCTCGCCCACCAGGCTCCTCTGTCTATGGGATTTTCTGGGTTGCCATTTCCTTCTCCAGGAGATCTTCCCCACCCAGGGATGGAACCCATGTCTCGTGTGTCTCCTGCATTGCAGGCGGATTCTTAATCACTGAGTCACCTGGCAAGCCCTTCTCACATTATACATTTCTAGAAGAAAGACTGATTTAGGATCTGATGCACATGCTTATTTTTTATTTCCTGGAAGAAAACAAACTAGCCCTGAATTTGAGCATGCTCAAAAGTCACAACACTTGAGAAAAGAAGCTATTTATTTATTTAAGGGAGCTACAAAGAGCCCATTACTTTCAGACAAGTAATTTATGCTTGGTGGAATTTTCATAAATAAAAATTCACTTTACTAAATATTTTCTGGTTAAAAGTATGGTTTGGTGTTTTGGTGCAAAGTCTGCCATGTCTGTTCTTAAGAGTAAGCTTTGTGAAGCTACAGGAGACAGATAAAGTGAACAAACTCTTTAATCAGAGAGGCGCTTGGCCTGCCGGTGAAATGCAATACCAGAAAGTAAACAAAGAGCCTTTTGCGGAAAAACAGCGAGTTTAAATGGATCTTGCTTTTCCAATTTGAAAACATGCTCACGGTTGTTAGTAACTGAGTCAAGACATTTAAATCATACCTATACTTTTATATCTTGACAGTGACCTTTTACAAGTGTGCAGTGGGGATAAGCAGATGAGCAAAGTGATGCTCCAGAAAAAGCATTGCAGGTAATTGAACATGAAATGTGTTGCAATCTGATAACATTAATAATATGCAATCCCTTCTTTATATCTAGTACGCAGTTCATTTGGCCAGAGTCTAGCTAAAGCACTCTGTAAACGTTAGTGCACGAATCTTGCGGCAAACCTATGAGGTAAGCAGCTCTGTTTCCATGTGTTTCTTAAGTATCTCTGTGAAGTGAAGTGAAAGTTGCTCAGTCATGTACGATTTTTTGTGACGCCACGGACTACAGAGTCCATGGAATTCTCCAGGCCAGAATACTGGAGTGGGTAGCCTTTCCCTTCTCCAGGGGATCTTCCCAACTCAGGGATTGAACCCAGGTCTCCTGCATTGCAGGTGGATTCTTCACCAGCTGAGCCACAAGGGAAACCCAAGAATACTGGAGTGGGTAGCCTATCTCTTCTCCAAGGGATATCTTCCCGACCAGGAATCGAACTGGGGTCTCCGGCATTGCAGGCGGATTCTTTACCAACTGAGCTATCAGGGAAACCCAAGAATTTCTGTATTAGTCATTCATTCTGTGTAACAAACCAGTCCAAAACTTAGTAGTTTCAAACAAGTATTGAATGTCTCTGAGGGGCAGGAATTGGGTGTGGCTTAGCTGGAAAGTTCTGGCTCCGGGTTTCTAGGGAAGGTCCTGTTGAGTGTGAGCGGGGGCAGCTGTCATCTGAAGGCTGGGGTGGGGCTGGCAGATGCGGCTTTAAGGCTAGTTCAGGCTGCCGACAGAAAACTGCAAGTCTTCTCCAGGTGGGCCTGTCTATCAGGCTCTTTGAGCATCTTGATGGCATGAAAGCTGGCTTTCCCTAGAGTGACCTGAGAGATGGAGCCAGGCAGAAGCCAGGTGTGTTTTCTGATCCAGCCTTGGAATTCATCCACCATCATTTCCTCCACATCCTATTCATCAGAACCCAGTGACTAAGTACAGCCCACGCTGGGGGGCCTGGGGTGGGAGTGGGAAGATTAGGCTCTGCCTCTTGCAGGAGGACCAAGATACTTTAAAACCATCATGACCCGCAGTTTACAGATGGGGTACTGGAGACTGAGGGTGGCTTTTCTGCTCAAGGTCGCCTGCCTACTAGAAGAACCTTCATTCGAGGCAGGAGACTGCTTTGTTTCCCTTCTGCTGTGCCATGCACGCACAAACCAAACCAGAAGACCCCACATTTCTGAAATCCCTGCACACAAATTCCAACTCTGCCTTTTTAAACCAGCCAGGATCTTGCAAAAGCAGCAGGCGGCTTTATGTTTGGAAGCAGATGAAATGGACACAAGATTGGAAGGTAGGAGTCAGCTTTCTTCTTAATCAGCTCAGCGACCTTGAGGGGAAAAAAAAAAACCCCAAAACACTTCTCTCAGGGCGGGTTTCCTCCTTTGTCAAACAAGACTGGGCTAGCTGAGCGGTTTCCAAACCTAGTGGGCCACCAAAGTCTGCTGGGTAATAAAAGGCTCTCTGGCCTCACATTAAATCTACCAGGTCACAATCTCCAGGGATCTGTAAAATGAAAGAGCTCCCCAGGAGTCCCATGGACAGCTGTGCAGACAACTAGGAACCGTTCGCCTAGATCACTGCTTATGTTTCCAGCTCTAACTTTACTTAACTCCTCCCTTCTGAGCAGATGTGCCCAGGTAAATCATTAGTTCTGGATCTGCACTACAATTATCAGGGACATTTTTTTAAAAAAAGAGATGTCTGGGGCTCCCCTCAGACAAAATAAATCAGACAGTCTGGGGTGGGGCCCAGAGATTATTATGGTCTGTTTGTTTCATCAGTGTGTTTTCAAATAGGCACGTTCAACCTTGGTGGCACATTAGAATCACTTGAGAAGTTTTAAAAAAGATCACTGTGCACACTGTCCCCCAGAAAAATTAAATCAGAATCTTGTAGGTGGAACCAAGTATTTTGGTATTTTAACCAAGAACTTCAGTATTTTATGAAGTCCTCCAGGGATTATAGTGAATAGCTACACTGACCACTATTTGCCTCATTTGAGATAATTCTAATGCTGCCTCACCCATAGAATATTGTTCAGAAAAAAAAAAATCTGAAATCCTAGATGCCACAGTATTCTAAGAAAAAATGAATCTGGAATGGAAGATACAAAAAATTAAATGGAAGTGAGTTTCCATTTCTGGCAACATGGCAGACTAAATAATTTCAAAATCCTCCCACTATAAATACTGGTTTATAAATAAACACCATGTATAAATATTGGTTGGAGAAGGCAATGGCACCCCACTCCAGTACTCTTGCCTGGAAAATCCCATGGAGGGAGGAGCCTGGTAGGCTGCAGTCCATGGGGTCGCTAAGAGTCGGACACGACTGAGCGACTTCACTTTCACTTTTCACTTTCACGCATTGGAGGACATGGCAACCCACTCCAGTGTTCTTGCCTGGAGAATCCCAGGGGCGGGGGAGCCTGGTGGGCTGCTGTCTATGGGGTCACACAGAGTCAGACACGACTGAAATGACTTAGCAGCAGCAGCATAAATATTGGTCAAGATGCAGTAAACACCCATTCAAATGAGCTCATGGGACAAAAGAAAACGTCTCTAGTGCCAGAAGCAAGAGGGAGATGACAGCAAGGAGGAGGCGAGCAAAGAGGAGGCCGTGGAGCTGATTGCAGGCAGGTGCGCTTGGCCTTGAAAGGCTGGAATGGAAAGGAGCATCAGAATGGAAAGGAGACTGCAGTTGGGATCTGTTAAACTGGGGAGATGGAACCGAGATCCCCAGATAAATCTGGAACCCTCAAAGGGATGAATCACTACAGAAATAATTCACTGGAAGAAAATCTCCCTAGTGGCACAGGGAGACAAGAAAATTTGTCTTGGCATAAGTTAAAAGTGGAGAGGAGTCTTTGCTGAGAATTTGGGACTATAGCCCAGTGTTCTGGGCTGTAATTTACCCAGAAACTGGAACTGAAATTTACCTCTCCTGTATGGTCCAGGAACCCCAAAGGTGAAAAATAAAGATAAAAATACTGACCCAACACTAATCCACAAAACATACATGGATACAATCCACCATAACCAAGATGTAGTAGATATGAGTTCCAAGAACCTCAAACAACAGAACTATCAGACAGACTGTAAAATAAGTAAGTTTAAAATTATCAAAGACATAAAGAACATTTGGAACCATGAGAAAATTACATAACTATTAAAAAAAGAAAGGTAGATTTGAAAGATGACTAAACAGAACTTTTGGAAATGACGCATCGAGTCATTGAAATGAAAAGCTCAATGGATGAGTTACACAGCAGGTTAGACGTAGCTAAAGAAAAAAGAGCAAGTGGATCTGAAGAAAACGTTCAAGAAGCAGCACAAAGAGTGAACGTGATAGAAGGTCTGAGAGGAAAGTTCAGGGTGTGTTGCACAGAGGGGCTTCTCAGGTAGCTCAGTGGTAAAGAATCTGCCTGTCAGTGCAGGAGACACCGGAGACTCGGGCTGGATCCCTGGATTAGGAAGATCCCCTGGAGGAGGAACTGGCAACCTGCTCCAGTATTCTTGTAAAATTCCACGGAGAGAGGAGCCTGGCAAGGCTACAGTCCCTATGGTCTCAGAGAGCGGGTCACAACTGGGCACACACACACACACCGCGTGGAAAGACAAGGTGCGTTATACACCTAATATGGGCACCAGGAGGACAGAACAGAGGCAGTGCAAGAGAGGCGGGATTCACATAGACGATGGCTGACAGTGCTACAGATCTGATCAAAAACATGCATCCTGGGATTTAGAGATTCACACCTGAACACAGCGTGGTAAGAATGCAGGAAGCCACAGACCAAGAGAAAAATCTTAAAACCAGAAAGAAAAAAGGTTACCTACGAAGGAATGACATTTGGACTGACAGCAAATGTCTCAACAATAAATAAAAACAAGAAGACATGACATATTAAAAAAACAAGTGCTAAAGCATAAAATAACTTTCAATCTAGAACTCTACACCCAGAGAAATCATCATTCAAGGGTAAGAGTGAAATAAGACAATTTTATACTAATGGAGAAAGCATGTCACTCACATAACCTCCCCCCAAACCCCAAAAACGACTAAAGGATATGTTTCAAGGGAAAGGGCTGGTACCTAGAAAAAAAGGAGAAAAACGTGCTAGAAACAAAGATGAACAAAATGGTAAATACGGGCAAATCTAAACAATGTATAAAACTAAGATATCAGCAGTGACTAAATTTAGGGGTATAAAAACCAGGTGGGTCTAAAATAAGAAGCAATTACATATAAGAGGGAGAATGCAATTGAAGTTGAATAATTCTCTGCTTGGTTTTAGAGTTTTAGGGAGGCTGTATTAAGTGTACATGTTAAAAATTGTAAAGTAATCACTAAAGGAATAGAAATATGTCTTACAACTCCTAAACTAGTTAAAAAGGAAAAGGGAAAAAAAGAATTCTTCATCAGTTCAATAGAAGAAAAGAAAGGAAGTAAACAAAAAACCTAGAGAAAGCAAAATAAAAGGCACAAAATTGAGACAGCAATTCCAAATGTCAGAAATCAGTAGATCAACAGGCTGTCTTATATGCTGCTGCTGCTGCTGCTAGGGGAGTATAAATTAGAAGAGCAGCTCTGGAAAACAATTTGGTGTTATTTTGCATCAGATACCTCATGACCCAGTAGTGACTCCAAAGAGAAATTTTTGCCCACATACACTAGAAGACAAGACTGTTTATCAACCACTGCTTGTAAAAGCAAAAACCTGGAACAACTCAAAGGCCTATCTATGACAAGAAAGTGAACAAAGTAATTGATAGCACAGTCAGAAATGGAATATCATACAACTCCGAAAAGTACTGAACTACAGCCAGATGCAACAATCTAGTTGAATCTTAATAAAACCATGTTGAATAAAAAAGATAGCCCTTAGAACATTTTCATAAATTTTAAACCAAGTATATGCTAAAAATTTGGTAAAACTTTTTAAAAAGCAAAAAAGAATAATACCTATAAGATTGAGACTGGCGGTTTCTTTAGGTGAGCAAACAGATAGGGGAGCAGCACATAAGTAGTTGTCAGTCACCATTACTGTTTTAGTTCTCTAGCTGAATAGTAGGTTTATAAGTGTTCATAATAGGAAAAAATGAAATAAGGCCATGGATATACCTAATGATGAGAGTATATTTATGCCAGAGATTGTAACTAATACAGTTTTGTGCCTGCAAGTTTCATTAAAAATATCAGTAATTACATTAAATGTAAATGAACTATATTTACCAGTCAACCGAATAAATAAAGGAACAAGGTCCAACTGTATGCTGTTTATAGGACACTTAGCTAAAAATTAAAGACATAGAAAGGTTGAAAGCAAAAAGATGGAGAAAATTATGCCAGACAAATGCTACAAAAGTTAGAGTAATTATATTTATTGCAGGCAGAGTAGACTTTAAAGCAAAAAGCACTAAGGTTAAAGATCATCTGTGCACATATTAAAGAAACAATCGCTATGAAAACACAAAGCAAAATGAAAAATAAAATATAAAAAATAGAAAACTGTAGTCATATTAGGAGATTTTCACAGCCCTTTTTGATGTACCTTATCAAATACTTTCAAAATACAGAGAAAAATTTGAAGGGTTTATACTAGGCATTGGCAAATGCAGTCATATAAGGAGATTTTAATGTAATACTATAGAAAGTGAGAGATATTAGTAAGGCTACAGAAAATCTGGATAATATAATTAACAAGCTTGGTTTGATAGATTCATATAGAATGCTATACAAAGTATACCACATGGAGTGTTTATAAAAACTGACTATTTACCAAAGCAAATCTCGACAAATAATAAAGACTCTCCTTGACAGACCACCTCTCTGAAGTCAGACCAGATTTTTAAATAATTAAAAATCAAAACAAAAACCTGTGTTTAGAAATATAAAAATGTATGTGTATTGAGACAAAGAAGAAATCATACTTGAAATCTAAACATTCTTTGCCTGGGATGGTAACAAAAATTCTATCTATCTTGCGGAATGTAGTTTTAGCGGCATCTGGAGGTAAATCCATAGCCTTAAATGTTAAAAATAAAAACCCCAGAAGGCAGAAAATTAATCACTTAAGCCACCAAGAATTTTTTTAAAGGCAACAAAATAAATTCAGAGAAGAGAACAAAGAGAATATGATACATTAACAATACACAATTTTATTTTTATATATGGTATATATTCTTATATGTAATAACATAACATATATATATAGTATTATATGAGTAAAAATTAATGAAACAAATAATAGTATTAACCAAATTAAAAGTGGATTCTCTGCAAACACTAGTAGAAAGTAGAATCACTGGATAAAAATAGGGAGATCTCAGGCACAATGGATCCAGAAAAGAGACACATACAATAATATATGGAATGCAAAAAATGGAGAGTATGGATAGATGCAGCAGAGATGAGAATATATTAAGTGAAAATTGTGAACATCATTTTGTTAATAAATCTGAAAACCTAGATGGTATGGATAATTTCCTTGAAAAATATAATGAGTAAAAATTGAATCAGGAAGAATATAAAATCTATAAAGAGATCCACAGGCATCAAAGAAATGGAATCAGTAGTTAAAAATCAACCTAGGAAATGTTTCTCTCAGAGCCAGACATTTTACCAGCAAGTTCTACCAAATAGTCAAGGAACACATAATTCCAATTTTATACACTGTTCAAGAAAATGGAAAAAGAATGGACACTTACCAGTTCATTTTATGAGGCCAGTATAACCAGAGAAAGGCAATATGAGAAGGGAAAACTGCAGCCTGATTGACTTACGGACACGGATACAAAAGTTCCTACAATGAAATTAGAAGTTGTCCTTCATTCATTCATTCTTTCATTCCTTCAACAAATATTTGCTGAGCGTCAACCATGCATCAGTGGGCCCTGTGCTAATATTAATACTTGGAGAGCAGAAATGCTTTATGGCGTAGTGGAGGAGATGAGCAATGAAGCAAATGATCACACAGAGTAGGGTACACAGAGGACATTTTAGCAGGAAAACAGTGCATACTGACGGGGATTCAGCTGGGTCAGAGGTCAAGGAATACTTTCCAGACATATTAGTGGAGTAAGAACCGATGTGGGAAGGGTGTTTAGGAGGCAACTTCAGGGGCTCTAGTGGGAGATCTGAGATGCAATAGCAGGAAAGGTGAATTTGAGAGACATCCTGCAAGTAACACCAATACATTTGTGATGGATTGCACATGGGAAGGTGTCAACCTGGAAAGGAGCCAACCTTGTCTCTAAGGTGCCTGGGGCTCTCTCTCTTCATCAAGTGAACTTTTTAAAGAGGTTCACGTTTAGGGAAATGAGCATGCCTGTGTTTTTGGACAAGTTGAGTTTGGGGTATCTTTAAGAAGGCTAAATGTAAATGATGAATAGGAAATTAACCAGTCTGGAGTTCTGTGGGGAGATCAGGCTACAGATTTTAATTTGACTGGCATCAGAAGGTAAGTGGTAATTAACCCATCCTTCGGAGACTCTCAAATAAATAAGGGTGTATAGTTGAGGGAGAAAATGAACACCACTATTTAAAGGAAAGGCAGAGGAGAAGTCAGGGCAAAGAGAGGAAGGGAGGCTGGAGAGGAAGGAGGCAAGTCAGGAGAATGCAGGCATCAAGGATGCCGAGGGAAGAGTGAGTTACAAGAAGGGAGTGCCCAACAGTGTCATGGACTATGGAGGCTTTAAGAGGGTGGAGGACTAGTGTCCTCCTAGGATTCTCCTGACCCTGGGGCTATATGAGCTGGAATAAGCTGGAGGAGAAATGCACAATGGTAATAAATTAAGAGAAGCAAGAGTGAAGGTTTTGGACACTGAGACTTTTCCTGGAACCTGTCTATGGTTCCGGGTATGTGACTCCATTCATTTGCCCAAACTCAGACCTTTAGACCAAGAAGAATAAATGTTACTGCATGTGTTAAAAGTAAATAAAACAATGTAGTATTAGTGATTTAAGATCTAATTTTCTCTTTATAACTGCATGGCTAGCTCCTCTCTGTTTAATTCAGTTCAGCTTGTGTAGGTCTACAACAGGGAACAAGGGCACTTCACTCTCGCCTTGTAAAGGACAGGAATAAATATATATGCAGCAGAGCCAAAGGGCATGAGACTGATGACCAGACCCCCTGTAGGGAATTGACAGGTGGGGGTAGGGTGTAACCTGGTAAGCTTTGCTCCTCTGGGCCCCTGATGTAAAATGAGGGGGCTGGATCAGGACAGGCCTTTCCAGCACGGATGACCTGTGGTTCCAAGGTAAAAATCTGCCACAAAATCCCATGAGCTCTGTTGTCTGCGTTTTGTTATTGAGAATAGTCATAATAAGCAATCATCATAATAACAACTAGGTTTTCAACACATGGAACCCCCGATGATTTGGGAAGCAGTTTGGAATGAACTGGAAAATGTTTGGGCTTCTGGTTTAAAGTTTTAAAGTGCTTTCTAAAAATTGTATGAAGTAATGATTGATATGATTTTGGCCACCTGATGCGAAGAACTGACTCATTGGAAAGACCGTGATGCTGGGAAAGACTGAAGGCAGGAGAAGGAGACAACAGAGGATGAGATGGTTGGATGGCATCACCAACTCAAAGGACATGAGTTTGAGTAAACTCTGGGACTTGGTGATGGACAGGGAGGCTTGGCTGTGCTGGGGTCCATGGGGTGGCAAAGAGTCCGAAACGACAGAGCAACTGAACTGAACTGAACTGAATCACTAATAATAAAAAGCACAACCCATATAGGCGTGCAATGGAAAAGGGACTTTTACATGTGTTCATTTCAATCACTTCCCTCATCCTATCAAATTTGTAAAGGATAGAATTACCCCAATTGAGGAGACAGGGAGATTAAGGCTTTGGTTGATGTTGGGATTTTTCATAGTCCGCTTTTCCAAGACCCACAGTGGACCTGCTGCAGTTTTGGTGTTGAGAGTACCTCATTGTGTCCTAATCCCAGGAAAACGAACGGAAAAGTGTTAATTGGGCATCAATTCATGCTTAACATTAATTTGGTACTTGATGAACCACAACTTTATGTTGCCCCCCTCATGCCATGTTAACTCAATTTATTGTAATAATTGAAAACAATAAGGATAATTATATCCTTATTGTTTTAAATACTCTATAAATTGAATCCAGCCTGAATTTGGCCAATCTGAAATCAGCTGGAGAAGCGTGCCATGTTTCTGGGAAGCTACAAAATCGGTTTTTAGAAGTTTTCAGTGCCGGCAAAGATCAACACCAGCGTTTATTAAGTGTCTACTGTGGGCCAGGACCTATGCCGCACCACACTGCTCCCAAAGTGGCGCGGGTGTTTGAAGCCTTCTGCCACCGTCAGCCACATCCCCAGATGGTGGGGGGCTTGGGCTATTTACGTCTCGTGCATTTTACTATCTTGGCATAGAAACAGAATAAAACAATTATATATCTATTATATATATATATAAAGCACAAACTGGATGGAGAGGGGTTTTCTGAAATAACCACCCTTTCCGGCCCTCCCAGAGATGCTCTCAAAACTATTTCTTACTATACAAAAAATTTTGACTTAAACTCCAATCATTTGACCTTGACCCCTATAAACCTATTTTATTATATGTTTTAAAGCGCCGTCTGATTAACGCGGAAACCCTTCCTTCGGCCTTTTCTCACCACTGGAATCGCGTCCGTTTCCTCAAAGTTCCAAAATAACCTTCCCCAGGCACGGATTCGTACCTCTGCCGGGGAAGGGCGGGGAGCCGCGCAAGACGTGCCGGTGTGGATCGAGAGCCAGACAGAACTTCCAGCGCGAAAGGAAAATAAAACTTGTGGCTGGGGTTTGTGCGGAGGGTGTCCGCACCATCCTGAAAGCCCCCAGCCCCTCGTCCTGGGGGTCTCCGGGAGCGCCCGAGGAGCGCCAGGGTTTGGGTTTGATCCCGACGTCCTTGACCTAAATTTCTGCGCGGCGGCTGGAAAAAAGGGCGCAGAGGCGGGCGGGCGGCGGTTGCCATCCCCGGATCCGGGCGGCCGGGGACCGGGAACTTGGATGGAGAGGCCGAGCTGGAGGGGTGGGGGGCGTCTCGTCCCCGGCTCGAGCGAGCAGGCAGGCAGGCAGCGAGCTCCCCGCGCCTCCCCCTTTCCCGGCGCGCCCGCCCCCCGTAGCCCATGTGACCCCGGGGAAGTCGGGGTGCGCACCCCCCAGCGGCCGGCCCGCCCGAAGGCGGGGCCCCCGCGGGCGCAGGGCGCGCGGGCCGCCCCCCGGGTCCCG